>CM054931.1:15570385-15679569 GCA_029168755.2 Tillandsia fasciculata | reverse complement strand
AAACATAGTAAGTGAATTAAATAAATTTCAAAATGTCCAATAACTTAAAACACAGATATAAAAATTCTTTTTATGCATACCTTGAATGGATGAAAATTTGCATTATCTCTTATTCGAGAATGTACCGGAACATTATTCGGCGGAAGTTTAATGTAATCATCTTTCAACATTACAATCGTCCGAAGGATATTGTTGAAATGTCGACTGATAGTTTCACCTGAATGTTGAAATGTTTCAGCCATGACCCTATTAGCTACCCCATGTCCTATGCAAAACAGAAATATTCCTAACTGTTCTTCAATTGTCATATTGCGTGTGTTCTGTACCAATCCCTTTCGGAGTAGCTCATCGCGCAGTGCAATGAAAGTCGTGGTCGGCATTCGAAAATGGTCGTACCCACGATCAGGATGACCATTCAAGATATCACATATTAGCTGGTGCCCTGTAAATGGACGGGTACGACACGGTTGCTTTTCGACGGTTTCCGTAAATGTGAGATAACCTTGCTGAATCAACATTGCAAGTACATCATTCCATATGTCATCGTCATCAGCCTTCTTATATGCAAATTTGTGTGTATACTGCGTATCAGCCTCCGACATATTTCTTGTTATTTCGAAAATTTGACTCACATGATTGCCAAGTAGTATGGGGCTGCAGTGGATTGTAAATCCATGCCATCCATCTGATACTTATGGCAACCGTCATCATCGTCGATTTGTTTATTCCATCTTAAAAAATTTCTCCCGCTTCCAAGATGGCAATATTAATACAAGCAGCACACATTTTTATCAAACAGAGGGCAATATTAAATCAACCAGCTCAAATTTCTCTCAAACAAGATGAAAATTTTAATACAAGCAGCACACATAGCTCCCAAACATGACGGCACAATTAGTACAAGTAGCACACATATCTCTCAAACAAGATGAAAATTTTAGTACAAGCAGCACTAATTTATCTCTTAACAACATGGCAAAATTAGTACAAGCAGCACTAATTTATCTCTTAACAACATGGCAAAATTTGTACAAGCAACACAAATTTATCTCTAACACATGGCACATTTAATTCAAGCAGCAAACAAATTTATTAAATTTGGATCTAACTATCTTTGGAACTACAAAATTTTAACTTTACTATTACTTTTTATTTTAATTAATTTAAGTTCACATAAGTTAATATATTTTATGCAAATTTATTAAAGTAAGCAAGTAGCTTAAATTTGAATCTAAAAGCTATCAAATTACTAAAATCAAACAAATTGATGACCAGTGCGACAGTTAATGAGTTAAACAGGGTATTTTTTTTTTTTTTTTTTTTTTTTTTTTTTTTTTTTTACAGAGATATAACTACAGCCATAGAGAGTTTAGGAACATGAAAAGCAGGATCACCATTTTAATGGAAAGTAAAAGATTGTTTGCTGATGATTCTAGAAAGAGAAAGATTCAGAAATCACTCTAGAAAGAGAGATTCAGGAATCACTAGAAATTTTGATAAGCAGATTCAATATCATCCTGCTTATCTAACTTAAAGGATATTATGGAATGGATGCACACGGCATAGAAATTTTGATATTACCTATCTAGTTGGGTCAGATTGGGTTGGTTTGGGCTGGGTTGAATCTGATGTCAAACCTAAACCAACTCAAACTCCATATTGAACAACCAAACAGAAGATCTACTTCATCCTGCAACTACATGGCACAAATACTTCAAGCACAAGAACTAGAGAAAACTGGGCTGCAAATCAGAAGTATTAAATAATGTATTTTCATTCAGAACTAGAATTAGGTAGTGTAATGTAACCTTAATCTAATCATGACTTTCAAATCCTTTGTGCTTCTGACAAACAAAACTCTGAATTGACCAAAAGTTTGTCATCTTTTTAGCCGGTCTTAAGAGTTCAAGTGCCATTTATGAATCGCATGACTGTGCAGGGCTTTGAAACTACATTCTGTTCAAGTTGGAATCATTTGTATAACAAGCAAAGCTTAAACACAAGTCAAATAATTACAGACAATTATTTGATAGAATTATCAAATATGTGAAACAAGATGGTTGGAATATTTACCTTTGTGAGGCTTTCGAAAACGCTAGCTTAGTAGGTTACCGTGGCGCGCCGCGGAAGCGGATCTCTCGGATCGGACCAACAGGGGGAAAGAGGGGGTTGTTCCGAATGCCGAGATGGACGCGGAGAGATTTCCGGGGACCACTTTGCGCCGGCAAAGATGAACGCCCGGATCGGACCAGCTAGGAGAGGGATCGAGCCAGCAAAGATGAACGCCCGGATCTCTCGGATCGGACCAACAGGGGGAAAGAGGGGGGTGGTCCGAATGCCGAGATGGACGCGGAGACTTACCGGTTACCGCTTTGCGCCGGCAAAGATGAACGCCCGGATCGGACCAGCTAGGAGAGGGATCGAGCCAGCAAAGATGAACGCCCGGATCTCTCGGATCGGACCAACAGGGGGAAAGAGGGGGTTGGTCCGAATGCCGAGATGGACGCGGAGACTTACCCAGTTACCGCTTTGCGCCGGCAAGATGAACGCCGGATCGGACCAGGTAGGAGAGGGATCGAGCGAGCGAGCTAGGAGAGGGATCGGAGCAATGTCACGAGCTAGGAGAGGGATCGGAGCTAGGAGAGGGATCGGAGCTACGAGAGGGATCGGAGCAGCGAGCTACAGAAATGGCGCAGAGCTAGGAGAGGGATCGAGCCTGCGAGCTAGAGAAATCGCTCGGAGCAACGAGAGGGATCGGAGCACTCGGCGAAGCTCGCAAGATCGACCGGTTGGAGCAAGGAGCAGATCGGAGGATGAGCTTCCGGAATCTCAGTTGGAGCAAGGAGCTAGGAGCAAGGAGCTTCAGGAGAGAGGGATCGGAGAAGGGAGGAAGAAGAGGGGTGATGGTCACGGGAGCACACAAACCTCGGTAACCGCGCCGATTCCAACCTAATTCGACTAAACCCGGGGGGGGGGGGGGGGGGGGGGATTCCTAAACCCCCCCTTAGCGGGTTATCCGCGGATAACCCGCTAAGGGGGGGTTTAGGAAAACCCCCCCTCCACAAATTGTGTTTGGGTTTAGATTTGGGGATAAGGGGGTTATTCCCCCCTTATCCCCTCAACCAAACGGAGTGATATAGTTCCTGAAAGAAATATATGAGATTACAAAATGTCAAGTTTGATAAATTGTTGTCCCAAAACTATATTTGGATGAAAATATTATATGACTTGAGATGATGGTATAGATAAAGCAAATATCTTATCTTGATTTTAATTGAATAATTTTGGATGAAAAAGAAAGGAGGTTGAAAGATATTTAAGATGATGCTAAAATTGTTGAAGATAATTTTTAATGGATAGATAAGATCAGAGATAAGTATTAATGGATCAAACTAAAAGTTCGAGAACCTAATAGCTCAACAGAGTGTGTAACACGCTCCGAGACCGTCAATTTGGGCAGTTCGGTCATGCCAACAAATCCGCAAATCTGGCGTGACCTCTCTATACCTGAAAGGAACGGAACCAAAATCTCAAACAATACAAGTATATAATGAGATGTAATATCAGAGTAATAAAACTACTAAATTAAAAACTTTCATTCATTTAAACAACAAGTTTAAAGATAAACAGGATGCTAACAAAATATAAGGTTAATTACAACATTATCTCAACATGTATTTAAACAAATATTACAAATTTGCATCATTTTTCTCACAATACAAGTTCATTCAAAATGTCCAAAAAGAAAGGGTACTGACTATGCTAGACTATCTAGGTCGTTAAACTGCGAGGCTCTTGGCCCTGTCGCGTGCCTCGCCGGCGATATCTGGATCTGTAAAAATGGTCACCGAAGGGTGTGAGAACTACGAATAGTTCCCAGTGGGTTCAACCACCGAGAAAACATGTTCTACACCACTTGGTTCACTGGAAGCAATAGTAGCAAGATAATATATTGTAGAGTACTGGATTTGCATTGAGCACCGACTCCGCAATTGTGCATAGAAAAATTTGGAAATGCTTGGAACATGTGTATTTTATGTTTACAGCGGGGTTCGGGAGATCTCAGAGTGATACGGAAGCTTCCGGGGCAAAAAGTGAGTCGGCGGCGTGGTTTCGGAAGCTTGCTGCAGGATTTCGGAACCCAACAGCTGGGTTCCGGAACCAGCCCTTGAGTTCCGGAACCAGCTCTTGAGTTCCGGAACTCAAGGAGGGGTACCAGTACCCAGCTTGGGGTACCGGTACCCAGCAACAGGGGATGCGGTTTGGGGCTGCTGCATGGATTTTTGAAGAGAGCAATTGTGTCATTTCACTTCCTTTAGTGTTTGCCCTACACCTTGGTCTATTTATACAAGCCTATCACCCTGCTTCTTCTCCACGACAACCTAAGGAAAGAAAAGAAAGAAAGAAAGAAAGAAAGAAAGCAAGGATAAGAAAGAGAAGGAGAAGGAAGGAGTGGGGGTGCAACTTGGTGATCCTGCTATTTGGAGTTGAGCTGAGCCGCGCGCGCACCGAGCTACGTTCAAGGTAAGTTGGCAGATTTTTATTATTGGATTTGGTTGTGTTTTTGGAGGAGTGTGAGTTAATGGATTCTTCCTTCTCTCTTTCCCTGCATGTTGTCGAGAGCAGCTTGTGCTGCTTGGCTTATTTGGACTGTTTACTGCGCGGGGCCGAGGGTGCATGCATGCATGCATGTGCGCATGCTGTTTTGGCTGAGTGCATGTGAATGTAGTTGGTTATTTTCCTCTTTCGTTTATAGTTGGTTATTTTTCTTTATGGTCTAATACGGTGCATGTGAATGTGTATTACTGTAGATGGTGGATGTTGAGTAATGCCTTATGTTTGTCACATGGACTTATTTTATAGAACTATGCTTTCAATATAGGGTCTTAGGACGCGTCGTGTGGACGCGAGTTTTCACACTCAGAAAGGGAATTGCGAAAATGGCTTTAGAAAATTAAGTGTCGTGTGGGCACCGTTTTCAAAACTTGTGGATTTATCCTTTCAAACCTATTGAAGGTCTGGGTGTGCGCCGTTTAATGAAATAAGATGATAGCGTTTTCAAATTCATACTCTGGTAATTTGTAACTGTTAATGCTTGGTGGTTGATGTTTTTATTCGGGCTTTGGGACGTCGTGCATATGCAAGGGAGATCTTGTATATGTGACGGGTCTGTGCACGTGTCACGCGGGAGTCCGTTTCAAAGAAAAAAATAAAAATAAAAATATAGGGCTGCTTTCCGCTTTAAAATTGCTCCCGGAGCGTGACATTAACTTTAGGATAGCCATGATATCTCACGAATTATCATAAAGGTTGGAGTTATTTTGTTTGCTCAAGTTTGCCCCATTCACCCTAAGTCCACAACTCTAGGGTCGCTACTTGTCCATAAGTATGCCAACCTCAATGGAACCACTCTTAACTCTAGAGTTTATGAACTCTATGTTGAGAACTTTATTATTCATCCTTAGGTTTTTCCCCTAAGACAATGCCGCTAATTTAGTCTAGAGTTATCTCCTAGATTTCATGCTACACATCTTGACCTGTTAATCTAGGTTTTTTCCTAAGTCAAATATCATTTATCCACATGCAAGATTAACCAATACTAGGTTTTAACATAATCATTTCTTAGGGTTAAACCCTAATTGCTCAATACTATGAACCCATTACAATCCTACTATTACTATCATGCTTCTAGATTCAAAACCAAAGGAAAAAAGGGAGAGATCACTCTTTTTCGGTAGAATCCCCCACCTCAAGTTCTCTTTGAAGGAGAAGGGGCTTGATATCTCAAAACTCTAAAAAAAATCCTAAAAGTGGGATTATAGTGCATAAGAGATCATTCTATCTTTTTTAAACCCATATAAACTTAAAACTCATTAAACCCTAAGAGACTTACATCTTATTTTTACTCCAAAACGTGGAGAAGAGAATCCTTCTTCCTTCCCAAGCCACCCTTAGAAGCTTCCTTCAAGCCCTTGGCCCTTCAAGAGATGAATCTATCCAAAATCCAAAGCTAGGGTTTCTCTTTTCCCACCTTCTAGAGAGAGAGAGAAGAGAAAGAAAAGAGAATGAGAAAGATGGTGTGTGGGTGTGTGTTCTCTGTGAAGGGGGAGAGGGTTTAAGTCCTCTTAACCCAAGGTAAACCCCTATTTAACCATGGTTCCACCAACTCTGCAATTGTTGTCAGGAGCTTGGAGTACCGGTACACGGGCTGGAGTACCGGTACGGGGGTTGGGGTACCGGTACCCAGGTTCAGGTTTCAGTACTCCAACGCTTGGAGTCGCCAACTCGAGAGCTCAACTTTTTTGTTTTGTATGGGATACCGGTACGCGAGGGCTAGTATCGGTACTCCAACACTTTGAAATTTTTTAGAATTCTTCCAACCTGAGAGTTGGATTTCTCAGCTTTTCATGGAGTTCCGGTACCAGCTTGGGGTTCCAGTACTCCAATCAAAAATTTGAAAATTGCAAATTTTGATCTTCTCAACCTTGTTTCCTCAACTCAACTTTGATCCGAAGACTTGCTTCGATCCAACACACTCCAAACTCACTCTTAGTAGCCTTTTGGATATATTTGGAGTAATTTAACCGCACTTTGCTATTTCGCGAATGCCGATGCACTACATCCGACACTCCTTATAGGAGTTTTGTCTGCGAAACCAAAACTTGCATACCTTTGCTTACTCCTCAAAAAGGTGAGGATGCTACTCCCGCATCATGCTTTCGGGCTCCCAAGTGGCCTCTCGCTCACCATAGTTAGCCTATAGCACCTTCACGTATGGAATGGAACGGTTCCTGAACTTCTTCTCTTGTCGATCGACTATTTTCCACGGGTACTCGTCATAACTCAAGTCGTCCCGTAGGTTCAGCGGTGGGTAGTCGATCACATGAGCCGAGTCGTGAACATACTGGCGGAGTTGGGATACATGGAACACGCTGTGTACACCCGCCAACTCCAGAGGCAATGCCACTCTGTAAGCCACCGAGCCGACCCGCTCCAACATCTCGTAAGGACCAATAAAGCGAGGGTTTAACTTCCCCCCTTTCCAAATCGCACAACGCCCTTTATAGGTGATGCTTTCAAGAATATATGGTCGCCGACGCCGAATTCCAGATCGTGTCGCCTTTTGTCGGCATAACTCTTTTGTCGGCTTTGCGCCGTCTTTGCGCCGTCACTAACCGTTGACGCGCAATTCTTACTTTTCCCTCGGCCTCATGCAAAATATCTGGGCCCAAGGTTGATCTTTCATCGACCTCAGGCTTTGCGCCGTCACTAACCGTTGACGCGCAATTCTTACTTTTCCCTCGGCCTTATGCAAAACATCTGGAACCAAGGTTGATCTTTCATCGACCTCACTCTAATGCAACGGAGATCGGCCTTTCCTGCCATACAATGCTTCGAAGGGTGCCATCTTGATACTAGCTTGGTAGCTATTGTTGTAGGTGAATTTCGTCATAGGCAAACACTGTTGCCACCCGGCGCCATAATCCATTACACACGCTCGCAACATATCTTCGAGAATTTGATTGGTCCTCTCCGATTGTCCATATGCTGTGGTGAAATCTAGGCGTGTCCCTAGAGTCCCGGAAAAATTCTTCCAAAATTGTGAAATGAACCGGGGATCCTGATCCGACACGATAGAAACGGGCACTCCATGAAGGCGCATAGTCTTATCAATGTACAATTGCGCCAACTTGTCTCTTGATCACGTGGTGTGAATTAGCAAAAAATGTGCCGCCTTGCTCAATCGATCCACCACCACCCATATCGCGTCGTGACCCGCTTGAGATATAGGCAAGCCCACGATGAAGTCCATCACGATATTCTCCCACTTCCAGACGGGTACTAGTAGGCTTTGAAGTTTCCCCGCCGAAAGTCGATGCTCAGCTTTAACTTGCTAACACACTAGGCACTGAGCCACAAAGCGCCCAACATCCTCTTGACCAGCCTACATGAACTTCTCGTTCATGAATCCTCTTAATTCTGCGGAAATCTTAGACCTTGCGTCCCGATAACTTCACCAACTAGGTGAATGGCATGACCGAGCACTTGCTCCTCTAGTCACCGTTCTCGACGTTCACGCACGTCACTAGCGCTCTTACCCCACGAGCTTTAAGCTTAACCTTTTTATTTCGGATTACCAAAAGGTCCACAGACCCTGGTCCTATATAGGCCTATAGCCCAACGTCTAACTCGACATCGTGTAATGGCTCTCATTCACACGAGTGGACCCAATCATTATACGACAAAATCCTCACTTAAAACTACCACACCAATACTCCAACTAGGAGTAACAGCATCACGATCATCACCAGCCCTATGGCCTGGTCACTTCCACACCCTCGGTGTACTAGCGGCCTCAAGGCTCACACGTGGCTTTCCACGTTCCCAGGTCATCGCTCAGACTACTGCCCCGACCAAAACTCTATCATGCCTCGCCCTCAGGTCTCGGGCTGCTGTCACACACAGCCGACTGCGCCTGCCCACACGATTATAGGCTCCACAGTCCTCACATATGATCCAGGCACGGGTTATCCCCCAGCAAACCGGCTATCCGTCGCCATGGGACTATGATGCTTCACCGAGCAGTACTTACTCGCTAGTCGTTATCCTACGACCCAAAATACTCTATCGACTCCTGTCACACTCAACAATACTAAAGTGCTATCCTAACCAACCTTGCTGGCAGAACGAAACTAGTGCTCCACGAGCACCTAAGCGGTTGAGCGTCCTACGCCCCTATGCCTTCTCGCACAATCCAACAGAATTAATCAATTTGCTTAAGCACACCTATTACTCATGTGCACTCACCCAATTTGGGACCTAACTTGGTGGTCAATATGCGAATTCTACAATGGCAATTCCACTATTCTACCAATCCGTCGGACCGGCGCCTCAAAACTCCCGCACTATCGAGGGATTCTCGAATACCGAAACCCGCGTTGGGCTTCCCACTATTGCCACTGCGTGGACAACTTAGCCACACTCGACCTATCACTATACGCAATATGGTCATTACCGCCATCCGTAGCGAATTTTCGCCTCCCGGTCCACAAATTCTTCTTGCCCTATTACTTAGGACATTACAACTTGGCTCTCGCAATCTAGCGATCATTATCGTCCCGAGAGTCAGTCTCCCACCTATCTACCGCTGGACCTCACCGGTACTGACACCCTACGGTTAGGCATTCTACCATTCCATAACACGAACATGCTGGGACACTTGTACCCATTTTGTCTTACATGGTCTTTACGATATTTAACCGTGTACCATTGCAAGTGACCAATTTAACAATGAATGCTATGCCTATGTCAGGGATGTTCTGCATGTAATTACATTAAATATTCATACCTTCCACGACGTTCTCCGCTGCCGGTTCACTCTCTACCAGATTGGCGAAAACCTGCCCACGCGGTGCCTGTCGCGGTATCGGGTATCGGTTGCCCGAAGGGCTGCCTGCGTCTTCTCTGGACGCCGACTCGGGTGAAATAGTATCGAAGCCATAGACGGAGCTAGTAGTGCTTCTTCCCCTGCAATCTGCCACCACATGGCCCGTCTGGCCACACTTGAAGCACTTTCCTTCCTGATGCACACACTAGTTCGGGCGATGAGTGTCGCCACAGATCACACACCGTGCTCGAAGACGAGGGCCAGAAGGTCTCTGCGGTTGCGATTGTAGTCGTGACTGCTTCAGTAATTGTCCAGTGTCGGACTGTTCCCTAGAGCTGTTTGTAGGTTGCCCGTCAAGTAGGGTCGGTGCAGCCCACGGGTTCTGCCTCGGGGTACCCTGAGTCATCGCAGCAACCGGGGTTGGAGGTGCGCCATTGTGGCACTCCGAAGCCAGGTTGTGGGTTATAGGATCCAATGATCTAAATAGGAAAAAAAGCACCTAGAGGGGGGGTGAATAGATGTAAACAATAAAACTCCAAAATCATTGCGTAAAAATAACCCAATGCGGAAAATAAATACACTACGCAGGATTTTACGTGGAAAACTCCATCACAGGAGTAAAAAATCACGGGACCGATCACACGAAAAAATTCACTAAGATTAAACACGTACAAGGTGATATAACGCACACACACGACTCAACCTTTTTCATACGCTCCAAGTAGATCTTCTTCGCAGTCCTCAACGCTCCTCGATCACACGATTTGCGTCCAACTTCGAATCCACGAAATCCAACGTCGAATCCACGACGTCCAACTGAATCCACGGTCTTCACCAATATAGCACGAATCGATCACACGAACACGCCTAACTTTGAATACACGAAGTTGATAGCACCTTGAATCACAAGGCCACGTGAATTCACGCGCCGATGTTTCTTTCGAAAATCGTTATTTGTTTATTGGTGGTGATAATATCGAATACTTAGATAATCATAAATAGACAAGAAAACACTATCTAAGTATTCATTAATTGGATTCTCCAAGAAATAAAGAGTTTGAAAACCCTAGAATCAAATCGATCAATATAGAATAAGAAATATAAAATAGAACGTGTTTTTCTTTCTTTTCTATATGTGGATTATCTTCGGTTTCCACGGCTTGACCTAAAAGATGAACTTTTGAGATCTATTTATAGACTAGAAACCTTTTGGAAAGAGGTAAGAATTAAAATCCGCCTTAACAGAATTTTTCCTGCACGGCGGTCCGGACTGGAATAAGTTTGATCCGGACTGATTCATGCGATATAACAAAATTAATGTTTGGGTTCCGGACTGAAAGAGGGTTGATCCGGACTAGATCTTCATGATCCGGATCCAGAACATTGAAAGCGTCCAGTTTTTTATTTTTATGCAATGAAAATTATTCCAAGTGTTTCTTATCTATAAGAATGTATTCAAATTATCAAAAATATTTAGTTTAACGTAGCTGAACATTTTGAATCCATTCTTCTTGAGATTGATGTATGTGATTGGCAAGTTTTCAACTTCAATTTTCAAGACTCAATCCACTTCACGAAATACGCCAATACAAAAATTCTTAACAATCTCCCCCTTTGGCAATTTCGTGACAAAACATATAGTTCACAAAATATATATATATATATATATATATATATATATATATATATATATATATATATATATATATATATATATATATATTTGTTGCTATTACCATACAATAAAAATACGCATGAACGATCTAAATAAATGTAAATACAAGAGATAAACTTCTAATACAAACTCTAAACTTAGATGCAACTAGGAGTGTTCAAATCTTGTGCTCTCTACAAAAAAAATAATTTTTGACAAAAAAAATCATTAATACCTCAAGAATTTAATTAATAAGCAACCAGAAAGATATACATTGAATATGACATTAATATAAGTATTCATATCCACATATCATTACAAAGTTTTAAAGCATAATGTCACAGTTTATAGTTCAAAGTTCATAATCAAAGTTCAAAAAGTTCAGTTCGGATGACCATTTGTACAATGTCATTTGTTCACTTGTTCTACCAACTTGTTAGAAGTTAGAATATACAAACTCAAAATAGTCAGTAGAATAGTTAGTGTCAGGTCTTAAGTTTCAAGTTCACTGTTCATCATCTCTTTTCAGCAGTTTCAAGTTCACTGTTTATCATCTCTTTTCTTCTCATCTCATCTCCCCCTTTTTGTCACAAAATGCCAAATGAAAAGGCGGGGTAGACAAACCAAAGTTCTAATGCATGAAAAAGAATGCAAATGCAAGTGCAAATGAAAGTAAAATGCATGCAAAAGAAAGAAAAGAAACCAAGTGTCTTTAAAAAGAAACTTTTACTTGGGAGTTGGAGTCCTCAGAGCTGCTGCATCCTAGCTTTGCGAAGATCTTCTTGACTAGCTTTGTTAGTGTTGAATATTTTTTCCTTAAATCTTGTTGAACTGCCGTTATCCGTTGCAAGTCAAGTGAGATGCGCTCTTGTTCAAGGGTTATCCGCTCTTGTTCTGATTAGAGCCGTTGTTGCTCTCGATAAATTGAAGTAACAGAGGCTTTATCCTCTGATGTGTCAAAAACTCCTGGTCCTGAAGCTGCTGCTGGTTGCTTTTTTGCTGGTGCTACTGGTTGTGTTGGTTCTGCGTGTGCTGGAGAGGAGGTCGACGGTTTTTTGCTCCTTGGAGAGGTTGGTGTCTCATTTGGTTGGCGAGGGAGAGACTTCACAATTGTAGAGTCGTTGATTGTTCCCAAACTGTGCATGTATGTTGACGAGCGAATGTCCACGTCAAACTTTCTTAAAATCCGCATGATAATCATCGGGAACGGAAGTCGCTCCGTAGGATGAGTATGTTCCACATATCGCGCCATCCTTGACTAGATGAGGTATGGAATATTTATGTTCAAACCCCGAGCAGCGGTAGGATGTCCTAAAAGATACAAATACAGTATCCTATTCCATCGCAATACCTTTGTTTGCATGTTCGGCATTATATTGTAACAAACAATGAAATTAAGAAAATGGTATTTAGGTTTAAGTTCTATAGAAAATATTAAATTTCCTGCTGAGCGTGTGTCCGGCATGCATATGCCATCCACCACAGTCCACACAATCGACGTCATAATCTTACCTTTCATATAATGGGTCCCGTCGAGTTGAGAGGGCATACCCAGTACCTCTCCAATCACTTGTTGCGTTATCTTGATCTTTTTGTTTGAGGCCGCAGTGTGAAACTCCATTGGTTCGCCTTTTTATTCTTGAAGCTGATGAGCACATGTGTAAAAAGTTCTGACAAGATGCAAACAATATCCAGTGGTCTCTGGAAACTTGCAAATTTGTGAAAAACCGGCTCGATCAAACAAAACTCCAAAGGCCGCAGAGCGATCTCTGAGAGTCTCAACATTCACATGACGTTCTCCAATACATTCTCTTTTCTTGAAATCCTTCATTCCTTGAGAGTTGATGTGAATAGCTTCCTCAACAACTGGAGGTGGCTCACTTGCAAGTGGCTCCTCAATCTGAATTCCTCCTGCTCGTGCCCTTTTTCAAGCAATACTTTTCTTCTTCATCGAAATCTGCTCCATCGGAGCCTTTCCTTTCTCTATAGCAGTGGCAGGGCTTTTGGCTTTTGCTGAAGCCGGGGCTTTTCCCTTGGGTGCAGAGGATGCTTTCTCTGTTGTGGTTTCCTTTGCCCCTTCGACAGTTTTCTCCCAGTCTTCATATTCCGTTTCCGACTCATCTAACGGAACAAACTCTGTCTCATCTTGATTCTTTCTTGCTTTCTTTAACTTGTTTGTCACACGGGTGCTAACAAGCACTGTGATGAAGACAATTACCCATGCAAACACCATTTTGAAGAGTTTTAAAAAATGTACTGTGAGCAAGAACTACACCATTCATGAAAAAATTATTTAATTCCAAAATTTTGAAAAATTATATCTAAACAAATCTTATGTCATATAGAAGCTAAGAATCAAGAATACAAAAAGAATTTTAAAAATAGATCAATTTCATAATTTTTAAAAATTCTTTAAATATGCCATAAATTTGAAATTTTAAAAATTGAAGGCCAAAAATTCGTTTAGAATGTAAAGAACAATCATCGATAGGTTTCTTAGGTATTCAGAGTTCAAATTATGCAAGAAATTTCAGAGGAAAACATTAAAAATTGAGTTCTAGGCAAGGATACTATCTCGTTTTGAAGAAAATAGCAAGAACTGTGAATAAAATTGAGATTTTGATCCAAAAACTTACTTGGATGGAGTGAAATACCGTAAGGAAATATCCAAGAGCTTCTTCATTCTAGAGAGAGAAAAAAAAAACAAAAACAAAAGTTTGTATGAAAATGAAATAAAAAACCTTTCGTTTCAATATAAGCCCTACTGCGCGCTCCGGAACGGCTCGGGAAGTCAGTCCGGATCGGCTTTACGTGCAAAATCCTATCGTTCGGGATTCGGACTGACTGATTCAGTCCGGACTGCCTGTAACTTTCTCCAGAAAAATTCATAAAATTTTAGAAAATTTAGAAAAAGTATGTAAGCATTTTTGGATATCAACTTTAAACAAAAAATATTGTTTCACATGAAAAAAATAGATTATGAGAAATTTATCAATATATCCCAAATTATGAAATGAAAATTTATAAAAGTTATAACCTCTAAAGTTGAGCAAGTTCGAAACATCAATAACGATCTAATGAGTAACGAGTTTATCAAATCATCAATTGAGTAAAGAAAATAAAGCACCAAGATCGATAGATATTTAAAATTTCAAATAAGTTAGATAATGTTATCTAGTCAATATGTTTAGGGAATGACTCTTTAAGTATCTTTTAATGTAATCCCAGCTTATACCAACCTTAGAATTTGAAAGAATCAAGTATTTCAAAAAGTATTAAAAAAGCTATCAAAAGTATGAAACCGTGCTTTTCAAACATGTGGTAACTGCACACAATACTCGGACGACCGAGGTGGTAGCTTTTTTCTCCATATGCTGGTAGTTTTCACACTCCACTAATGAATGTAATTCTTTCCACATCTTATGAGCATAAAAAATTAAAATTAAGCTACCTCTCAATTGGCTAACAATTATGTAAGATATTCAATATTCAATCAAAAATTGATTTCCTGTTCATACTTATTTTAATCATTAAATAAGATAAAAATAATACCAAGAGATCATTAAGAGAGGTAATGACTTTGATCAAGTAAAGATGAAATAATTGAAATAAATGATCATTGCATCAAATTAGTTATGATGATATCCAAATCATAATAAACTTATCAAAATATGAAATGATGCAATTAAAGTCAATATTGCTAATGCTCCGTTAATGTTCTAGACTGCATATACAAAAAAAAAAGAACAAAAACAAAAAAAAAAAAAACCTATCAAGCAATGGTTCTAAAATTGTTATGAAAAAGAAAGCATGCTAATTGCTTTTCGCAAATGAATAAAATATTTTTGATCCAAAGGTTTTGTCAAAATATCGGCTAATTGATCATCAGTTGAAACATAGGAAATTTGTAAAGTACTTGATTCAATTAGCTCTCTTAGAAAATGAAATCTTAGTATAATGTGTTTTGTTATCGAGTGCAACATAGGGGTTTTATAAATATTGATGGCATTAGTGTTGTCACACGAAATCGAAACCGAGGTCGCAGAAATTCGAAAATCGCTCAATACACTTTTCATCTAAATCAATTGAGTCGAACAACTTCCCGCTGAAATGTATTCCGCCTCGGTAGTAGATAGAGCAATGCAGTTTTGCTTTTTACTATGCCATGCAACCAGACAATGACAAAGATAAAAGCATGCTCCACTAGTGGTTTTACGATCATCCACGGATCCAGCCCAATCGGCATCCGAATATCCTATAATATCGAGAGATGTGCCCATAGTGTCACGCCCCGGGGTCGAAACTGCGACCCGGGCTCGCCAACAGATCTGCCATCTGTACGGAAACCCCCGCACAGACGAATCGTCTACCCTACAATTCAGATCTATAGCTAAACATGTATAAGAGCTGAAATAAACTAGTAGCTACAGAAATCATAAACTGAACATCTGAATAAAATAAATCCTCAAATACATAGTCTCTCTCTCTCTAAGTAAATAAATACAAATCTCTCAGACATGCCCAGTGGAATCAGAAAAATACAGGGTACATTTACCTTTGACTCTCAAAATGCTGGTAAGGAACTACTCGGTCACGCCGTTAACTCGATCAGCTGTCTCCGCACGAACACAAGCCGGAACAGCAACCTCTGGAAACCTGTCACCGCAGCGGGTGTGAGAACTACTGCAGAAGGTAGTTCCCAGTGGGTACCGTCACCAATATCCACGGTATGCCCACTAAGTCTACTTGAGGTAAAACAATAGGTATGCAGATAGATAATATGGAAGCTGGAATGAAACTACAACTAATATGCCTCAAGTACCATGCTCAAAGGAAAAACTCAACTAAGAACATGCTATGCATCCACTCGCTCATGAGGTGCTCTCACAATCCAATCTGAATGACTGCTACATCGGGTTCAGTCAAGTCTGCGCCCCGTAGTGTATCAACCAGGGCGTCCCATCGGACTATCTCAGTATCACGCAAAGCGACCTCTAGTGTATCAACTAGGCGCATCATCATCATTGTATCCGGAGCGTAACTTGAGGGGAGCGACCCCACCGAGCTCAAGCGTGTCTCATCTGGCATAAAAAGCGGCATCTGCAGGCTACAATCCACGATCAAACAGATCGAAAACTCGAATACCCAAATAACCATCACTCAGTCGGAGAACCCTCCACGACTCAATCTCACAATGCCCAAAGAAACATAGCTAAGTCGGAGAACCCTCCACGACTCAATCAGCTAATGCCCAATCCATGATCTAGAATAAACCAATCGACTTCCATAAAGGGCCGAATATTCCGAAAGACTGACACATACAATCGAAATCAAACAAGAACAGGCTGCAGGCATAGCTGCCCGTATCTTTCGACCCAACAATGGAATCAGTCCTCAATCTCTCACATAAGAGGCCCGGAAATTTCAAAAGACTGACGCCTACAACCCAAATCAAATAAGAACAGGCTGCAGGCACAGCCGCCCATAGCTTCCGCCCCTAAAGTGAAACAAATGTCCAATCTCTCATGACACTAGAAACTCATTCCACAGAGTTCTAAAAATTCACTCGGCCCCCTGGCACGAGGATACATGCATCCTGAACTACCTGGACCATTCATAATGCTCCCGATATTTTAAAACACTTTAAAATCAGAGTTTAACTTAAAACCGGTTATAGAAATTTTATGAAAGTCCAGATGTATCCCCAATGTCAAGAAAATATACAGTCTAGTATCAAATCATCTCTAGATCATGCTAAAAAATATCTGGGGCTCAGGATTGTCTTTCTGTAATTTTCTAGGCAATTATCAGATTTATCAACTATAATAACAGATAAGCTATACATGCTCAACATGCATACAGAAGCATTAGAGGGCATTCTACAAAGCTTGGAAGAATTTCCAACCCATCTGGATCGCTTTCCACAGGCAACGCTGAAATCGGTGAAGAACGGACTCGCTAAGTGTCAAAATCCGCCGAAAACGGCACCTCGGCTCTCGGTTGCGCGCAACTCCACCGCGCGTCCCAAAAATCACACTTGAGCACTCTGCTCAGTCACAAGGCCTCAACCAAGGTCTCTATCTGTACTCGGGTCAAAACCGCCGCGCTCTGTCAACCCGCCTGTGCACCCAGCCCGCGCGCCTCCGCGGCTCCGCACAGTGCGCAGGGCCCTCACACGCCCTCCTCCGTGGCACTCACAACACTCGGCCGCACCACTCAACACAAGGAAGAAGAGGAAGATGGGAAAAATCATTTCCAAGCTCAAAAATCCATTCCTCTGTCCAAATCCAGAAAGCCGAGAAAATTTGAAACTCGAAAAAATCACCGTACTCACCTCTGTACTATGTTCGCGCGCACGAGCTCCAATCGGCCCAGCTCTCCCTCTCGCTCACTCTCCTGCTGCTGCTACTAAGGAGGAGGAAGAAGAGATGGAGAATGGGGGCGTGTCTCAGAGGGATTATATAGACCAACACCCCACCAAACAGTGAAGTTACCACCATGCACCCAAGCTCTGAAGGCATTGAGTACCGGAACTCAGGTTCCAGTACCGGTATCCCAAGCACGAATTCCCCAAACCGAGGCCAAATCTGCTCAATCCAACACTGGGTACTGATACCCATCTCGACGTTCCGGTACCCAGCTCCGCGTTCCGGTACTCCTCTCCGCGTACCGGCACGCGATGCCCCTCCAGGCTGCATCAATTTGGGGCTTCCAAAACCGACGCCATCAACTCACTTTTCATTCCAAAGGCTTCCGCGTCGATCTGAATCATCCCGAACTCATATGTAAACACAAATGGAAGACACCCCAGGTGATTTCCCCGTACCACGGTATCTTGCGGAGTCGGTGCACTATACGAAGTCCCGGTACTCTACATCCTCCCCTCCTTAATAGAGTTTCGTCCTCGAAACTAGAAAAATTCATAACTCAGGAGGGTGTCTCAATCAAATGGGGATAGGAGATCCTCAACTCATCCTCAGGCTCTCAAGTGGCCTTTCTCTCATCATGATGGCTCTACGGGATCTTTGTGAGGACCCGAATCCCCACTTTAGGGTTTACTGTTGGTTTGGTGGTTTTTGGGTGTGTGTGTGTGCGTGTCGGGCCCCAGATTTGGGTTTCCGGTAAAATTCGAGCTTGTTTTCTTTTCCGGGAGTCCATTTTGGGTGTGTGAGGTGTTTGCGCGCTTATTGGAGCCAAGAATGTGACCCGGAACGAAAATTGGATCAAATTTACTTTTTTGAGAAAATTTGGGAAATTTTAGAAGTGGAATTTGGCCGAACGGACCTCGGATTTGGATTCAGCGCGCGAAAATGAGCGAAATGGACTATTTACTTGAATTTTTCGGAGCCCGGACGCGAAAACACGGAAATCGAGGCTCGGGTTACTGTTCCGGCGGCCGGAGAGGTGCCGGCGGCGGCCGGCGGGCGGCGGAGTACGGCGGCGCGGCCTCGGGCAGGCGGCGAGCGGCGCGGGCAGGCGCGCGGGCGCGCGGTCCACCGCGGAGGCGTGCACCGTACGGAGGCGCCACGTGGCATCTTTTGAGTGGCGGGCGTAGCAGGCGCGGTCCACGGTTTTTCGGCGCGGGTGCACGGTGAACCGAGGGACACGTGGCGTTGTGTGGTTGGCGGGCTCTGGTGCACTCGGTCCACCCTGCTGAGGCGGTTGCCTCGGGGCGCGTGCCCGACCCGGAGCCGGCGGCGGCGCGGCTGCGCATGTCGCGCGACGTGCGGTCTAACCGACGACGTGGGGGCGCCACGTGGCGCCCCGTGGTTGGTCCGGCGCAGGGGTGCACGTCGCCTGGTCGGGACGCGTGGCATCATGGGATTCGTCGCGGAGCGTGCGCCGGGTGCGGGGAGCAGGCCTGGGACACGTGGCGGCTTGTAGAGGTTTCGGGCGCGCACAGTAACGGGCCGGCCCGTTACTGTAGCAGCCCGAAACTTTCGGGCGCCCGAAAGTTGGGCCCGAAAGTGGTCAACTTGCCTTTTTGGGCTGTTTTCTCTTGTGGGCCTATAAATAGGCCATTTGGGATGCGATTTTCTGCCTTTTCCCGTGGGATTTAGCCTCTACTCCCTTCACATGAAATCTTCCTCTCCCTCTTGCCCATCCCTCGGTGAAATCTCTGTTTTTCTGGAGGCCGCGACGACTGTGTTTTCTTCCTCGTAGTGCGGAGCGACGAATTTCTGTTGGAGGCCCGTTATCGCAGCATTTCGGTCTAAAAATTCCACAGAGCTACCCCGACAGTCTTTTTTGGCGATTTTTGCGGCGTTGGATTCACGAGAGGTATATCTTCGACTTCCGTGTTGAGTATTTTGTCTAGATTTGTGTTTTTGGCACGGTTTTCGAGGCATTACTGAGCTACTGTTTTGCTGTGAGATTCCTGGACAGCACCCACTTCGCGGATTTTTATCTCCTCATCCGGACATCTGATTTCGACGATTCAAGAGCCTATCGACATCTACATTTCGCGAGGATCGTCGTGATATTTTTATTGGAATTTATTGAGGAGTATTTTCAGGTGAAAATTTCGTGTGAACAGTGACCTTGCTTGCAGATTTTGGAATAGTGATTGTTGTGTGTGATTTGTGTGTAATTGAGAAGTGTTGTTGTACCCAGGACTTTGTAAGCACCGCTTTTGTGCTCTTTGCTTTGTGGACTTGGAGATTTATCGGTTTCTGGGCTTGTTATCTGTACCGTCCCGGACAGTTAGCGCGTTCAGGTGGGTGATCCTGCTTTCAAAATTTATGGACTGCACTCTAATTCTACGAATGTAGTAGCATGCATGTTAATTTGTGACCCCAATATTATGTGAGAACTGTATGTTAGTACCCACAGTTGATAGCTGTTAAATCTGATGACCTCATTAAACCACCTGCAGTACTTGAACTCTTACAACATGAAAACTCAACTTAGCTTAATTGTTAGTTAATTAATTATTTGTGTACTATTAAACTACAGTAACTGTGAACATGTATTCAGATTTGTTTATCACCTTAGCTTCCCCTACAGTGGTTGTACTCTCGTCATTCTGGACATAGTGTTTCTCCCCGAGTCGTGGGCTGGGAGGTTTATTAGCTGGGGATTACATTTGCACTCGCGTCTGGGGACCGAGTGGCGTCTGTAGCAGTCTGTAGACCAGTTTGCATTATGATAGTGATAGTGATGGTGATAGTGGATCTGGGATCTTTGGGACATGGTCATAGTGACAGTGTGGATTTTTAGCCAGTGAGTGAGACAGTGATTGGATCATAGCCTGCATGAGCCACATTTGTGCTCGACAGTGTTGCGCAGTTATTTTACTCGTGTGGGTCGCTCCCCTCGAGTGCCACTCCGGAGTAGGCGAGACCGGGTTGTAGTACCGGCGTTGAGATTGAGCTAGATACCGGGTTGGAGTACCGGCGTGAGATTGAGCTCTTTTGCGACTTGTCGATGCTTCTGTCCCTCTAGCTGAGCCAGTTTTGGCAGCTACGGACACACCTACAGCAGTAGGTAGGCGCAGGTTGACTGGACCCGTTATGGCAGTCAGTTTGGATTGGGTGATTTGAGTTGAGCATCAGTAGTGGCATATCGTCCTTCTGTCCTATTTCTTGAGCATTTGTAGATAGAGGCATAGTAGCAGTAGATGTTTTACTTTCCAGCTTTTCTATACTGCATTTCTTTTGTTCCTTTATGCCTCTAGTAGACTTGGTGGGCAGGCCGTCGGGCTTGTTGGCGGCACCCACTGAGAACTACTGTGGGAGGTAGTTCTCACACCCGTCGTGGTGTCTTTTCCCCAGGGACTTCAGCTCCCGTTCCTGCTGCACCAGTTGCTGATCCAGCTCTTCCAGACCGAGGTAAGGGAGTCGCGAGATAGATCCCTTCCCCCTTCAGCTTTAGTGTGTTATAGAGGTACCCTTATATTTTGGTTGTGTCCTGTTTGAGAGATGATGTAGTGAGGCATCGAGTTGTACTCTTTTGTTCTTTGGAGAGACTTATGTATTTCTGGTGAGGTTATATTGTATATTATGTTAGATACTGTACTACTTTCTGTTCATAGTTAGTTTACTTTTACAGCTCTGATATCTGTTAGTATAATTGTTCTATTTTTGCAGGTTAGACGCTACGTCTCTACGGGGCTTCCTGTAGGGACGGCGGATTTGTGGGCGAGCCCGGGGTACAGTTTTGACCCCGGGGTGTGACAATCTTCACCAAAGGTATGACCCGACTGCACAATTCTTTAGCCTCACGAGCAAGAATTTGCATCGGTCGCTCCTGATAGCTCAAATCCTCATCCAACTCCAAGGAAGTGAAGTCCACAACACGCAAGTGATCAAATACCTACATTCCTCAGGACAAAAATAACTCTTCCGTGGCCCCTACAGCAACCAACCGCTCAAAACTCATCAAGTACACTCTCGCATCCATCAACAGGAAAAGGAGCCCAACATCAGGAACATTCCCCAACCCCCAACTCTCAATTTTGAAAACCAGCCGGAAACGGCAAAAAATTCGAAAACCTCGAATGGCTAGTGCCTTCGCCCCAATCAAACAAGAACAGGCTCCGACACCTTCTCCATTTCTGGAGCAGCCTTTCGAAATCGTCGATCAGTTCGTCAAGCTTCGGCATAAACAGAAAAAGGGAAGAGAGGCATTGGATTTGTTCCTGTTGCGGCTAACACCCTATTTCCAAAGTTACAACAAGTGGCATCCACTGAACGGTCACCTCACTCCAAGGTTGCACTGTTTGCCTAGTCAAGGAGTCCATGACCATAGTGTCCTCGCTGGGATAATACTGCAAGATCAATCCTACATCTTCAATAACTCTGTCCATCGGCAATCATCCAAATTGATGCTGATATCGTCCTCAGCTTTAATTCATAGTCCAAAAGCTTCGGACCTCTATCACTATCGTAGGTCTAGGCTAATCCTGAACGGCATCACTCTTCGTTGGGTCCACTGTCACTCCTGCAGCTGAAATCACATGGCCTAACCACGATACCTTCTGAAGTCCAAAATGCGCATTTTCTCAACTTGGCATACAACTTCTTTTCCTTCAGAAGTTGCAACACTATCCTCAAATGCTCCTCATGCTCATGTCACTTTGGGAATAAATCCAAATATCCATGAGAAGTACCGCTACCAACTAGTCCAAGTACAGCTGGAACACACCATTCCTCAAATCTTAAAGGCGGCAGGGCATTAGTCAATCCACTTGACCTCGCTGTAAGCTCATAATGCCCCTACCGGGTTCTGAACACTATTGCTGCATGGTTCTATATAGATACCTACCTCACAAAAGAGCAACTGCCGGAATACAACCCAAACCTGTCTGTGCTCGAACCACAATAATACTCTCATCGTCGTACACCAACAACGTGGCATCAATGCTGTGTATCAACGGCATGGCATCACCACCGTGTATCAACGGCGTGGCATCACCACCGCATATCAACGGCGTGGCATCATAACCAAGTATCAATCTCTCGGATTCTCACCGTCGTATACCCACGACGTGGCACTGGGTCACACAGACCTCTCGATCCATCAGACCCCGCAATTGCGCTATCAGCTCTCTTAGTCCCACGGGTGATACTTAATGAGGCACTGTCGAAGTTGGCGCGATTTCCAAAACCACGTCAATGGCAAACTCAATCTCTCTAACCGGCGACATCAATATCAGCTCAGGTGGACTCACACCCGGGATCTCACGGGCGATAGGGATATCCTTTAGTCCCGGTGCCGCCATAGGCACCTCCTCAACAGTCGCTAAAAAGCGATACAACCACGACTCAACACCTGTCGTGCTCTGACATCCTCTGTAAACATACTCCTCCTGACCAAGTCCACGGAGGGTCATCATCCTCTCTCCAGAATCCATGGTAACACAACAGTGGGATAACCAATCCCTATCCAATACCACATCCAAAGCTCGGAGCTAATGTAGGACCAACCAATCAATGGACCAAATCCAGGGTC
The DNA here is from genome assembly GCA_029168755.2 of Tillandsia fasciculata. Classification (NCBI taxonomy): domain Eukaryota; kingdom Viridiplantae; phylum Streptophyta; class Magnoliopsida; order Poales; family Bromeliaceae; genus Tillandsia; species Tillandsia fasciculata. The sequence continues at coordinate 15,656,575 of CM054931.1, read as the reverse complement.
CTAACTGCACTGGGCAGGACCGACCACACTCATCTATGTGCGACACGTGATCTGGAATCCGAACCTCACGTGCACAAGCTAACAGTGCTATCTCTGGCCCATGTAACGCTGCCAATGCTCTACTGAAACATGCACAAGCGATGTCGGCATCAAACATGCTCTAACTCCGACGACTATGAAGAAGACCACACCTGGTAAGACGCGATCTGCTATCCTGGCGCCCTCCAACCGGCTGTACAATCTCATTTGCCCGATGCTGGTGGTTGACGCTCTGTCTGTACCGATATCGTGGGCCCTATCTGCCATCTGCCTGGATGTAAATCGGAGGAGCTCCTTCATCCTGAAGAGGTAGTGGGGGTGCCGTCGCAAGCGGTAATACCATAAGCACTCGGGGGCATGCTGCCTGGAAATACCCTGACTGTCCACATAAAAAGCATGACCCTTGCCTGAGGTCACACTGCGGCGGTGAATGCGGCCCACCGCAAATGACACACTCATCCTGACACTGCTGCTGGTGCCTCGACTGTCGAGAACCTCCTGGTCTTTGTCTCCTCTGAGACCCATGATCCTGAGACTGGAATCGTGGCGACCTCGGGGGTCTCGATCCACTCGACTGCCCAAAATCAGGCGACACTGGACGTCTCTCTCCGGAGCTGATCCCTGGCGTTCCGTACCTCTCAGACATGATCACTAATCCTCGGTCAATCCACCGAGCATGCTCAATCGCTGCATCTAAAGTCGGCGCTCGCCGAGAATGCATAAAGTGATATATATCCCGATGCAGTCCCCTCTCAAACAGATCAACCTTCTGGGCCTCATCCTGGGCAACATGGGGTACACTGCTCAACAATCGCAGAAACTCGCGAACATATTCGTGAAGAGGTCGACTCCCTTGCTGCAGGCGTCTCAGATCCTCTTCTAGTTTCTGCTTCATACTGTCGGGAAAGAAGGCCCCGAGCAGCAAAGCACGAAACTCGCTCCAGATCATCAACTGCGCTCCCGGTGGTCCAACAGGACGAACTCGACGCCACCAAATCTCGGCATACTTCTCCAAAAAGTGCGTAGTCAAATGCACCCGATACTTCTCCTGGATGAACAAATTCTCAAACAGCTTCTCCATAGCAGCAATCCAGTTCTCGGCCTCCCAAGGCTCCAAACTCTGCCCTGAAAACTGCGGGGGATGGAACTGGCTGATGTACATCAACGGATCAGTAAGATCTCGCTGCTTCTGCACTGTCAACGGTGCGATCTAGGTCGGAGTCGACGATGTCGCGGCCGAAGGTACTACTGGCGATACCACAGGAGATGCTCTCTGCTCAAGCATGCGCATCATGCGCTCCATGTTCTTTTCCTGGCGTCTAGCTGTCTCCTCCTGGCGCCCTAACGCCTCTGACATCTGGGCTACTTAGGCCCGCAACTCACGGACCTCATTCTGCTCTGTCCATTCAGCCTTCTGCTGCTCGGGCTCCTCATCCAAGGTCGAACGCGACCTCGTCGTTGCAGGACGTCACGGAGGCATCGAAGACAACTGCAACAAACAAAACATCAGGACGACGAAATCTCTCGACCCGATCAAGCGAAAGTCTAAAGCATGTTACCCATTCTAAAGCATTATGTTGTTTGCAGCCAACATAACCACTTTAGAGAATAAACATGTAAGGTTACTCGCCCCAATCCCCTGGGGGAGGTACAGACTCAATCAGGATTCTCGCTAAAGTCACGTCTCTCACGACAGTCATCCTACTGTCCAACTAATAATAGCCTAGGGTAACTAAGTCCTCAACGACCTATATACCTAGGCTCTCATACCAGCCTAATCTGTCACGCCCCGGGGTCGAAACTGCGACCCGGGCTCCCCAACAGATCCGCTATCTGTACGGAAACCCCCGCACAGATGAAGCATCTACCCTGCAAGTCAGATCTATAGCTAAACATGTGACGCCCCAACTTCCCAGGGGGTCACCCATCCTAGAACTACTCTAGCTCTAGAACGCTTAACTCTCTTAACCTCTTGGGTCCTGCTACCACCCAAAATGCTATAGCCGGGTTAAGAGCTTTAATCCTATTATATCATTTATATATAGGACTATTTCAAATTCCGGGGGTGTCACATTCCTCCCCCCTTTAAGCCCTGACGTCCACGTAAGACTCAAGCACACTCACTAGTACCAGGCGATGTGAGACTCGTCTCGCTAGCCTTAGTCGACTTTGTAGGGAGCTGCACTCCACCTACAACGGTCATTAGCCGGGGAGCCACACTCTACCCGCTATATAACCCTGGCTCAGCCGAGACTTATCTCACATTTCCAGCTGGTGATTGTCTCTGTTACCAATTGTGACGCCCCAACTTCCCAGGGGGTCACCCATCCTAGAACTACTCTAGCTCTAGCATGCTTAACTCTCTTAACCTCTTGGGTCTTGCGACTACCCAAAATGCTATAGCCGGGTTAAGAGCTTTAGTCCTATTATATCATTTATATATAGGACTATTTCAAATTCCGGGGGTGTCACAAAACATGTATCAGAGCTGAAATAAAACTAGTAGCTACAGAAATCATAAACTGAACATCTGAATAAAATAAATCTTCAAATACATAGCCTCTCTCTCTCTCTAAGTAAATAAATACAAACCTCTCAGACATGTCCAGTACAAAAGTGGAATCAGAAAAATACAGGGTACATCTACCTCTGACTCTCAAAATGCTGGTTAGGAACTACTCGGTCACGCCCTTACCTCGATCAGCTGTCTCCACACGAACACAAGCCGGAACAGCAACCTCTGGAAACCTGCCACCGCAGCGGGTGTGAGAACTACTGCAGAAGGTAGTTCCCAGTGGGTACCGTCACCAATATCCACGGTATGCCCACTAAGTCTACTTGAGGCAAAACAATAGGTATGCAGATAGATAATATGGAAGCCGGAATGAAACTACAGCTAATATGCCTCAAGTATCATGCTCAAAGGAAAAACTCAACTAAGAACATGCTATGCATCCACTCGCTCACGAGGTGCTCACACAACCCAATCTCAGTGACTGCCACATCGGGTCCAGTCAAGCCTGCGCCCCCTAGTGTATCAACTAGGGCGTCCCATCGGACTATCTCAGTATCACGCAAAGCGACCTCTAGTGTATCAACTAGGCGCATCACCATCATTGCATCCGGAGCGTAACTTGAGCGGAGCGACCCCATCGAGCTCAAGCGTGTCTCATCTGGCATAAAAAGCGGCATCTGCAGGTTACAATCCATGATCAAACAGATCGAAAACTCGAATACCCAAATAACCATCACTCAGTCGGAGAACCCTCCACGACTCAATATCACAATGCCCAAAGAAACATAGCTAAGTCCGAAAACCCTCCACAACTCAATCAGCTAATGCCCAACCCATGATCTAGAGTAAACCAATCGACTTTCATGAAGGGCCGAATATTCCGAAAGACTGACACCTACAACCAAAATCAAACAAGAACAGGCTGCAGGCACTGTGACGCCCCACTTCCAAGGGGGTCACTCATCCTAGAACTACTCTAGCTCTAGCACGCTTAACTCTCATAACCTCTTGGATCTTGCTACCATCCAAAATGCTATAGCCGGGTTAGAGATTTTAGTCCTATTATATCATTTATATATAGGACTAATCCAAATTCCGGGGGTGTCACATTCTTCCCCCCTTTAAGCCCTGACGTCCACGTCAGACTCAAGCACACTCACAAGCACCAGGCGATGTGAGACTCGTCTCGCTAGCCTTAGCCGACCTTGTGAGGAGCTGCACTCCACTCACAACGGTCATTAGCCAGGGAGCCTCGCTCTACCCGCTATATAACCCTGGCTCAGCCGAGACTCATCTCATATTTCCGGCTAGTGAAAGGCTCTGATACCAACTGTGACGCCCCACTTCCCAGGGGGTCACCCATCCTAGAACTACTCTAGCTCTAGCACGCTTAACTCTCATAACCTCTTGGATCTTGCTACCATCCAAAATGCTATAGCCGGGTTAGAGATTTTAGTCCTATTATATCATTTATATATATGACTAATCCAAATTCCGGGGGTGTCACAGGCACAGCCGCCCGTATCTTCCGACCCAACAATGGAATCAGTCCTCAATCTCTCATATAAGAGTCCCAGAAATTCCGAAAGACTGACGCTTACAACCCAAATCAAACAAGAACATGCTACAACCACAGCCGCCCGTAGCTTCCGCCCCTAAAGTGAAACAAATGCCCAATCTCTCATGACAATAGGAACTCATCCCACAGAGTTCTAAAAATCCACTCGGTCCCCTAGCACGAGGATACATGCATCCTGAACTACCTGGACCATTCATAATGCTCTCGATATTTTAAAACATTTTAAAATCAGAGTTTAACTTAAAACCGGTTATAGAAATTTTATGAAGGTTCAGATGCATCCCGAATGTCAAGAAAATATACAGTTTAGTATCAAATCATGTCTAGATCATGCTAAAAAATATCTGGGGCTTAGGATTGTCTTTCTGTAATTTTCTAGGCAACTATCAAATTTACCAACTATAATAATAGATAAGCTATAGATGCTAAACATGCATATAGAAGCATTAGAGGGCATTCCACAAAGCTTAGAAGAATTTCCAACCAACCTGGATCGCTTTCCACAGGCAATGCTGAAATCGGTGGAGAACGGACTCGCTCACTGTCAAAATCCGCCGAAAATGGCACCTCGGCTCTCGGTCGCGCGCAACTCCGTCGCGTGTCCCAAAAATCACACTAGAGCACTCTGCTCAGTCACAAGGCCTGAACCAGGGTCTCCATCTGTACTCGGGTCAAAACCGCCGCGCTCCGTCAACCCGCCTGCGCACCCAGCCCGCGCGCCTCCGCGGCTCGGCACAATACGCAGGGCCCTCACGCGCGCTCCTCCGCGGCACGCGCAACACTCGGCTGCACCACTAAACACAGGGAAGAAGAGGAAGATAGGAAAAACCATTTCCAAGCTCAAAAATCCATTCCTTTGTCCAAATCCAAAAAGCCGAGAAAATTCGAAACTCGAAAAAATCACCATACTCACCTCCGTACTGTGTCCGCGCGCGCGCGAGCTCCAACCGGCTCAGCGCTCCCTCTCACTCACTCTCCTGCTGCTGCTACTAAGGAGGAGGAAGAAGAGATGGAGAATGGGGGTGTGTCTCAGAGGGATTATATAGACCAAAACCCTACCAAACAGTGAAGTTACCACCCTGCCCCCAAGCTCTGAAGGCATTGAGTACCGGTACTTGGGTTCCAGTACCGGTACCCCAAGCAGGAATTTCCGAAACCGAAGCCAAATCTGCTTAATCCAACACTGGGTACCGGTACCTATCTCGACGTTCCGGTATCGAGCCCCGCGTTCCGGTTCTCCTCTCCGCGTACCGGTACGCAATGCTCCTCCAGGCTGCATCAATCTGGGGCTTCCAAAACCGACGCCGTCAACTCACTTTTCATTCCAAAGGCTTTCGCGTCGATCCGAATCATTCCGAACTCATCTGTAAACACAAATGGAACACGCCCAGGTGATTTCCCCGCACCACGCTATCTTGCGGAGTCGGTGCACTATACGATTCCCGGTACTCTACACATAGTATACCAAATTCCGAAATTGATTTTACCATTGACATACCAGATGATTCTTTTCACCGCTTTCAGGTGATTTTCCTTCGGTGCAGATTGATATCTCGCGTAAATTCCTACACTGAAGGAAATATCCGAGCGACTAGCACTAAGGTTGTCACGCCTCGGGGTCGAAACTGCGACCCGGGCTCGCCAACAGATCCGCCGCCTAAACAAAACCTTGCATAAGTGAAGCGTCCAACCTGCAAGAAAAGGGACTACAGGTAAACAGATATCAGAGCTATAAAATAAACTGCTGTAAAACTAAAATTCAACCATCTGTACAACTAGAAATAAAGGTATAATATCCATCTCCCAAATATGATCATATACAAAATCCTTTGATACAATAACCCAGATGTAGTAGCCGCTGGTTTATAATGTTGTGGTTCGGTTTTCGGGTCTACTTTTGGTTTCCTTTATTTCGCGTTTTGGTTCGGGGGTCCGGAGGGTGAACTAACATTTCTTTGTTTTCGGGCAGACCGTCGGGGCTCGCGGGTATTTTTAGTCAATAAAGCTCGCGAAACGGGGAACGGCGGCGCAATCGGTTTTGGTTTCCGACTTCGGAATCTCCCAAAATAAATTCCGGAAGGGGGGCGAGCGGTCCAGGCGATCAACACGGTTGACCAGGCAGACCGGACCCTGGTTTGCACCCGACCTATTATTTTCTCCTTTAACATGAATTGGGTTCATTCCCATTTCTTATTCTGACCGCTCGATTTAACTTACGTTTGGGGAACAGGGTGCGACTCATTTTCTCAACACCCCTCACCCTAGGCGTACGCTACCCCGAGCGCGGACAAGGAACCGACTCCTCAACCCCACTCCTTCCTACCGATCGTTTGGAGAACCAAGGCGACGCGACGAAGGAGAGGGAAGATCGACGGCACCCCCTCCGATACCGGGCACGCTAGAACGGGGCGATCCCTCCCCCGACCAATCTTAGCGACGAAACCGAGGTGAGCGCGGTTTTACGGTTCTTGAATTCTTGTTTCTCGATTATAGCAATGGGGCGAGGGACGTTCTCGCCGGAATCCGGCACGCGCGGAGACGCGCAGGTGGGCGGCGCGCCCACGCGGCCAGCGTGGGGCCGGGCGCGCGCGCGCAATCCGCACGCGGGCGGCACCCGCATGCGGGCGGCGCGCTGCGCAGCCCGCGTGGGGGGGGCCGGGTGCGCGCGTGCCCGCGCATGCGGGCGGCCCCCGCATGCGGGCGGCGCGCCGCGCAGCCCGCGCGGGGGGGCCGGGTGCGCGCGTGCCCGCGCACGCGGGCGGCACCCGCATGCGGGCAGCCCCCGCATGCGGGTGGCGCGCCGCACAGCCCGCGCGGGGGGCCGGGTGCGCGCGTGCCCGCGCACGCGGGCGGCACCCGCATGCGGGCGGCGGGGCCGCGCGGCCCGCATGGGGCCATGCGCGCCCGCACCCGCGCATGCGGCGGCGCAACCGCACGGGGCCGGGCATTTCCGCGGGAGCCGCGGGCCATCCGCGTTTTGGTCTTCGCCCGGGGACGTCGCCGTCCTTTATCGTTTCGAAGTTTGAGTTACTGACTTCCGTACGGCAGGTTCGTGTAGGTTGGGGCGGACACACCGGGACGCGGGAGAACCTAATATCGAGCAGCAGCGCGACAACGAAAAGGTGGGTTTTCTTTGAGACTGAGTATAAAGTTTGGGGAAACGGTAATTGTGTTAACTTCTAATTATTAGTACTAATGCTGACAGTCTCTGTGATTTACGATATTACCCTGTATCTGATTCTTTGGCTCAAGGTTGCGACACGAGCACCCGCGGTCTGGCCACCGCGAAGGGTGCTCTTTTCCGGAAAAGCGGTCTCTGACCCGTGTTTACCCACGAGGTGACGTAGTGGGGGCCCCCGTAGGTGTGGGGTTTGAGGCACCAAGGTGTGAGCGGTGCGACCCGTCGGGATTGGTGCCCGACGAGGTCAGGTGTTATAGGTGTTACAGGTATTACAGGTGCTACGGGTATTACAGGTGTTCGCGGGTTACTTTTATGAGCAGAGTGGTTGCTTCGGCTAGCCTTACTTTTGGGGTTTGGTATTACTTTACTGCTTTTATTATTTTTATCCTGATAGTGTCGCTGACTACCCACTCCGTGACAGGTACTTCCAGGGGTGAGAGGTAGACGACGGTGAGGCCGAGGCGGGAGCAGTCGGGGTGTGGGAGCCCCAGTCTGCCGTTCCTTTACTTTCCTTGCATTTCATTTTATATTGTAGGCTACTGTGCCTACTGTGTGGTTCTCGATACCCTCGTGGGGTCGGTGTGGATGTGGATGTTGTTACATTGGATTTGAGATGTTGTGTCTTTCTTATTATCTTCAGTAGGTCAATTTCAAAAAAAAAAAGAAAAGAAAAGAAGAAAAAGATTGCGAAAACCGTTTTTAAAAACTTAGGTGTCGTGTGGGCACCATTTTCAAAACCCTGTGGATTTATGAATTGCGAAAATGGCTTTCAAAACCCAAGTGCTGTGTGGGCACGATTTCCAAACCCTGTGGTTTTATGTTAATTTCAAACTGATTTTCAAACTTGGTGCCGGGTGGGCGCCGTTTTGAACAATTGTGGTTTTATGCTTTAAAACTGACCGGCCTCGGGAATTGTACTTGTTATGCATGTGTATTAGGTCTCTCTCTCTGTTGTGATTAAAGAAATGCTTGCATTACACTGTTGTACCAGCCGCGACGCCGTGCATATATAGAGGAGATTCTGCCCGTTTGTCGAGTAAATCTGTATATGCGGCGGATCTGGGCACGCGCCGGGGATGAAAAAAAAAAAAAAAAAAACAATGAAGGGGGATTTCCACGCCCCACAGTCAACTCTTAGATTCCGCTGAACAAAAACTCCCGGGGCGTGACAGATTAAGATGGTATCAGAGCGGGTTGCTTTAATCACAACAGTGACGGCCCAACATCCACCGAGATACCACACATAACTACGAATAAATGAAATGAGCAGGGCTTATGGGTGTGGGACGTGAGAGATCGGGGAGGGGATATGTAGATATTTTTGTTTCCCTCTCGATATATATGGTAGTTCCTTCTAGCGGAGTCTAGAGCTAAGCTTTTTGATTGTATGTTTGTACAGACGATGGTCCGAACTTGAGCGTCGGCCGAGGATGCGGGGGCGGATGCGACGGCATCGGCGGCCGCAGAGAACCAGCTCCTGCGGCAACAATTGAGGGAGATGGCGGGGCAGCTGGCCACCCTCACGGAGCATGTACGTCAACTGACGCAACAACAACCGGCCGCGACGGTGACGGTCGCCCCTACCCCTCCGCAGGGGCCAACTGCACCGGCCGCAGCACCGCAGGCGACAGGGGCTGGGGTAGGGGCAGCCCCTCCACCGACAGCAACGGCCGGGATAGCATCCACCCAGACCACGGCGCCGACGGCAGCACCTGCATCAGCGCCCGCGGGGCCGGCGCCGGGGGCCCTCGGCGGGAGTACCCCCGTGGCCGCCGCCGCCGCGGGGGAGGGGACAGTTACACTGACGGAGCGAGAACGAGTACGAGCCAACCTGGCGGACTTCAAAAAGTTCGAGCCACCCACGTTCGAGGGGGAGACGACTGATCCCTGGGTCGTCGAAAAGTGGGTGGGATCGATGGAAAAGTTGTTCGAGGACTTACTCATAGAAGACTACGAGCGAGTCCCCCTGGCGGTCCACTTTCTGGAGGGGAACGCCCGCTTATGGTGGAAGACGGTGCGCCCTGATCCCACAAAGGGCACCGTGCTTCCATCGTGGACGTCGTTCAAGCAGGAGCTGTTTGGGGCCTTCTTCACCAACAGCATCAAGAAGAAACTGGAGGACGACTTGAACCACATTCAGCAAGGGAGCAAGACGGTTATGGAATACCAACGCGAATTCGTGCGCCTGGCAAATTGCGTCCCTTTCGTCATAAGGGACGAATCCCACAAGGCGCAACTGTTCGTGGATGGTTTGCGAAGTGATATCTTCCAAGTGGTTCAGGCAGCCGACTTACATACGTTCCAGAAGGTGGTCGACCGGGCCACTGTGGTAGAGCGCGGGTTCGCCGTTACTCGCGCTAGGAGGGAGGCCCCGGCACAGCATGAGGATAGGAAGCGGCAACAGCAGAGCTATGGGGGAGGTTCATCTACTGGGAGCCGACCCCCCAAGCGGTGGAGGCCACAGTCGGGATCACGGAGCGCACCTACAGGAGGGCCGAGATCTGGAGACAGGCCTTGTGTGATCTGCGGGGGAGCGCACGGGGTGTTGGATTGCCCCCAGAGAGTAGATCATTGCTTCCGCTGCGGCAAGCAGGGGCACTTTCGCCGCAACTGCCCCCTTGCCTCGGGACCAGCCTCCTCTGCCGCTTCCACGCCGTCGCCACAATTCTCTGGGCGGGGGAAAGCTCCTATGGGGTCGACCTCTAGGCCCCCGGCTTCGCGGCGCGAGGAGGAAAGGCAGCCTCAACCGGGCGGGCGAGTTTATTCAATGACCCGCCAGGGATCGGACCCGCCGGAGGACGTACTTGCAGGTATTACTTCTGTTTCAAATTCCCGTGCTAGAATCCTCTTTGATACTGGAGCAACACACTCATTCATTTCTCGTGACTACGTGTTTATGCATGACCTTGGGGAGACACCTCTCCAAAGCCGAATGACGGTCCAGACGGCGGGTGGGACACTAGAGGCGACCAGTTTGGTGGCCACCTGCCCGATCAAACTAGGGCGACTGCCTTGCCCTTGGGATTTGGTGGTGATTCCCCTGAAGGAGTACGACGTTGTATTGGGCATGGATTGGCTCTCAAGGTACCAAGTGCTTATTGACTGCGAGAAGCGGATGGTGCAACTACAAGAACCAAGTTTCCCTAAAAATGCGTATCTGGCGTGCAAGAGCACCTCCTTCCCGGCAGTCATCTCAGCGGCTCGAGCCAGGAGACTGGTAGAGGGTGGGTGTGTGGCCTACTTGGCATCGGTGGATCTGGTTACCCGACCCTCGACGACACCTTCAGACATCCCAGTGGTGAGGGACTTCCCCGACGTCTTCCCAGCGGAACTGCCGGGATACCCCCTGAACGAGAGGTGGTGTACCCTATTGAACTCTTACCGGGTACTCAACCTATCACGAAGGCGCCCTACCGAATGGCCTTCGCGGAATTGAAGGAGCTCAAGGCGCAACTGGAGGACCTCTTAGACAAAGGGTTTATCAGTGTGACACCCCCGGAATTTGGATTAGTCCTCTATATAAATGATATAATAGGACTAAATCTCTAACCCGGCTATAGCATTTTGGATGGTAGCAAGATCCAAGAGGAACATGAGAGTTAAGCGTGCTAGAGCTAGAGTAGTTCTAGGATGGGTGACCCCCTGGGAAGTGGGGCGTCACAGTTGGTATCAGAGCCATTCACCAGCCGGAAATGTGAGATGAGTCTCGGCTGAGCTAGGGTTATATAGCGGGTAGAGCGAGGCTCCCCGGCTAATGACCGTTGTGAGTGGAGTGCAGCTCCTCACAAGGTCGGCTAAGGCTAGCGAGACGAGTCTCACATCGCCTGGTGCTTGTGAGTGTGCTTGAGCCTGACATGGACGTCAGGGCTTAAAGGGGGGAAGAATGTGACACCCCCAAAATTTGGATTAGTCCTCTATATAAATGATATAATAGGACTAAATCTCTAACCTGGCTATAGCATTTTGGATGGTAGCAAGATCCAAGAGGAACATGAGAGTTAAGCGTGCTAGAGCTAGAGTAGTTCTAGGATGGGTGACCCCCTGGGAAGTGGGGCGTCACAATCAGGCCGAGTGTGTCGCCCTGGGGCGCACCGGTACTCTTTGTATGGAAGAAGGACGGAAGCCTGCGTCTCTGCATCGACTACAGAGGAATAAACAAGGTTATAGTGAAGAATAAGTACCCCCTGCCCAGGATCGACGACCTCTTCGACCAATTGCGAGGGGCGACGGTATTCTCAAAAATTGATCTGCAATCGGGCTACCATCAGCTCCGGGTTCGGAACGAGGACATCCCGAAGACCGCCTTCCGGACCCGGTATGGCCACTACGAGTTTACGGTTATGCCGTTCGGGCTTACGAACGCCCCCGCGGTCTTTATGGATATGATGAACCGGATCTTCAGACCATTCCTAGACCGGTTCGTAGTAGTCTTCATCGACGACATACTGATCTATTCACCCACCGACGAGGAGCACGAGGACCATTTACGAACGATTCTCCAGACCCTCAGGGAGCAGAAGCTGTTCGCTAAGCTCAAAAAGTGTGAATTCTGGCTGCGCGAAGTGGGATTCCTGGGACACGTGATCTCGGCGAAGGGAATCGCCGTGGACCCCAAGAAGGTGGAATCAGTGATCGACTGGCAGCCGCCGACGACGGTGACGGAGGTCCGCAGTTTCTTGGGATTGGCGAGAAATTACAGACGCTTTGTCGAGGGTTTCTCGAAAATTGCGGCCCCTTTAAACCAGTTGACCAAGAAAGGAGAAAAGTTTGTGTGGACGGCCCAATGCCAGGAGAGCTTCGAGGAACTAAAGAAAAGGCTAACCAGGGCGCCGATACTTGTGCTGCCGACCCCCGGAGAGGATTACGAAGTGTACTGCGACGCCTCGAGGATTGGCCTTGGGGGTGTTTTGATGCAGCAGGGGAAGGTAATAGCCTATGCTTCTAGGCAACTAAAGGTTACGAAAGGAATTACCCGATACACGATTTGGAGCTGGCTGCGGTGGTCTTCGTTCTAAAGTTATGGAGACACTACCTTTTTGGTGTCCACTGTAACATCTTCTCAGATCATCAGAGTCTTAAATACCTGTTCACCCAAAAGGAACTAAATCTGCGACAGAGGCGGTGGCTGGAGCTACTGAAGGATTACGACCTAATAATCCAATACCACCGCGGGAAAGCAAACGTGGTGGCGGACGCTTTGAGCAGGAAAGGGGGATTGGAAGGGGGATCAGTAGGGGCGATAACTGAGCAAAGCAACTTGATCGCGGATTTCTCACGACTAAGGTTGGAAGTGGTGCCAGCAGGCACGGTTGCACAACTTCTAGCTTTGGTAGTCAAGCCGACACTATTCGAGAAAATCCGAGAAGGACAACAGGCGGACTCGCACTTGCAGCTCGTGCAAGACAAGATCTCCCCGGACCAGGGGAACGACTTTGCAGTGGGAAGTGACGGCATCATACGGTTCCGCGGGCGATTTTGCGTGCCGGATTCGAAGGAATTGAAGGAGGAAATTCTAGCAGAGGCACACGGCGCCCCTTATGCGGCGCACCCATGGGGCACAAAGATGTACAGAGACCTCAAGCAGACCTTTTGGTGGCCCAAGCTGAAGGGGGATGTGACGCGACATGTAGCTCACTGCCTAGTGTGCCAACAGATAAAGGCAGAGCATCAGCGACCAGCGGGAAAGTTACAGCCCTTACCGGTGCTAGAGTGGAAGTGGGACCAGATCACCATGGACTTCGTCACCGGTTTCCCACGTTCACAGCAGGGGCACGACGCAATTTGGGTCATTGTGGACCGGCTAACCAAGTCAGCGCACTTCCTACCCATCCACACAACCTGGACCCGAGAGCGGTTGGCTCAAGTCTACCTCAGCGAGATTGTGAGGTTACATGGAGTACCGGCATCGATCACATCGGATAGAGACACGCGATTTGTCTCGAAGTTTTGGCAAAGTCTGCAGCGAGCCTTGGGGACTAAATTGCAGTTCAGCACGGCCTTCCACCCGCAGACAGACGGACATTCGGAGTGAGTGATACAGACGCTAGAGGACCTGCTTCGGGCCTGTGTACTTGATTGGGGGGCCGGTTGGGAGCGTTACCTGCCACTCGTAGAATTCGCTTACAACAACAACCACCAGGCTAGCATCCAGATGGCACCCTACGAAGCCTTATACGGGAGACGCTGCCGATCCCCGATCTGTTGGGATGACTTGGGAGAACGGAAGTTCTTGGGACCCGACCTAGTGGAAGAGACCGAAGAGAAGATGCGCCTCATCAGACAGCGCTCACTGTCACGCCCCCGGGGGTTTTTGAGTCAATCAAAGCGAAAAATTGCGTGTCTATTTTTTTTTTTCAATATAGTAACATAAATCTCATCCCCGGTGCGTGCCAGACCGCCACATACACAAATTCTCTCTGCCCACGGACAGAGTCTCCTTTGTATATGTACGACGTCTCATTTACAACATGCGTTTCATTTACAACATCATACATCAACCATCAACCATACAGTAGACATACATCACCAATCAAAGCAAGTTTATAAAGCGGCATCAACGTTTGGAAAGGATAAAATCCAGCGTTTGTAAAACCCGTGCCCACACGGCACTTCGTTTTGAGAAAACATTTTCGCAATCAATCAGTTTATTGTGAAAACGTGCCGCGCAAGAAAACACCACTAAAAATATCAAAAGCATAAAAGTACACCTCATCCACAGAGCTAACTAATACAGGTCCACAACTAAAGTAATCCACAAGCAAAAGACTATTTAAAACATAAAGGAGAAATGAGATGGAAACCAAGAGTCCTGAGTACGGTCCTCGCGACGCAGTCTCACCGCTATCCCGGCTAACGCACCTAGTAGCACCTGTCACGGAGTGGGTAAAGTCAGTAACAAACAAAGTAGATGTCTAAATAAGAACAAAGAAGGGAAACAAACCGAATACACCGAAACCTTTCGCTAAAACCCTGTACATAATTAAGCTGGGCACCAACCCCAGATTTACCAATTAAGCTGGGCACCAACCCCAGAGTACCTGTCGGAGAGACTAAAGTCTCCCCTCGTGCGCAATCACCTTTTTGATGCTTTTAACCTATTCACGGGGCTAGTGCGGCACCTATAGCTGCCGTGAAGGGGTCCCCACTCGCACCTACACTTTCGTGGGGCACACGGGTCAAACAGACCACTTTTCCAGAAAAGTACACCATGCGGTGGCCCGATCCGCCGGTGTACGTGCAGCATCCGAATACGGATTTGCCGAGATCGGCGTGTAGTGAGCACCGCGACCGCAGCCGCTTCAATTGTCAGATACAAATACAATTATGCGAAAGGTTAAACTGTCCATCTACTTTGTTAGGCAAATTGAGAGCATTTTTAATGATGATAGATGCACTTACTGCACTTGTTGCACTTATAGCAACCGTACTCACCTTGTTGCGGGAAGATCGGAACACTCGGATCTTTCACGTACTCCCGCTGCGCATCTGGACCTACGAAAAGTCCGCAAGGATAAACTATGATCAGAAACATACACTAACATCTCCAATCGGAAAACCCCAAATTAATCTTTTTGACGGAAAAGTCCCACACCGCCCGGGTTGCCGAAACCCGAAACCCCGCGCCGCCGTCGTCGTCCGTCGGAGCACCGCGCGGCTCGCAACCGCGCGGTGTGGCTCCGCGGACGGCGCCTGCGCGGCGCGGCGCATCGCGCGGCAACCGTGCGGGCGCTGCCCGTGCGGCGGCCGCACGGTGCCCGCGCGGGCGCGGCCCCGTGCGGCGCCCGTGCGGGGTCGCCCGCGCGGGTGCCCCGCGCGGCGCCCGCGCGGGTGCGGGCCCGCGCGGCGCCCACGCGGTGCGGGCCCGCGCGGCAGCCTCGCGGCGCCCGCGCGGTGCCCGCGCGGTTGCGGGCCCGCGCGGCAGCCTCGCGGCGCCCGCGCGGTTGCGGGCCCGCGCGGGTGCCGCCCGCGGTGCCCGCGCGGTTGTCACCCGCGCGGCGGCCGCGCGGCGCCCGCGCGGGTACAACCCGCGCGGCGGCCGCGCGGCGCCCGCGCGGCGCCCGCGTGGGTACAACCCGCGCGGCGCCCGCGCAGTCCCGTCGCCGCTTGCGGCGGCGACCGGCCGTCCGCGACTCCCCTCCGCGCGATGCCCTAGCGGCACCGCGCGTCTCCGCCGTCCGTTACGTGCCCTAGCATGATGACGATGACGGCGACGGTGACGGAGACGACGGAGAAACCCAAAAACTTGACAAAAAGGACGACGGAAAAAATCCCGAAAAATTATTAAAAATTATTCTTCTAACCGGAGATCGTCGGGAAGGTTGCCCGGTCGCATTCTTGCCTACGGTTCGATGTCCGGGAAGATCGGGCTCCTTTTCTTTCTCATTTTCCTTCCTTCCGGCTAGGGTTCCGTCTTTTCTTTTCCTCTTTCTTTCTCTCCTCACCGGTTAGGGTTTTATTATTTTTTTTTCTCTTCTCCCGATAATCGGGATACTTATATATTCCCTATTTTTTTTAATTACGTAAGTTTAATTAATTTCCTCATTAATTCGTACGTAAGAAAATTCTATTTTCCGTCACCGGATAATTTATTAATTTAATTAATTATCCCCTACGAGATAACCCACCTTATCTCCAACGGGCGCAAGATATTTTGCACGGATTCCGATGCGTGACTAATTACCGCGTCACCAAGGATTCCGTTCCGGGAGATCCCGACATCGGATTTCAAATCCGATCGCACCGTCGGTCATCATTTTCCGCGCTCTATCGCAGAAAAATACACGCACCCCGCACCGGCCGACTTTTGAAAATTAAATAATTTTATTTCACTCAAAGGCTTGAATAATTTACATGTGAGTTAAAAATACCCCTAAGGGTCGGATCACTACACCACTCACACTTTATAAAAAGTTTCGTCCCGAAACTTAAGTACAAACCTCACTAAACAACTCGGGAAAACATTCCCTCATTTTCGATTTCAGTTCCCATGTCGCCTCGCGCTCTTCGTGGTTGCTCCACTGGACCTTCACATAGGAGACAGTTCGATTGCGCAACTTCTTGTCCTCTCTTGCCAAAATCCGCACCGGCGTCTCCTCGACGCTCAAATCCTCTCGCAACTCGATGGTGGAGGCATCCAAGGCATGAGAGGGGTCAGCGAGGTACTTCCGGAGCATTGAGACATGGAACACGTTGTGGACTCGTTCGAGGTTCGGTGGCAAGGCTAATCGGTACGCCACCGGTCCTACGCGTTCCAGGATTTCGAACGGTCCCACGTACCTCGGGCTTAGCTTTCCCTTTATGCCGAAACGTCGGTTCCCCTTGGAGGGCGAAACTCGGAGTAACACATGCTCACCCACCATGAACTCTAAGTCTCGGCGTCTGTTGTCCGCGTAGCTTTTCTGTCTGCTCTGGGCGGTCAGTAGCCTTTGCCTAATCAATCGCACCTTTGCTTCGGTCTCCTCCACCAAATCTGGGCCCAGAAACTTACGCTCACCCAAGTCGTCCCAGCATATTGGAGACCGACAGCGGCGCCCGTACAGGGCCTCGTACGGTGCCATCTGAATGCTGGCCTGGTAACTGTTATTGTAGGCAAATCCACCAGGGGCAAACACCGTGCCCACCTTTCGCCCAAGTCCAAAACGCATGCTCGAAGCATGTCCTCCACAATCTGTATCACCCGCTCTGATTGTCCATCGGTTTGCGGGTGAAAAGCCGTACTGAAGTGCAACTTGGTTCCCATTGCTCGCTGCAGGCTTCGCCAAAAGTTTGACACAAATCGCGTGTCCCTGTCCGACGTGATAGATGTCGGTACCCCATGCAACCTTACTATCTCGTCGATGTATGTTTGTGCCAGTCGTTCCCGCGTCCACGTCGTGTGTATGGGCAGAACGTGGGCCGATTTCGTCAAACGGTCCACAATCACCCATATTGCATCGTGTCCCTGTGGCGACCTCGGGAATCCGGTCACAAAATCCATGGTAATCATGTCCCACTTCCACTCGGGCACCGGTAAAGGTTGCAATTTTCCTGCCGGGCGCTGATGCTCGGCCTTCACCTGTTGGCACACCAGGCAGTGTGCCACAAATCGAGTCACGTCTCCCTTCATTTTGGGCCACCAGAAGGTTTGTTTGACGTCCTTGTACATCTTCGTTCCCCCGGGATGCGCTGCATATGGGGCAGTATGCGCCTCCCGCAGGATTTCCTCTTTGAATTCCGGTAGATCCGGCACGCAGATTCGTCCCCGAAATCGTATCGTGCCGTCGGAGTTTACTGTGAAATCACCTTCTTGGTCGGCCGTTATTCTACTTCGCACTAGCTGGAGTTGATCATCAGTCGATTGTCCTTCGAGAATTCTGTCCAGCAAGGTAGGTCTGACCACCAGTGTCAGAAGTTGTGCCACTGTACCTGCCGGTACTACTTCTAGTCTCAATCGCGAAAATTCCGCAATCAGACTATCTTGCTGGGTGATGGCACTTACACCTGCCTCCTCGGCCTGCCCCTTGCGACTCAGGGCGTCGGCCACCACGTTTGCCTTTCCCGGGTGGTAGTGGATCGTCAAATCGTAGTCCTTCAGTAGCTCGAGCCACCGCCTTTGTCGTAAATTTAACTCCTTTTTTGTGAAAAGGTACTTAAGACTTTTATGATCTGAGTACACATTGCAGTGTGCCCCGTACAGGTAGTGTCTCCAAAGCTTGAGAACAAACACCACCGCTGCGAGTTCCAAATCGTGCACGGGGTAATTCCGCTCGTACTCCTTGAGCTGCCTTGACGCATAGGCTATAACCTTTCCCCGTTGCATGAGTACTCCACCCAGTCCATTTCGCGACGCATCGCAATACACTTCATAATCCTCCCCTGGTTCTGGCAGGGCGAGAATCGGGGCTCGCGTCAACCTATCCTTGAGCTCCTCGAAGCTCCTCTGACATTTGTCCGTCCAGATGAACTTTTCCCCCTTTCTAGTCAGGCGGTTTAAGGGGGTGGCTATCTTGGAGAAACCCTCCACGAAGCGCCGGTAATACCCGGCTAATCCCAGGAAGCTTCGAATCTCCGTCACCGTCGTCGGTTGGGGCCAGTCCGTCACCGAATCTATCTTCTTCGGATCCACTGCGACTCCAGCCGCCGAGATTACGTGCCCCAAGAAACCGACCTCACGGAGCCAAAACTCACACTTTTTGAGTTTGGCGTAGAGTTTCTGTTCCCGAAGGGTCTGGAGGACTGTGCGCAGATGTTCTTCATGTTCCTCGTCTGTACGGGAGTAGATGAGGATATCGTCGATGAAGACCACCACGAATAAGTCCAGGAAGGGTTTGAATACCCTGTTCATCATATCCATGAACACTGCCGGGGCATTTGTGAGCCCGAATGGCATTACTGTAAATTCATAATGGCCATAGCGAGTTCGGAAGGCCGTTTTGGGGATGTCCTCCCCCTTAACCCGGACCTGATGATAGCCCGACTGCAGGTCAATCTTTGAAAACACCATCGCCCCCCTGCAATTGGTCAAAGTGGTCGTTGATCCTTGGCAGGGGGTATTTGTTCTTAACGGTGACCTTATTTATCTCCCGGTAGTCGATGCACAACCGGAGACTTCCGTCCTTCTTTCTCACAAACAGGACGGGCGCGCCCCAGGGTGACGCGCTAGGTCTGATAAAACCCTTATCCAAAAGGTCCTCCAACTGTGCCTTGAGTTTCTTTAACTCCGCGAAGGCCATCCTGTACGGTGCCTTGGTGATGGGTTTGGTGCCGGGAAGCAGCTCTATCGAAAAGTCAACCTCTCGCTCCGGCGGCATTCCGGGGAGCTCCGCCGGAAACACGTCCGGAAATTCTCTTACCACGGGACCGCTGAACCCCACCTGGGGAGCGGCCCTGAACTATCTAACGGCCCATTGGGTTCTCGACTACAAGGCATAGGGTGGGGCCTATTTATTCCTTGCATGGCCCTCGTCGGGCCTCGAGTACACAAGGTCCTCCTATGCTTTGAAGCCAACCCGCGTACATCGGCCCGGGAAGGCTTCGCCTAATCCTTATGGACTCTAGAGAGAGAGAGAGAGAGAGAGAGAGAGAAAAGAGAGAGAGAGAGTCTAACTGGGGTAGCAGGCTAAGGTGTAACCGGTGCTCCTTATCTAGGAGAAAAAAAAAACAAAGGTTACCTGCCGTTACTAGGTCTGGGACGCCGCGTCCCCCACCGTAGTATCCCGGGGAGCCCGTCCACAGCCCTTGGGCCAGCGTCGTACAGCGTGCTGGGGAAGGATCTTGACGTCCGAGGAGTCTGCGGATTGCTGGTCGCTGGGCAAATCCTTTGGCCGAACTGGGGCCGCAGCACTCTCTGGCCCTTTCTGCTGGGGTGGCGCGGCGGCGGCGGCGGCGGTGGTGGCGGCGGCGGTGGGCCTCTGAGGGCAAAAGGCACGAGAGTGGTCAGGCAAGTCGCACTGGTTGCAGTAATGGTACCTCCAAGTACACTCCGCCACCGGGTGTGCACCCTCGCAGATCACGCACGGTCCTTGATGTGGTTTCACGCTCCTTGCTGGTGTCGGCTCGTCCTTCCGTGCTCTCTCCGGTCGTCCTCCTCCTCGGCCCTCTTGGGCGGGGTCCCCTTGCGGGATGGGTGTAGCAGTCCTCTCCGTCCCCTCCAATAGCGGTGCCGGAGGCCTGGTGGTGCCCGGTTTCCGTGGGCACTCGTAGCGTGAGTGGCCTGGCCTGCCGCATCGGTAGCAGTGACCGTGTCTCCATGGACAATCAGTCACCAGATGCGCCCCACTGCATATGGGACACGGCTTCCTCTGTGATTTGGGTTCCCCTTTCATTGTCTTTCCAAAGTTCCCCTCTGTCTTCGGGCGCTTGAGCGCCGGGCCCTCCTGGAAGGGGGCCCCCACCGGTCCAGGATAGGAAAATCTTTGCCGAGCACGTGCCTCGGCCAATTCTTGCTCCGCTCGCAAGACCAGATTGACGGCCTCATTGAAGGTGGGGTAACCAGCAGGTGGTATCCCCCGATAGGCGTCGTCCCAGACGTTTCGAGGGGTGCGGTCGACACCCTCGAAGTCTTGAGTCAGTAGGCATAGGCGCTCAGTAAGTGTTAGCAATTGCCCTGCTATGTCGCGTAGCTGGTTGCGGAGTAAACGGTTAGCTGCGGTGGTGGGATCCATCCTGTCCATTAAGAATTTGTTAGCGCTCGGTGGCCGAATCCTGGCCGTTGTCTGCTGTAAACAAAGAAACCATGTCAATCCTATGGTTATAACCCTAGCACCCCATCTCACGATTACACCTATATTACGTTCCCGTTTTCCCCGTACTCTCACGTACTACCGCACCTATACCTTGGTCATCTCATGTCCAATTTGCTTGTGGCACCTTACACTGTGGATGTGGATCACGTCTACTATGGTTATGGTTGTTTTTCTCTGATACCATTTAATCTGTCACGCCCTCGGGGGTTTTTGAGTCAATCAAAGCGGAAAATTGCGTGTCTATTTTTTTTTTTCAATATAGTAACATAAATCTCATCCCCGGTGCGTGCCAGACCGCCACATACACAAATTCTCTCTGCCCACGGACAGAGTCTCCTTTGTATATGCACGGCGTCTCATTTACAACATGCGTTTCATTTACAACATCATACATCAACCATCAACCATACAGTAGACATACATCACCAATCAAAGCAAGTTTATAAAGCGGCATCAACGTTTGGAAAGGATAAAACCCAGCGTTTGTAAAACCCGTGCCCACACGGCACTTCGTTTTGAGAAAATATTTTCACAATCAATCAGTTTATTGTGAAAACGTGCCGCGTAAGAAAACACCACTAAAAATATCAAAAGCATAAAAGTACACCTCATCCACAGAGCTAACTAATACAGGTCCACAACTAAAGTAATCCACAAGCAAAAGAGTATTTAAAACATAAAGGAGAAATGAGATGGAAACCAAGAGTCCTGACTACGGTCCTCGCGACGCAGTCTCACCGCTATCCCGGCTAACGCACCTAGTAGCACCTGTCACGGAGTGGGTAAAGTCAGTGACAAACAAAGTAGATGTCTAAATAAGAACAAAGAAGGGAAACAAACCGAATACACCGAAACCTTTCGTTAAAACCCTGTACATAATTAAGCTGGGCACCAACCCCAGATTTACCAATTAAGCTGGGCACCAACCCCAGAGTACCTGTCGGAGAGACTAAAGTCTCCCCTCGTGCGCAATCACCTTTTTGATGCTTTTAACCTCTTCACGGGGCTAGTGCGGCACCTATAGCTGCCGTGAAGGGTCCCCACTCGCACCTACACTTTCGTGGGGCACACGGGTCAAACAGACCACTTTTCCGGAAAAGTACACCATGCGGTGGCCCGATCCGCCGGTGTACGTGCAGCATCCGAATACGGATTTGCCGAGATCGGCGTGTAGTGAGCACCGCGACCGCAGCCGCTTCAATTGTTAGATACAAATACAATTATGCGAAAGGTTAAACTGTCCATCTACTTTGTTAGGCAAATTGAGAGCATTTTTAAGGATGATAGATGCACTTACTGCACTTGTTGCACTTATAGCAACCGTACCCACCTTGTTGCGGGAAGATCGGAACACTCGGATCTTTCACGTACTCCCGCTGCGCACCTGGACCTACGAAAAGTCCGCAAGGATAAACTATGATCAGAAACATACACTAACATCTCCAATAGGAAAACCCCAAATTAATCTTTTTGACGGAATAGTCCCACACCGCCCGGGCTGCCGAAACTCGGAACCCCGCGTCGCCGTCGCCGTCCGTCGGAGCCCCGCGCGGCTCGCAACCGTGCGGTGTGGCTCTGCGGACGGCGCCCGCCCGGCGCGGCGCATCGCGCGGCGCCCGTGCGGGCGCTGCCCGTGCGGCGGCAGCACGGTGCCCGCGCGGGCGCGGCCCCGTGCGGGGGTCGCCCGCACGGCGCCCGCGCGGCGCCCGCGCTGGTGCGGGCCCGCGCGGCGCCCGCGCGGTTGCGGGCCCGCGCGGGTGTCGCCCGCGCGGTTGCGGGCCCGCGCGGTTGTCACCCGCGCGGGCGCCGCGCGGGTTGTCCGCGACTCCCCTCCGCGCGATGCCCTAGCGGCACCGCGCGTCTCTGCCGTCCGTTCCGTGTCCTAGCATGATGACGATGACGGCGACGGTGACGGAGACGACGGAGAAACCCAAAAACTTGACAAAAAGGACGACGGAAAAAATCCCGAAAAATTATTAAAAATTATTCTACTAACCGGAGATCGTCGGGAAGGTTGCCCGGTCGCGTTCTTGCCTACGGTTCGATGTCCGGGAAGATCGGGCTCCTTTTCTTTCTCCTTTTCCTTCCTTCCGGCTAGGGTTCCGTCTTTTCTTTTCCTCTTTCTTTCTCTCCTCACCGGTTAGGGTTTTATTATTTTCTTTTTCTCTTCTCCCGATAATCGGGATACTTATATATTCCCTATTTTTTTTGATTACGTAAGTTTAATTAATTTCCTCATTAATTTGTACGTAAGAAAATTCTATTTTCCGTCACCAGATAATTTATTAATTTAATTAATTATCCGCTACGAGATAACCCACCTTATCTCCAACGGGCGCAAGATATTTTGCACGGATTCCGATGCGTGACTAGTCACCGCGTCACCAAGGATTCCGTTCCGGGAGATCCCGACATCGGATTTCAAATCCGATCGCACCGTCGGTCATCATTTTCCATGCTCTATCGCAGAAAAATACACGCACCCCGCACCGGCCGACTTTTGAAAATTAAATAATTTTATTTCACTCAAAGGCTTGAATAATTTACATGTGAGTTAAAAATACCCCTAAGGGTCGGATCACTACACTTACTGACCGCCCAGAGTCGACAAAAGAGTTACGCGGACCGGAGACGCCGCGACCTAGAGTTCCAGTTGGGCGAACATGTGTTTTTGCGAGTCTCGCCGTCCAGAGGAATCAAGCGGTTCGGGTTGAAGGGCAAGCTGAGCCCGCGGTTTGTGGGGCCGTTCGAGATCCTGGAGCGCATTGGCCCAGTGGCTTACCGCCTTGCCCTACCACCGAACCTCAACCAGGTCCACGATGTGTTCCACGTTTCAATGCTCAAGAAATACCTCCCCGACCCATCGCATGTCCTGGACGTCTCGACACTCGAACTAAAGGAGGACCTAAGCTTCGAGGAAACCCTAGTGCGAATCCTAGCAAGAGAGAGCAAGACGCTGCGAAACCGAGCCATCCCCTACGTGAAGGTGCTCTGGAGCAACCACGAGGAGCGGGAAGCGACGTGGGAACTGGAGTCAAAGATGAGGGAGGGCTACCCCTATCTTTTCACCGCGAACCAGGATTGAGTTTCGGGGACGAAACTCGTTTTTAAGAGGTGAGTGGTGTAGTAGCCGCTGGTTTATAATGCTGTGGTTCGGTTTTCGGGTCTACTTTTAGTTTCCTTTATTTCGCGTTTTGGTTCGGGGGTCCGGAGGGTGAACTAACATTTCTTTGTTTCCGGGCAGACCGTCGGGGCTCGCGGGTATTTTTAGTCAATAAAGCTCGCGAAACGGGGAACGGCGGCGCAATCGGTTTTGGTTTCCGACTCCGAAATCTCCCAGAATAAATTCCGGAAGGGGGGCGAGCGGTCCTGGCGATCAACACGGTTTACCAGGCAGACCAGACCCTGGTTTGCACCCGACCTATTATTTTCTCCTTTAACTTGAATTGGGTTCATTCCCATTTCTTATTCTGACCGCTCGATTTAACTTACGTTTGGGGAACAGGGTGCGACTCATTTTCTCAACACCCCTCACCCTAGGCGTACGCTACACCGAGCGCGGACGAGGAACCGACTCCTCAACCCCACTCCTTCCTACCGATCGTTTGGAGAACCAAGGCGACGCGACGGAGGAGAGGGAAGATCGACGGCACCCCCTCCGATACCGGGCACGCTAGAACGGGACGATCCCTCCCCCGACCAATCTTAGCGACGAAACCGAAGTAAGCGTGGTTTTACGGTTCTTGAATTCTTGTTTCTTGATTATAGCAACGGGGCGAGGGACGTTCTCGCCGGAATCCGGCACGCGCGGAGATGCGCAGGTGGGCGGCACGCCCACGCGGCCAGCGCGGGGCCGGGCGCGCGCGCGCAATCCGCACACGGGCGGCACCCGCATGCGGGCAGCGCGCCGCGCAGCCCGGGCGGCGGGGGCCGGGTGCGCACGTGCCCGCGCATGCGGGCGGCGCGCCGCGCAGCCCGCGCGCGGGGGCCGAGTGCGCGCGTGCCCGCGCACGCGGGCGGCACCCGCATGCGGGCGGCCCCCGCATGCGGGCGGCGCGCCGCGCAGCCCGCGCGGGGGGCCGGGTGCGCGCGTGCCCGCGCACGCGGGTGGCACCCGCATGCGGGCGGCGGGGCTGCGCAGCCCCCATGGGGCCATGCGCGCCCGCACCCGCGCATGCGGCGGCGCAACCGCACGGGGCCGGGCATTTCCGCGGGAGCCGCGGGCCATCCGCGTTTTGGTCTTCGCCCGGGGACGTCGCCGTCCTTTATCATTTCGAAGTTTGAGTTACTGACTTCCGTACGGCAGGTTCGTGTAGGTTGGGGCGGACACACCGGGACGCGGGAGAACCTAATATCGAGCAGCAGCGCGACAACGAAAAGGTGGTTTTTCTTTGAGACTGAGTATAAAGTTTGGGGAAACGGTAATGGTGTTAACTTCTAATTATTAGTACTAATGCTGACAGTCTCTGTGATTTACGATATTACCCTGTATCTGATTCTTTGGCTCGAGGTTGCGACACTAGCACCCGCGGTCTGGCCACCGCGAAGGGTGCTCTTTTCCGGAAAAGCGGTCTCTGACCCGTGTTTACCCACGAGGTGATGTAGTGGGGGCCCCCGTAGGTGTGGGGTTTGAGGCACCAAGGTGTGAGCGGTGCGACCCGTCGGGATTGGTGCCCGACGAGGTCAGGTGTTACAGGTGTTACAGGTATTACAGGTGCTACGGGTATTACAGGTGTTCGCGGGTTACTTTTATGAGCAGAGTGGTTGCTCCGGCTAGCCTTACTTTTGGGGCTTGGTATTACTTTACTGCTTTTATTATTTTTATCCTGATAGTGTCGCTGACTACCCACTCCGTGACAGGTACTTCCAGGGGTGAGAGGTAGACGACGGTGAGGCCGAGGCGGGAGCAGTCGGGGTGTGGGAGCCCCAGTCTGCCGTTCCTTTACTTTCCTTGCATTTCATTTTATATTGTAGGCTACTGTGTCTACTGTGTGGTTCTCGATACCCTCGTGGGGTCGGTGTGGATGTGGATGTTGTTACATTGGATTTGAGATGTTGTGTCTTTCTTATTATCTTCAGTAGGCCAATTTCAAAAAAAAAAGAAAAGAAAAGAAGAAAAAGATTGCGAAAACCGTTTTTAAAAACTTAGGTGTCGTGTGGGCACCATTTTCAAAACCCTGTGGATTTATGAATTGCGAAAATGGCTTTCAAAACCCAAGTGCTGTGTGGGCACGATTTCCAAACCCTGTGGTTTTATGTTAATTTCAAACTGATTTTCAAACTTCGTGCCGGGTGGGCGCCGTTTTGAACAATTGTGGTTTTATGCTTTAAAACTGACCGGCCTCGGGAATTGTACTTGTTATGCATGTGTATTAGGTCTCTCTCTCTGTTGTGATTAAAGAAATACTTGCATTACACTGTTGTACCAGCCCCGACGCCGTGCATATACAGAGGAGACTCTGCCCGTTTGTCGAGTAAATCTGTATATGCGGCGGATCTGGGCACGCGCCGGGGATGAAAAAAAAAAAAAGAAAAAAACAATGAAGGGGGATTTCCACGCCCCACAGTCGACTTGTCACGCCCCCGGGGGTTTTTGAGTCAATTGAAGCGGAAAGACGTGTCTATTTTTTTTTTTTCTTTAATAAGGTAACATAAACCTTCAACCCCGGTGCGTGCCAGACCGCCACATACACAAATTCACTCTGTCCACGGACAGAGTCTCCTTTGTATATGCACGGCGTCTCATTTACACATGTCATTCAATCACAAATATCATACATCAATCACCAACCAACAACCATACAGCAGACATACACCAAGTTCAGAGTTTAAATCATTTAACTAAAGCATACCATTTAAGCGGCATCAATATTTGGAAAGGATAAAACCCAGAGTTGTAAAACCCGTGCCCACACGGCACTTCCTTTTGAGAAAACATTTTCGCAACCCTTTATCTTATCATGAAAACATGCCGCGGATGAAAACATAAGAAAACGCACTACTAGTAATATGAAACATAAAGGGTCACCTCATCCACAGTGCTAGCTAATACATGTCCACAAATAAAGTAATCCACAAGCAACTAAAAATAGCATAAAGAGGAAATGAGTCATAAATACGATAACCAAGAGTCCGACTACGATCCTCACGACGCAGTCCCACCGCCATCCCGGCTAACGCACCTAGGAATACCTGTCACGGAGTGGGTAAAGTCAGTGACAAACAAAGTAGATGTGTAACAATATCAAGAGGGGAAAAATCATACGAACACACCGAATACACCGTAACCTTTCGTTAGACACCTGCACATTAATTTAATTTAACCTGGGCACCAATCCCCAGATCACCTGTCGGGGAGACTAAATCCCCCCTCGTGCACAAACACCTACTTTGATGCTTTTACCCCTTTCGCGGTGCTGGTGCAACACCTCAGCTGGCGCGAAGAGGTCCCCGCTTGCACCGTTACCTTTGCGGGGCACACGGGTCATAAAGACCACTTTTCCGGAAAAGTACACCCATGCGGAGGCCAATCCGCCTGTGTACGTGCAGCATCCGAAACCGGATTGCCAAGATTGGCGTGTAGTGGGCACCGCGACCGCAGCCGCACAATTATTAGATAAACAACATTAATCGAAAGGTTAAACTATCCATCTACTTTGTTAGGTAAATTAAGGAGTACTTTTAATGATGATAGATGCACTTACAGCACCGGTTGCACTCATCGCAACCGTACCCACCTTATTGGAGAGAAATCGGAACACCAATATCCTTCGCGCTCTCCCGCTGTGTACCCGGACCTAAGAAAAGTCCGCACGGATAAACTATGGTCAAAACACATACTAACACCTTGAAAACGGAAAACCCCACACCTTACATTTTAACGAAAAAGAACCCGGCACCGTCCGGTCGCAAAACCGGACTTTCGCCCGCACCGCCGTCGCCGCCCGTCGGAGCCCCGCGCGGCTCGGACCCGCGCGGCGGGCTCCGCGGGCGGTGCCCGAGCGGCGCCCGCGCGGCCCCCGCGCGGGCGGAGCCCCGCGCGGCGCCCGCGCGGGTGCGGGCCCGCGCGGCGCCCGTGCGGCGCCCGCGCGGGTGCAAGCCCGCGCGGCGCCGCGCGGGTGGAGCCCCGCGCGGCGCGCGGGCGGGGCCCGCGCGGGCCCCGCGCGGACGCGGGCCCGCGCGCGGGGGGCCCCGCGCGGCGCACCGCGCGGTGCCCGCGCGGTAGCCCGCGCGGGCGGGGCCCCGCGCGGCGCACCGCGCGGTGCCCGCGCGGGCGCGGGCCCGCGCGGCGCCCCGCGGGCGCCCGCGCGGGCACAGCCCGCGCGGCGCCCGCGCGGGTCGCCCACGCGGCGCCCCGCGCGGCGGGGCCGCCCCCCGCGCGACGCCCGCACGGGTCGCCCGTGCGGCGCCGCGCGCGGGTTCGCCCGTGCGTCGCGCGATCCGTGCGCCTTCCCCGTGCACGATTAATTTTATTTTATTTTATTTTATTTATCTACTCCGCAAAACTAACAACAAAGATAGTTGGAAAAGCCCCAAATAATTTTCTAAAAATTATTTGCTCACCGAGGATTGTTGGGAGGGTCGCCCGGTCTCGTTCTTGCCTTCGAGTCGACGTTTGGGGCGATCGGCTCCTTCCCTTTTCCTTTTCCTTTCTCCGGTTAAGGTTCTTTTCTTTCTTTGGGGTCTCGGTACGTACGAAAGAGGAGGGTTTGGGGAGGCGGAGAAATAAAAATAGGGTTTGCTCGGTAAGCGGGGAAATAAATACCCTATTTATTTATCCTTGCATTCCCTTTCCGCATACGCACCGTCAAAATCCCTTTCGGGTATTTTGACCCGATTAATTAATTTACCAATTAATTAATCCCTACCGATCCGATTAATTAATTTACCAATTAATTAATCCCTACCGATCCGATTAATTAATTTACCAATTAATTAATCCCCACCGATAACCCTATTTAATTAATCGTTTAATTATTATCCTCACCGTCAATTCCCCAAATTGATCGTTAATTTCTTTATTTACGTATGTAGGAACCTATAATCCCCCGATTCTGTTTCTCAAGAGAATATCCGACTGACGAGATATTTCTCAACTTTAAATCCTGACCACCGATTAATTAATCACCTTTATTAATTAATCTTGGGAAATCAAATTCCCAGTTGGATTCCAATTACCCGGATATTTAAATCTCAAATATCCGATTCCCGGTCACCGATTATTTAACCACCTTTATTAAATAATCAAGGGAAAAAAAACCAACTCCCAACTTAAATATCCGGATTTTATCTCTTATTCAATCCGTGAGATAAAATCCCTTAATTCAAATCCCTTAACTAAAAATATCCTGATTTTATCCCTTCCCAATCCATGAGATAAAATCCCATACTTTTCAATTAAATATCCTGATTTTTATCCCTCTCTTATCCATGAGATAAAAGTCCCACCGATTTAAATCCTACAATTAATTCGTACGTAGGAGGATTTAAATTTCGTCACCGGATAATTAATTAATTAATTAATTAATTATCCTTACGAGATGACCCACCTTATCTATTTCGGGTGCAAGATATTTTGCACGGTTTCCGATGCGCGACTAATAACCGCATCGCTAAGGACCCCGTTCCGGGAGATCCCGATATCGGATTTCGAATCCGATCGCACCGTCGGTCATCGTTTTTCGCGCCCTATCGCAGAAAAATACACACACCTCGCCCGGCCGACTTTCAAAAATTAAATAATTTTATTCCGCTTAAGGCCTAAGCGATTACATGTGAGTTCGAAAATACCCCAAAGGGTCGGGTCACTACACCACTCACACTTTATAAAAAGTTTCGTCCCGAAACTTAAACTCAAACCTCACTTAAACAACTCGGGAAAACATTCCCTCATCTTTGATTCCAGTTCCCACGTCGCCTCGCGCTCTTCGTGGTTGCTCCACTGGACTTTCACATAGGGGATCGTTCGGTTGCGTAGCTTCTTGTCCTCTCTTGCCAAAATCCGCACCGGCGTCTCCTCGACGCTCAAGTCCTCCCGCAGCTCAATGGTGGAGGCATCCAAGGCATGAGAGGGGTCTGCCAGGTACTTTCGGAGCATCGAAACGTGGAACACGTTGTGGACTCGTTCGAGGTTCGGGGGCAGGGCCAACCGGTACGCCACCGGTCCTACGCGCTCCAGGATTTCGAACGGTCCCACGTATCGGGGGCTCAACTTCCCCTTTATGCCGAAGCGTCGGTTCCCCTTGGAGGGTGAAACCCTGAGCAGCACGTGCTCGCCCACCATGAATTCTAAGTCTCGGCGTCTGTTATCTGCATAGCTTTTCTGTCTGCTTTGGGCGGTCAGCAGCCTTTGTTTAATCAAACGCACCTTTGCTTCGGTCTCCTCCACCAGATCTGGGCCCAGAAACTTTCGCTCACCTAAGTCATCCCAGCATATCGGAGACCGACAGCGGCGCCCGTACAGGGCCTCGTACGGCGCCATCTGAATACTGGCCTGGTAACTGTTGTTGTAGGCAAATTCCACCAGGGGCAGACACCGTGCCCACCCTTCGCCCAAGTCCAGAACGCATGCTCGAAGCATGTCTTCCACGATCTGTATCACCCGCTCCGATTGCCCATCGGTTTGCGGATGAAAAGCTGTGCTGAAGTGCAACTTGGTCCCCATCGCTTGTTGCAAACTTCGCCAAAAGTTCGACACAAAACGTGTGTCTCTGTCCGACGTGATGGATGTCGGTACACCGTGCAACCTTACTATCTCATCGAGGTACGTTTGCGCCAGTCGTTCCCGGGTCCACGTCGTGTGTATGGGCAAAAAGTGGGCCGATTTCGTCAAACGGTCCACGATCACCCATATCGCATCGTGTCCCTGTGGCGATCTCGGGAAACCGGTCACAAAATCCATGGTAATCATGTCCCATTTCCACTCGGGAATCGGTAAAGGTTGCAATTTTCCCGCCGGCCGTTGATGTTCGGCCTTTACCCGTTGGCACACTAAGCAGTGAGCCACGAATCGGGTCACGTCTTCCTTCATTTTGGGCCACCAGAAGGTTTGCTTGACGTCCTTGTACATCTTGGTTCCTCCGGGATGCGCCGCATACGGGGCAGTATGCGCCTCCCGTAGGATTTCTTCCTTGAGTTCCGGTAGATCCGGTACGCAGATTCGTCCGCGAAATCGTATCGCACCGTCGGAGCTCACCACGAAGTCGCCCTCCTTGTCGGCGGTTATTCTACTTCGCACCAGCTGGAGTTGATATCAGTCGATTGGCCTTCGAGAATCCTGTCCAGCAGAGTAGGTCTGACCACCAGCGTCAGAAGTTGGGCGACTGTCCCTGCAGGTACCACCTCTAGTCTCAATCGCGAGAACTCCGCAATTAGACTATCCTGCTGCGTAATGGCGCTTACATCCGCTTCCGCGGCCTGTCCTTTGCGACTCAGGGCGTCGGCCACCACGTTGGCCTTTCCCGGGTGGTAGTGGATCGTCAGATCGTAATCCTTTAATAGCTCAAGCCACCGCCTTTGTCGCAAATTTAGCTCCCTTTGGGTGAAAAGGTACTTGAGGCTCTTATGATCTGAGTACACATTACAGTGTGCCCCGTACAGGTAGTGCCTCCAGAGCTTGAGCACAAACACCACCGCTGCGAGTTCCAAATCATGCACGGGGTAGTTCCGCTCGTACTCCTTGAGCTGCCTTGATGCATAGGCGATTACCTTTCCCCGTTGCATGAGTACTCCACCCAATCCATTTCGCGACGCGTCGCAATACACTTCGTAATCCTCCCCAGGTTCTGGCAGGGCGAGGATCGGAGCTCGCGTCAACCTGTCCTTGAGCTCCTCGAAGCTTCTTTGACACTTGTCCGTCCAGACAAACTTTTCCCCCTTTTTCGTCAAACGGGTTAAGGGGGTGGCTATCTTGGAGAAACCCTCCACAAAGCGCCGGTAGTACCCGGCTAATCCCAGGAAACTTCGAATTTCCGTCACCGTGGTCGGTCGGGGCCAGTCAGTCACCGAATCTATCTTCTTTGGGTCCACCGCGACTCCAGCCGCCGAGATTACATGCCCCAAGAAACCGACCTCACGGAGCCAAAACTCACACTTTTTGAGTTTGGCGTAGAGTTTCTGTTCCCGAAGGGTCTGGAGGACTGTGCGCAGGTGTTCTTCGTGTTCCTCATCGGTACGCGAGTAGATGAGGATATCGTCAATGAAGACCACCACGAACAAGTCCAGGAAGGGTTTGAATACCCTGTTCATCATGTCCATAAACACCGCCGGGGCATTTGTGAGCCCGAACGGCATTACCGTAAACTCGTAATGGCCATAGCGAGTACGGAAAGCCGTTTTGGGGATGTCCTCCCCCTTGACCCGGACCTGATGATAGCCCGACTGCAGGTCGATTTTTGAGAACACCGTCGCCCCCCGTAACTGGTCAAAGAGGTCATCGATCCTTGGAAGGGGGTACTTATTCTTGATCGTCACCTTATTTATCTCCCGGTAGTCGATGCACAACCGGAGACTTCCGTCCTTCTTCCTCACAAACAGGACGGGCGCGCCCCAAGGTGACGCGCTTGGTCTGATGAAACCTTTGTCCAGAAGGTCCTCCAACTGTGCCTTGAGTTCCTTCAGCTCCGCGAAGGCCATCCTGTACGGTGCCTTGGTGATGGGCTTGGTGCCGGGGAGCAGTTCAATTGGGAAGTCAACCTCTCGTTCCGGCGGCATTCCGGGAAGCTCCGCCGGAAATACATCCGGGAATTCCCTTACCACTAAGCCTCAAATGTCGAATCGTCGGCACTAACCATTAACCCCAAAAGCCTGAGCTTTCAGAGGTGCGCATCCGATTCACTTAAGTGGTATACTCCGCACCACGGATCTCGACCAGACCCAACCCACCTGGATGTTGGGTCTATTGTTGGGCCTCTTGCCGTTAGGTCTATTGCGGACCGCAGCCCACTCAACCTATTGGGCTCACCCGACCCAACTCACTAGTCCCTTGGGCCTATTGTCTCAAGGCAGAAAGTTCGACCTATTTGACCCATAATAAAGGGCCAACACCAAAGACGACTAAGTCTTCGCATCCTTATTGGGCAGGAAAGTACAGACTATTTGCTCCTAAGGGTTCTCCTGGGGTCAAGACCCACATTACTCTTCGTAAGGGGTCTTTCCTGCTACTACTTCCCTCGGGTAGTGCGTCCTTTGTCGTGTCATCGCATAGGACCCCTCATCCGTGTCGCGACTCCAAAGAATCATTCCCGAGTTCGGGGCAGTAAAAACGGAACTGTCCCAGTTTGTCACGATAGAAGCAAAGGTCGTGCTTCCGGAATGAATCATTTCCCTCGAGGTGCTCCTCTTGGTATGCCCTCTTCCGAAGTTTGGCCGGGTTCGTTTCTTATCCCTGCTGTGTCCTGAGCTCTCCCGTCGGGCTTGAGACATCGTAAATCCGCGCTCCACCGCGGTGGCTCTATCGTCCACCTCCTGGAAGGTGCGCAAACCCGCCATTTGCGCCACCTTTAAGATGTCGCTCCATAAGCCATTCACAAAAGGACGGGCCTTGTGAGATTCATCTCTTGTATCAAAGGGGAACACATCTGATCAACCTCACAAATGCCCGTTGATATCCCATAACGGTCCGACTTCCTTGCTTGATGAACTTCACGTCACCTTCCATCCGCCGTTTGATGCTGTCGGAGAGAAATGCCCTCAACAGTTCTCCTTGGAACGTGGTCCAAGATGGAAGGGCGGTGCCCTCCGAAGGATCCGGGCGCACCGTCTTCCACCACTTGCGGGCGTCTCCCTCAAGAAAACGGACTGCCAAAGGGACCCGTTCACCTTTCCTCATTAGCAAAGCTTCGAAGAGCCTTTCCATGCTATCTACCCATTTTCCTACAACCCAAGGGTCGGTCGTATCTCCCTCAAGGGGTCTCCATTGACGGCTCCCGGCGTAGGTCCCAAAGTTGCTGGCGCGGCTGGCCCGGGCAGAGAAGCCCGGGCGACCTCCATTGGTGCAGTCGACTATTGCACCCACTATGGCATCTGTTCCATAAGGGTTACTGACTGCCCGGCCATCTCTTGTAGTCGTTGTCGGAGAAGCTGATACTCCGCCGCTGTTCGCACCATACTCTTTGCCCCTGCGTTCTCCGCTGATAACCCATTTCGGGCCATCGTCCGCTTGTAACAAAGAAACCACGTTAGGCCTAAGGTTATCACCCTAGCACCTAGACTTACGAACACACCTACATTACGTTCCCGTTTTCCCGTACTCTCACGTACTACACCTACACCTTGGTTATCTCATT
The DNA here is from genome assembly GCA_029168755.2 of Tillandsia fasciculata. Lineage (NCBI taxonomy): Eukaryota > Viridiplantae > Streptophyta > Magnoliopsida > Poales > Bromeliaceae > Tillandsia > Tillandsia fasciculata. The sequence goes on along the minus strand of CM054931.1, from coordinate 15,622,752 downwards.
TCCCATTTGCTTGTGGCACCTAGCACTGTGGATGTAAACCTCGTCTACTATGGTTGTGGTTGTATTTTCTCTGATACCATTTAATCTGTCACGCCCCCGGGGGTTTTTGAGTCAATTGAAGCGGAAAGACGTGTCTATTTTTTTTTTTTCTTTAATAAGGTAACATAAACCTTCAACCCCGGTGCGTGCCAGACCGCCACATACACAAATTCACTCTGTCCACGGACAGAGTCTCCTTTGTATATGCACGGCGTCTCATTTACACATGTCGTTCAATCACAAATATCATACATCAATCACCAACCAACAACCATACAGTAGACATACACCAAGTTCAGAGTTTAAATCATTTAACTAAAGCATGTCATTTAAGCGGCGTCAATATTTGGAAAGGATAAAACCCAGAGTTGTAAAACCCGTGCCCACACGGCACTTCCTTTTGAGAAAACATTTTCGCAACCCTTTATCTTATCATGAAAACATGCCGCGGATGAAAACATAAGAAAACGCACTACTAGTAATATGAAACATAAAGGGTCACCTCATCCACAGTGCTAGCTAATACATGTCCACAAATAAAGTAATCCACAAGCAACTAAAAATAGCATAAAGAGGAAATGAGTCATAAATACGATAACCAAGAGTCCGACTACGATCCTCACGACGCAGTCCCACCGCCATCCCGGCTAACGCACCTAGGAATACCTGTCACGGAGTGGGTAAAGTCAGTGACAAACAAAGTAGATGTGTAACAATATCAAGAGGGGAAAAATCATACGAACACACCGAATACACCGTAACCTTTCGTTAGACACCTGCACATTAATTTAATTTAACCTGGGCACCAATCCCCAGATCACCTGTCGGGGAGACGGAAATCTCCCCTCGTGCACAAACACCTACTTTGATGCTCTTACCCCTTTCGCGGTGCTGGTGCAACACCTCAGCTGGCGCGAAGAGGTCCCCGCTTGCACCGTTACCTTTGCGGGGCACACGGGTCATAAAGACCACTCTTCCGGAAAAGTACACCCATGCGGAGGCCAATCCGCCTGTGTACGTGCAGCATCCGAAACCGGATTGCCAAGATTGGCGTGTAGTGGGCACCGCGACCGCAGCCGCACAATTATTAGATAAACAACATTAATCGAAAGGTTAAACTATCCATCTACTTTGTTAGGTAATTTAAGGAGTACTTTTAATGATGATAGATGCACTTACAGCACCGGTTGCACTCATCGCAACCGTACCCACCTTATTGGAGAGAAATCGGAACACCAATATCCTTCGCGCTCTCCCGCTGTGTACCCGGACCTAAGAAAAGTCCGCACGGATAAACTATGGTCAAAACACATACTAACACCTTGAAAACGGAAAACCCCACACCTTACATTTTAACGAAAAAGAACCCGGCACCGTCCGGTCGCAAAACCGGACTTTCGCCCGCACCGCCGTCGCCGCCCGTCGGAGCCCCGCGCGGCTCGGACCCGCGCGGCGGGCTCCGCGGGCGGTGCCCGAGCGGCGCCCGCGCGCCGCGCGCGGCCCCCCGCGCGGGCGGAGCCCCGCGCGGCGCCCGCGCGGGTGCGGGCCCGCGCGGCGCCCGTGCGCGCGCCCGCGCGGGTGCAAGCCCGCGCGGCGCCGCGCGGGTGGAGCCCCGCGCGGCGCCCGCGCGGATGCGGGCCCGCGCGGGTGCCCGCGCGGGCGGGGCCCGCGCGGAGCCCCGCGCGGACGCGGGCCCGCGCGGGCGGGGCCCGCGCGGCGCACCGCGCGGTGCCCGCGCGGTAGCCCGCGCGGGCGGGGCCCCGCGCGGCGCACCGCGCGGTGCCCGCGCGGGCGCGGGCCCGCGCGGCGCCCCGCGGGCGCCCGCGCGGGCACAGCCCGCGCGGCGCCCGCGCGGGTCGCCCACGCGGCGCCCCGCGCGGCGGGGCCGCCCCCCGCGCGACGCCCGCACGGGTCGCCCGTGCGGCGCCGCGCGCGGGTTCGCCCGTGCGTCGCGCGATCCGTGCGCCTTCCCCGTGCACGATTAATTTTATTTTATTTTATTTTATTTATCTACTCCGCAAAACTAACAACAAAGATAGTTGGAAAAGCCCCAAATAATTTTCTAAAAATTATTTGCTCACCGAGGATTGTTGGGAGGGTCGCCCGGTCTCGTTCTTGCCTTCGAGTCGACGTTTGGGGCGATCGGCTCCTTCCCTTTTCCTTTTCCTTTCTCCGGTTAAGGTTCTTTTCTTTCTTTGGGGTCTCGGTACGTACGAAAGAGGAGGGTTTGGGGAGGCGGAGAAATAAAAATAGGGTTTGCTCGGTAAGCGGGGAAATAAATACCCTATTTATTTATCCTTGCATTCCCTTTCCGCATACGCACCGTCAAAATCCCTTTCGGGTATTTTGACCCGATTAATTAATTTACCAATTAATTAATCCCTACCGATCCGATTAATTAATTTACCAATTAATTAATCCCTACCGATCCGATTAATTAATTTACCAATTAATTAATCCCCACCGATAACCCTATTTAATTAATCGTTTAATTATTATCCTCACCGTCAATTCCCCAAATTGATCGTTGATTTCTTTATTTACGTATGTAGGAACCTATAATCCCCCGATTCTGTTTCTCAAGAGAATATCCAACTGACGAGATATTTCTCAACTTTAAATCCTGACCACCGATTAATTAATCACCTTTATTAATTAATCTTGGGAAATCAAATTCCCAGTTGGATTCCAATTACCCGGATATTTAAATCTCAAATATCCGATTCCCGGTCACCGATTATTTAACCACCTTTATTAAATAATCAAGGGAAAAAAAACCAACTCCCAACTTAAATATCCGGATTTTATCTCTTATTCAATCCGTGAGATAAAATCCCTTAATTCAAATCCCTTAACTAAAATATCCTGATTTTATCCCTTCCCAATCCATGAGATAAAATCCCATACTTTTCAATTAAATATCCTGATTTTTATCCCTCTCTTATCCATGAGATAAAAGTCCCACCGATTTAAATCCTACAATTAATTCGTACGTAGGAGGATTTAAATTTCGTCACCGGATAATTAATTAATTAATTAATTAATTATCCTTACGAGATGACCCACCTTATCTATTTCGGGTGCAAGTTATTTTGCACGGTTTCCGATGCGCGACTAATAACCGCATCGCTAAGGACCCCGTTCCGGGAGATCCCGATATCGGATTTCGAATCCGATCGCACCGTCGGTCATCGTTTTTCGCGCCCTATCGCAGAAAAATACACACACCTCGCCCGGCCGACTTTCAAAAAATAAATAATTTTATTCCGCTTAAGGCCTAAGCGATTACATGTGAGTTCGAAAATGCCCCAAAGGGTCGGGTCACTACACGACTCTTAGATTCCGCTGAACAAAAACCCCCGGGGCGTGACACCAGAACTCTACAGGGAGGTAACTGAAATAATACATTAGTGTATAGGCTCTCACTACAAGTCAGATCCTCATAATACAACATTCTCTCAAAAGTGGAAATAAACTAATCTACTGACTGTACTACAAATCTCCAATGTGGGGATACAGCTACTCTCCAAAGTCAGGTAGAGTGTGAGAACTACACCAACAGGTAGTTCTCACTGGGTACCGCCACCAAACCCGACGGTCTGCCCACTAAGTCTACTAGAGGCATAAGATAACAAATGCAGTAAAAACTAAACAAGAAAAGCTAGAGATACTCTACAGCTACCATGCCTCTATCTAAATGCTCAATGGGTGATACAGATGAAAAGATATGCAACCACACGCACTCAAGGTGCTCAATCGTCCCAATCAAACTGATTGCTTTATAGGGTCCAGTCATGCCTGTGCCTACCTACTGTCATTACATCCACGGAGGACTGGACTTACGTAGGGCGTCCGTGACTGCCAAAACTGGCCCAGGCAGAGGGACTGCGTCCGTGACTGCCTAAAAAAAGGCCCAGCCAGAGGGACTGCGTCGACAAGTCATGATACGAAAGTAACAGGCTCTGCTCCGGAGTGGCAATAGTAAAGTATCAAGCTCTGCTCCGGAGTGGTACTCGAGGGGCGCGACCCCACCGAGGAAAGTATCCGCGCATCTCTGTCGAGCTCAAAGTGGCTCATATAGGCTATAGTCAAAATCCACGCTCACTCTCAGAATGGAAGGACTCAAGGTCCTCAAACATCTCGCACGACGGTCGAAGTACTCTCAACGACTCAGCTAACCAGCTCTCACGAATCTCGAGAGACTGACAAACTTAATCAACTCGTGGCACTAAACTCACTGGCTGGAGATACTCCACAGCCGGGACCACCGTCGACCCCAAACGGCTCCCAAAACAAAACACCCAACTCGCCACGCTAACCACACAGGCTGGAGGTACTCCACTGTAGTGATCCGACCCTTAGGGGTATTTTTGAACTCACATGTAATTGCTTAAGCCTTAAGCGAAATAAAATTATTTAATTTTCAAAGGTCGGCCGGGGCGGGGTGCGTGTATTTTTCTGCGATAGAGCGCGGAAAATGATGACCGACGGTGCGATCGGATTCGAAATCCGATGTCGGGATCTCCCGGAACGGGATCCTTAGTGACGCGGTGATTAGTCACGCATCGGAATCCGTGCAAGATATCTTGCACCCGTAGGAGATAAGGTGGGTTATCTCGTAGGGGATAATTAATTAATTAAGAAGTTAATTATCCGATAACGGAAGTTTGGATTCTCTTACGTACGAATTAAAGGGGTTAAATAATCGGTAACCGGGATTTAAATTGGGAATTTATTTCCCCAAGATTATTTAATGAAGGGGATTAAATAATCGGTGACCAGGATTTAAAATTGGAAATTAAATAACCGATAATTTAAATCCAATTGGGAATTGATTTCCCATGATTATTTAATGAAGGTGATTAAATAATCGGTGATCAGGATTTAAAAGGTGAGGATGTTATCTCGAAAGTCAGATATTTATTTGAGAAATAGAAACCGGATATTTGTGGGTTTTTCCTGTTACGTACGTGTAAAATAAAGAGGAAATTAATTAAATAATTAAATAATAGGGATTATCGGTAAGGAATTATCCATAATCAATTATCTTTAAAGATTTACCCGGAGGATTATCGGTAAGGGATTAATTAATTAATGAATTAATTAATTAGAGTCAAAAATATCCGAGGAGGATTTTGACGGTGCGTACGTATGAAATAAGATAAAAAGGGATAAATAAATAACGAGATTTATTTATTCCCCGTTTACCGAATGGAAACCCTAATTTAAAATACCGCCTCCTCAAACCCTCCCCTTTCGTGCGTACCGAAAACCAAACGAAACCCTAATTAGAAAAGAAAGAGGAAAACCCTAACCGGAGGAGAAAAGAGGAAAAGAAGGAGGAAGCGGAGGAACCCGATCGCCCCGATTCACGTGCCGGAGATCGGAGAACGAGACGCCATCGTCTACGGGGAGCGGATCCGGTCTCCAACGCCGAAAGGAAACAAGATCGGTTCTTTAATTCCGATGAATTAAGGTTAGTGAACATCGTTCGGTTGTTAAATTAATCGTGGGTTTTTCGTGTTCTTGTAAGGTTATTTTAATCGGAACATCGTTCGCGGATTTTCGTCGGGTTTTGATCCATATTTTATCCTCGTTCTTGATCGGGTGTGATCGAGGATTTTTATCGAATCTTAATTGATGGTTTTTAATTGGTTTCTTGTTATCGGACCTCCGATCGACGTTTTGGTTGTTCGTCGGTCGTTGGTTTAGTTATTAGATTTACCGGGAATTTATTCGGAAATTTTTGGGGATGTTTCGTTGGAGCATAGTGGGTTAACGGGAGGCCGCCGCCGCCGTTTTTTAATGGGAGGCCGCCGCCGTCGTTACCATGCTCGCGGGGTCGTCGCCGGGATCCCACGGGAGCGAAAACGGAGAAGAAATCGCGAACGGGAGCGAAAACGGCGAAGAAAAACGCGAAAATAGGGTTACTGTTGCTGTCCGTACGGCCGCGGTCCACGGGTCCAGGCGTGCACCCGGTGCACGCCCGCAGCGTCGGAAGCACCAGACCCGGTGCACGGTTTCGTGCACCGGCCCGGCCCAAGGCGCGCGGTGCACGCCTCATGCGTGCACCCGGCGCACGCGCTTGCGGCCGAGGAGCAAGGACCCGGTGCACGCTCGGATCGTGTACCGGCCCCGCCCGTAGCGCACGGTGCACGCTTCCTGCGTTCACCCGGCGCATGCCGCCGCCGCCTGACGCCGTGAACCCGGTGTACGGTTGCCCCCGTGCACCAACCGACAGCCCGAAATTCATTTGCTCCGTTTTTGTCTGTTTTTCCACCGTTTTGAGCGCCGTTTTCGCCGTTGGGATCGTTATTTCCGTGGCTTTCTTTGCATGGCCACTTGGGACCTTCTTGGTCATTATTTTATTATGTTGGGTGCCGCGCGGGGTTCCGGTTTTCGGCGAACCGGACGATGTTGGACTTTTCCGTCAAAAAGAGTAAATTGGGTCTTTTGTTTTGGGATGTTAGTACACGTTTGTGACTATAGTTATCCTTGCGGACTTTCCTTAGGTCCAGGTGCGCAGCGGGGGTGCGCAAAGGATTCAGGAGTTCCGATTTCTCTTCAACAAGGTGGGTAGGGTTGCTATAAGTGCAACAAGTGCAGTAAGTGCATCTATCGTCATTAAAAATGCTCTCAATTTATCTAACAAAGTAGATGGACAGTTTAACCCTTCGCATAATTGGATTTTTATCTAACAATGTAAGCGGCCGCGGTCGCGGTGCTCACTACACGCCGATCTCGGCAAATCCGGTTTCGGATGCTGCACGTACACAGGCGGATTGGCCTCCGCATGGGTGTACTTTTCCGGAAGAGTGGTCTTTTTGACCCGTGTGCCTCACAAAGGAGTGGGAGCCGTGAGGACCTCCTCGCGCCAGCTGGAACGGCACACCAGCACCGCGAAAAGGGGTAAAAGCATCAAAGGTGACGGTGCACGAGGGGAGACTTTAGTCTCCCCGACAGGTGCTCTGGGGTTGGTGCCCAACTTAATTGATAAATCTGGGGTTGGTGCCCAGTTTAAAATATGCACAGGGTTTTAACGAAAGGTTACGGTGTACTCGGGTTATTCGGTTCGTTTTTCCTTCTTTGCTATTAATAGACATCTACTTTGTTTGTCACTGACTTTACCCACTCCGTGACAGGTATTACTAGGTGCGTTAGCCGGGATGGCGGTGAGACTGCGTCGCGAGGACCGTAGTCAGGACACTTGGTTTTCTATCTCATTCCCCTTTATGCGATAAATAGTTAATTTGCTTGTGGATTACTTTAGTTGTGGATTACTCTAGTTTTGGACATGTGTTAGTAGTTCTGTGGATGAGGTGTACACATATGCTTTTGATACTTCTAATGATGCTTTCTTACGCGGCATGTTTTATGGTAAACCAATTGATTGCGAAAATGTTTTCTCAAAACGAAGTGCCGTGTGGGCACGGATTTTACAAACGCTGGGTTTTATCCTTTCCAAACGTTGACGCCGCTTTATAAATTTGTGTTGTTCGGTGATGTATGTCTACTGTATGGTTGTTGGTTGGAGTTTGATGTTTGGTGCTGTAAATGAATCGTATGTTGTAAATGAGACGCCGTGCATATGCAAAGGAGACTCTGTCCGTGGCCAGAGAGAATTTGTGTATGTGGCGGTCTGGCACGCACCGGGGATGAGGTTTATATTACCTTATTAAGAAAAAAAAAATAGACACGCAATTTTCCGCTTTGATTGACTCAAAACCCCCCGGGGGCGTGACAGATTAAATGGTATCAGAGAAATGCAACCACAACCATAGTAGACGTGATCCACATCCACAGTGTAAGGTGCCACAAGCAAATTAGACATGAGATAACCAAGGTATAGGTGCGGTAGTATGTGAGAGTACGGGGAAAAAGGGGATTTAACATAGGTGTAATCGTAAGACAGGGTGCTAGGGTTATAACCATAGGGTTGACATGGTTTCTTTGGTTACAGCGAACAATGGCTCGGACTAGATCGTCCACCGAGAATGCAGACGCAAACGGAGCGGCCCCGGCCGCCGCAGAGAACCAGCTCCTCCGGCAACAACTGCGGGAAATGGCCGGGCAGTTGGCGACACTGACGGAGCAGGTTCGTCAACTGACGCAGCGGCAGGCGACCGCGCCAGCCGAGCGCGAACCGACCCCTCCGCCCGAAACCACCGCACCCACTACGGAACCGCAAGGGGCGGGTGGTACGACAACGGAACAGCCCCCAGCCCCAAAGGAAGTACCCACCCCGACGACTTCGGGGCCCATGTTGGGAGCGACGGCAGGAGAGGCAGGAACGACCCCAGCTCTTGGAGGGTCCGCCACCGCAGGAGGGAACACAGAGCAGCGAGCGACGCGGGAGAGGATCAGGACGAATTTGACCGAGTTCAAGAAGCATGACCCTCCCACTTTCGAGGGGGAAACGACCGATCCGTGGGTCGTCGAGAAGTGGGTGGATCCATGGAAAAACTCTTCGAGGACCTACTGATGGAGGAGCATGAGCGGGTCCCACTAGCTGTCCACTTTCTTGAAGGGAATGCACGCATCTGGTGGAAGACGGTACGTCCGGATCGTCTACGAACGACCCGCTACCGACATGGTCGGCCTTCAGAGAGGAGCTCTTCGGCGCGTTTTTCTCCGATAGCGTAAGCGGCAACTGGAAGACGACTTGAAGAACATTAGACAAGGGAGCCGCTCGGTTGTGGAGTACCAAAGGGAGTTTGTAAGACTGGTTAATTGCGTCCCGTTTGCTATACGGGATGAACCCCACAAGGCCCGTCTTTTCGTTGAGGGGCTACGGAGTGACATCTTCGAGATGGTTCAGGCAGCGGACTTGCGCACGTTCCGGGAGGTGGTGGACAGAGCCACCATCGTGGAGCGAGGGTTCGCTATTACCCGAGCTCGACGTGAGGGATCAGAAAATAACCGGGAGAAGAAGCGAACGCAGACCTACCCGGGAGGGGGCCCTTCTGGTGGAAGCCGACCCCCAAAGTATCCCAAGACGCAACCAGGAAGCAAGAGCGCGCCTGCCGGGAAGCCACGATCAGCGAACAAGCCATGCGTTATTTGCGGAGCATCGCACCCAGTGACGGAATGCCCTAAGAGACAAGACCACTGTATCGCTGCGGCAAACAGGGGCATTTTCGATTCAGCTGTCCTCTGAACACTGGAGCGGCATCTTCCGCAGCTTCCACCGCGCCGGCGCAGGCACCAGGACGGGGTAGAGCGCCAACGGGAATATCCTCACACCCTCCGGCGCCAAGATCAGGAGGGGAATCGCGACCGCAACCCGGAGGGAGACTCTACTCCATGGATCAGCACGGAGCGGCACCGCCAGAGGAAGTGGTAGCAGGTATTACCTTCGTTTCTAATTTTCGAGCTCGAACCTTGTTTGACACCGGAGCGACTCGCTCCTTCATCTCCCGCACTTTTGCACAAACACATGTGATAGAAAGTAGCCCTCTCGATGTTATGATGACCGTCCAGACACCTGGGGGGCCAATCGCGGCAACTGGCCTAATACCCTCGTGTTCAATAAGACTGGGAAGGTTGTCGTGCCCCTGGGATCTAGTGGTCATACCGCTAAAAGAATACGATGTGGTTTTGGGCATGGACTGGCTTAGCGAGTATCAGGCGATCATCGACTGCGACAAGCGCCAGGTGCAACTACAGAAGCCGGGATTTCCGGAAAACGTGTACTTGGCATGTAAAAGTACTACCTTTTTAGCCGTCATCTCCGCGACGCGGGCTAGGAAGCTGATACAAGGAGGGTGCGTGGCCTACCTAGCCTCGGTAGATTTGGCCACCCGACCCATTCCCTCGCCGTCCGAAATTCCCGTCGTAAGGGAATTTCCGGACGTATTTCCGGCGGAGCTCCCCGGAATGCCGCCGGAGCGAGAGTTTGACTTTCCGATAGAGCTGCTTCCCGGCACCAAGCCCATCACTAAAGCACCGTACAGGATGGCCTTCGCGGAGTTGAAGGAGCTCAAGGCACAGTTGGAGGACCTTTTGGATAAGGGTTTTATCAGACCTAGCGCGTCACCTGGGGCGCGCCCGTCCTGTTTGTGAGAAAGAAGGACGGAAGTCTCCGGTTGTGCATCGACTACCGGGAGATAAATAAGGTCACTGTTAAGAATAAATACCCCCTGCCAAGGATCGACGACCTCTTTGACCAATTACAGGGGGCGACGGTGTTTTCAAAGATTGACTTGCAGTCGGGCTATCATCAGGTCCGGGTTAAGGGAGAGGATATCCCCAAAACGGCTTTTCGCACTCGCTATGGCCATTACGAATTTACGGTAATGCCATTCGGGCTCACCAATGCCCCGGCGGTGTTTATGGACATGATGAATAGGGTGTTCAAACCCTTCCTGGACTTATTCGTGGTGGTCTTCATCGACGATATCCTCATCTACTCCCGTACAGACGAGGAACATGAAGAACATCTGCGCACAGTCCTCCAGACCCTTCGGGAACAGAAACTCTACGCCAAACTCAAAAAGTGTGAGTTTTGGCTCCGTGAGGTCGGTTTCTTGGGGCACGTAATCTCGGCGGCTGGAGTCGCAGTGGATCCGAAGAAGATAGATTCGGTGACGGACTGGCCCCAACCGACAACGGTGACGGAAATCCGAAGCTTCCTGGGATTAGCCGGGTATTACCGGCGCTTCGTGGAGGGTTTCTCCAAGATAGCCACCCCCTTGACCCGTTTGACTAGAAAGGGGGAAAAGTTTATCTGGACGGACAAATGTCAAAGAAGCTTCGAGGAGCTCAAGGATAGATTGACGCAAGCCCCGATTCTCGCCCTGCCAGAACCAGGGGAGGATTATGAAGTATATTGCGATGCGTCGCGAAATGGATTGGGTGGAGTACTCATGCAACGGGGAAAGGTAATAGCCTATGCGTCAAGGCAACTCAAGGAGTACGAGCGGAATTACCCCGTACATGATTTGGAACTCGCAGCGGTTGTGTTCGTCCTCAAGCTTTGGAGACACTACCTGTATGGGGCACACTGCAATGTGTACTCAGATCATAAGAGCCTCAAGTACCTTTTCACCCAAAAGGAGCTAAATCTGCGACAAAGGCGGTGGCTTGAGCTACTAAAGGATTACGATCTAACGATCCACTATCACCCGGGAAAGGCCAACGTGGTGGCCGACGCCCTGAGTCGCAAGGGACAGGACGAGGAAGCGGATGTAAGCGCCATCACACAGCAGGATAGACTGATTGCAGAGTTTTCGCGGTTAAGGCTAGAAGTAGTACCGGCAGGTACAGTCGCACAACTTCTGACACTGGTGGTCAGACCCACTCTGCTGGACAGGATTCTCGAAGGGCAATCAACTGATGACCAACTCCAGCTGGTGCGAAGTAGAATAACCACCGACAAGGAGGGCGATTTCACGGTGAACTCCGACGGTGCGATACGATTTCAGGGGCGAATCTGCGTACCGGATCTGCCGGAACTCAAAGAGGAAATCCTACGGGAGGCGCATACCGCCCCTTATGCGGCGCATCCCGGGGGAACAAAGATGTACAAGGACGTCAAACAGACCTTCTGGTGGCCCAAAATGAAGGGAGACGTGACTCGATTTGTGGCACACTGCCTGGTGTGCCAACAGGTGAAGGCCGAGCACCAGCGCCCGGCAGGAAAATTGCAACCTTTACCAGTGCCCGAGTGGAAGTGGGACATGATTACCATGGATTTTGTGACCGGATTCCCGAGGTCGCCACAGGGACACGATGCAATATGGGTGATTGTGGACCGTTTGACGAAATCGGCCCACTTTCTGCCCATACACACGACGTGGACTCGAGAACGACTAGCACAAACGTACATCGACGAGATAGTAAGGTTGCACGGAGTACCGACATCCATCACGTCGGACAGAGACACACGTTTTGTGTCGAACTTCTGGCGAAGCCTGCAGCGAGCAATGGGGACCAAATTGCACTTCAGTACGGCTTTTCACCCGCAAACCGATGGACAATCAGAGCGGGTGATACAGATCGTGGAGGACATGCTTCGAGCATGCGTTCTGGACTTGGGCGAAGGGTGGGCACGGTGTTTGCCCCTGGTGGAATTTGCCTACAATAACAGTTACCAGGCCAGCATTCAGATGGCGCCATACGAGGCACTGTACGGGCGCCGCTGTCGGTCTCCAATATGCTGGGACGACTTGGGTGAGCGTAAGTTTCTGGGCCCAGATTTGGTGGAGGAGACCGAAGCAAAGGTGCGACTGATTAAACAAAGACTACTGACCGCCCAAAGCAGACAGAAGAGCTACGCGGACAACAGACGCCGAGACTTAGAGTTCATGGTGGGCGAGCATGTGCTGCTCCGGGTTTCACCCTCCAAGGGGAACCGACGTTTCGGCATAAAGGGAAAGCTAAGCCCGAGGTACGTGGGACCGTTCGAAATCCTGGAGCGCGTAGGACCGGTGGCGTACCGATTAGCCCTGCCACCGAACCTCGAACGAGTCCACAACGTGTTCCATGTCTCAATGCTCCGGAAGTACCTGGCTGACCCCTCTCATGCCTTGGATGCCTCCACCATCGAGTTGCGAGAGGATTTAAGCGTCGAGGAGACGCCGGTGCGGATTTTGGCAAGAGAGGACAAGAAGTTGCGCAACCGAACAATCCCCTATGTGAAGGTCCAGTGGAGCAACCACGAAGAGCGCGAGGCGACGTGGGAACTGGAATAAAAAATGAGGGAATGTTTTCCCGAAGTGTTTGAGTGAGGTTTGTACTTAAGTTTCGGGACGAAACTTTTTATAAAGTGTGAGTGGTGTAGTGATCCGACCCTTAGGGTTATTTTTGAACTCACATGTAATTGCTTAAGCCTTAAGCGAAATAAAATTATTTAATTTTCAAAGGTCGGCCGGGGCGGGGTGCGTGTATTTTTCTGCGATAGAGCGCGGAAAATGATGACCGACGGTGCGATCGGATTCGAAATCCGATGTCGGGATCTCCCGGAACGGGATCCTTAGTGACGCGGTGATTAGTCACGCATCGGAATCCGTGCAAGATATCTTGCACCCGTAGGAGATAAGGTGGGTTATCTCGTAGGGGATAATTAATTAATTAAGTAGTTAATTATCCGATAACGGAAGTTTGGATTCTCTTACGTACGAATTAAAGGGGTTAAATAATCGGTAACCGGGATTTAAATTGGGAATTTATTTCCCCAAAATTATTTAATGAAGGGGATTAAATAATCGGTGACCAGGATTTAAAATTGGAAATTAAATAACCGATAATTTAAATCCAATTGGGAATTGATTTCCCATGATTATTTAATGAAGGTGATTAAATAATCGGTGATCAGGATTTAAAAGGTGAGGATGTTATCTCGAAAGTCAGATATTTATTTGAGAAATAGAAACCGGATATTTGTGGGTTTTTCCTGTTACGTACGTGTAAAATAAAGAGGAAATTAATTAAATAATTAAATAATAGGGATTATCGGTAAGGAATTATCCATAATCAATTATCTTTAAAGATTTACCTGGAGGATTATCGGTAAGGGATTAATTAATTAATGAATTAATTAATTAGAGTCAAAAATATCCGAGGAGGATTTTGACGGTGCGTACGTATGAAATAAGATAAAAAGGGATAAATAAATAACGAGATTTATTTATTCCCCGTTTACCGAATAGAAACCCTAATTTAAAATACCGCCTCCTCAAACCCTCCCCTTTCGTGCGTACCGAAAACCAAACGAAACCCTAATTAGAAAAGAAAGAGGAAAACCCTAACCGGAGGAGAAAAGAGGAAAAGAAGGAGGAAGCGGAGGAACCCGATCGCCCCGATTCACGTGCCGGAGATCGGAGAACGAGACGCCATCGTCTACGGGGAGCGGATCCGGTCTCCAACGCCGAAAGGAAACAAGATCGGTTCTTTAATTCCGATGAATTAAGGTTAGTGAACATCGTTCGGTTGTTAAATTAATCGTGGGTTTTCCGTGTTCTTGTAAGGTTATTTTAATCGGAACATCGTTCGCGGATTTTCGTCGGGTTTTGATCCATATTTTATCCTCGTTCTTGATCGGGTGTGATCGAGGATTTTTATCGAATCTTAATTGATGGTTTTTAATTGGTTTCTTGTTATCGGACCTCCGATCGACGTTTTGGTTGTTCGTCGGTCGTTGGTTTAGTTATTAGATTTACCGGGAATTTATTCAGAAATTTTTGGGGATGTTTCGTTGGAGCATAGTGGGTTAACGGGAGGCCGCCGCCGCCGTTTTTTAACGGGAGGCCGCCGCCGTCGTTACCATGCTCGCGGGGTCGTCGCCGGGATCCCACGGGAGCGAAAACGGAGAAGAAATCGCGAACGGGAGCGAAAACGGCGAAGAAAAACGCGAAAATAGGGTTACTGTTGCTGTCCGTACGGCCGCGGTCCACGGGTCCAGGCGTGCACCCGGTGCACGCCCGCTGCGTCGGAAGCACCAGACCCGGTGCACGGTTTCGTGCACCGGCCCGGCCCAAGGCGCGCGGTGCACGCCTCATGCGTGCACCCGGCGCACGCGCTTGCGGCCGAGGAGCAAGGACCCGGTGCACGCTCGGATCGTGCACCGGCCCGGCCCGTAGCGCACGGTGCACGCTTCCTGCGTGCACCCGGCGCATGCCACCGCCGGCTGACGCCGTGAACCCGGTGTACGGTTGCCCCCGTGCACCAACCGACAACCCGAAATTCATTTGCTCCGTTTTTGTCCGTTTTTCCACCGTTTTGAGCGCCGTTTTCGCCGTTGGGATCGTTATTTCCGTGGCTTTCTTGGCATGGCCACTTGGGACCTTCTTGGTCATTATTTTATTATGTTGGGTGCCGCGCGGGGTTCCGGTTTTCGGCGAACCGGACGATGTTGGATTTTTCCGTCAAAAAGAGTAAATTGGGTCTTTTGTTTTGGGATGTTAGTACACATTTGTGACTATAGTTATCCTTGCGGACTTTCCTTAGGTCCAGGTGCGCAGCGGGGGTGCGCAAAGGATTCAGGAGTTCCGATTTCTCTTCAACAAGGTGGGTAGGGTTGCTATAAGTGCAACAAGTGCAGTAAGTGCATCTATCGTCATTAAAAATGCTCTCAATTTACCTAACAAAGTAGATGGACAGTTTAACCCTTCGCATAATTGGATTTTTATCTAACAATGTAAGCGGCCGCGGTCGCGGTGCTCACTACACGCCGATCTCGGCAAATCCGGTTTCGGATGCTGCACGTACACAGGCGGATTGGCCTCCGCATGGGTGTACTTTTCCGGAAGAGTGGTCTTTTTGACCCGTGTGCCTCACAAAGGAGTGGGAGCCGTGAGGACCTCCTCGCGCCAGCTGGAACGGCACACCAGCACCGCGAAAAGGGGGTAAAAGCATCAAAAGGTGACGGTGCACGAGGGGAGACTTTAGTCTCCCCGACAGGTGCTCTGGGGTTGGTGCCCAACTTAATTGATAAATCTGGGGTTGGTGCCCAGTTTAAAATATGCACAGGGTTTTAACGAAAGCTTACGGTGTACTCGGGTTATTCGGTTCGTTTTTCCTTCTTTGCTATTAATAGACATCTACTTTGTTTGTCACTGACTTTACCCACTCCGTGACAGGTATTACTAGGTGCGTTAGCCGGGATGGCGGTGAGACTGCGTCGCGAGGACCGTAGTCAGGACACTTGGTTTTCTATCTCATTCCCCTTTATGCGATAAATAGTTAATTTGCTTGTGGATTACTTTAGTTGTGGATTACTCTAGTTTTGGACATGTGTTAGTAGTTCTGTGGATGAGGTGTACACATATGCTTTTGATACTTCTAGTGATGCTTTCTTACGCGGCATGTTTTATGATAAACCAATTGATTGCGAAAATGTTTTCTCAAAACGAAGTGCCGTGTGGGCACGGATTTTACAAACGCTGGGTTTTATCCTTTCCAAACGTTGACGCCGCTTTATAAATTTGTGTTGTTCGGTGATGTATGTCTACTGTATGGTTGTTGGTTGGAGTTTGATGTTTGGTGCTGTAAATGAATCGTATGTTGTAAATGAGACGCCGTGCATATGCAAAGGAGACTCTGTCCGTGGGCAGAGAGAATTTGTGTATGTGGCAGTCTGGCACGCACCGGGGATGAGGTTTATATTACCTTATTAAGAAAAAAAAATAGAGACGCAATTTTCCGCTTTGATTGACTCAAAAACCCCCGGGGGCGTGACATCCACAGCCGGAATCGACCCACAACTCAGGGCTAACAAGACTGGTCGGACAACACTCAACGACCCGAGACCACCGTCAACCCAAACGATTCCCAACAACACTGACCGGAAGATACTCGACGGCCCGGGACCACCGTCTATCCAAACGGCTCCCAACAACGCTGACCGGAAGATACTCGGCGGCCCGGGACCACCGTCTACCCAGACGGCTTCCAACAACACTAGCACAGGTCTAATCTCAGCTACCAGACTCCACTCAGCCCCCTAGGTACGAGTGCAACATACGTCCCACAATAACCTGACCAATTGGCCCACTACCCGGGCGAGGAAAATCTATGTCCAGAAAAAGATGCAAAGTGTGGGATGTCTAAAGCATAAAAGAACCTAGCCCAAGTGAAGGTTCTCTACTAGTCTGGTTAAACATGCAACATATGACGGGGTGCTAGGTCGAGTTCCAATAATATCATTTAAATAAACTGAATCATAAGTAGGGAACATTAACAGATATGATCACCAAAATCAATCAATGATAAGCCTCATCTCCCTCAACATGCTCTCAACTGGCATAGGTGAATACAACCATTTAATATATAAAATATCTCGAAGGTACCCAACATGTACAATAAATTATTTAAGCCACAATCCATATGAACTATATCATTTATTATGCTTACATTTCAATCCTATAGGTTGTACATTAAATTATGCATGTTATCAATCACATAGTGTAATGATTCCCTTAGGTAAGCTTCCATTGATCATAATCATGGATATCTAAATCTTGTAAGTTTCATTAGGCATAACGTGAATATCATATCTTGCAATTCCTCAAACAATATTCATTTACCAAGCTTACATCTCAACTATATATTGGTACACTAAACATGCATGCATTCAAACAAATAGAATTAGAGAACCGTCCACCGGTTCTGGAGACGAAGCAACCCACCTGAATCGCTTTCCGCAGGCAACGCCGAAGTTGGTGAAGTGCGAAGTCACTCACTACCAAAATTCGTCGAAACTGCACCCTCGGTGTCACGCCCCGGGGTCAAAACTGCGACCCGGGCTCGCCAACAGATCTGCCACCTATGCCAAACCCCGCATAGGCGAAGCGTCCTACCTGCAAAAAAGG
Organism: Tillandsia fasciculata; assembly: GCA_029168755.2. Taxonomy (NCBI): domain Eukaryota; kingdom Viridiplantae; phylum Streptophyta; class Magnoliopsida; order Poales; family Bromeliaceae; genus Tillandsia; species Tillandsia fasciculata. The sequence goes on along the minus strand of CM054931.1, from coordinate 15,605,404 downwards.
TGCTACAGCTAAACAAATATCAGAGCTATAAGATAAAACTGCTGTAAAAATAAAATCAACCACTGTACAACTGGAAAAATAATACAAGAATGTCCACCTCCCACAATGATAATCGTACAACATCCTCAGATACAAAACTCATAGCTCAACAGGGAGGTATCTCCAATAAATACATCAGTGTACAGGCTCTCAATACAAATCAAGTCCTCACTACATCAGTCTCTCAAAAGAGGAAAATAAAATAACTAATCTACTGAAGCTCTCCTCTGAAGGGGTACCGCTACTCTCCAACGACGGGTAGGGATCTAGCACGCGACTCCCTCGCCTCGATCAACAACCGCAGAATCAGCAACACCCACTAAGATTCTGCAAAACAAAGGAGAGAAAAGAGGAGGAGGGGGAAAACCCCCAACGGGTGTGAGAACTACACCTAAAAGGGGAGTCCTCAGTAGGTACCGCCACCAGGCTCGACGATCTGCCCACTAAGTCCACTAGAGGCATAAGATAACCAAAGCAGTAAAGACTGAAATAGAAAAGCTGGAGACTCTCAACAGCTATTATGCATCTATCTAAATGCTCAAATGGGAAAACTATGATAAGATATGCAACACTCGCACACGAGGTGCTCAATCGACCGAATCGAGCTGACTGCCACATCGGGTCCAGTCAAACCTGCGCCCACCTACAACCACCTCCCGCTGACGGGCAGGAATTACGTAGGGCGTCCAAACGGACTAACTCGCTATCGAGTAGTGGCTCATGCAGGCTATAGTCGGAATCCACTCTCTCTCTCAGAACAGATAGACTCAAGATGCTCAACCCCTCACACAATAGCCCAAGTACTCACAATAATGCGGGACCACCGTCAAACCAACGGCTCCCAACAACACTAGCACTGGTCTAAACACAGCTACTAGACTCCACTCTGTCCCCCTGACACGAGTGTAACAATAAGAGTAACTGACCGGATAAACCCAATCAAATAAACCGGTATAAAACCTAGTACTGCCTGCTCTGTTGTCGAACTCAAGAACTCGACTGCGGGAATGCTAACCGACTATTGATCGGTACCGTCGCATCCCAAAATAAGTAACAGACCGGCTCCTGACCGGCACGGTCGCACACACACACTCCGGAGTGGCACTCGAGGGGAGCGACCCACACGAGTAAAATATCTCAGTAACCAGTATCATAATATAGCAGGACTGGATCACGACTCTGATCAAAGTGGAAAAGCTCAACCACTAAAGAAAGCCTCGATCCTCAATCAGATGCAAAAATACTCAAATAGTGGAAAACTCCGTCCACTAGAGAAATCTGATACCCAATCTGATGCATAAATAAATATCCGGTGAACCGCCCAATATCCGCGGTTGCCGCAATACCCAGCCGTCTATAATCAAGTACTACAACCGATCTCCGATCAACCGCCCAATATCCGCGGTCACCGCAAAACCCTGCCAGCCACAATCCAGCACAACCCATCCCTGACACAAATGTCCTGGCTACACTACCCCAGACCCCTGCTCGCACCAGAGCAACATAGACCGCCTGACTAGCGAAGAAGGAGAAAAGGAAAAGCATGGTTTCTCCTAAGTCAAGTTCCAATATGTAGTGTAGCAGTAAAAGGTGGCCTAACTATATGTCTATACAAGCATGCATTGTCCTAAAGAAAAATATAAGAAAGTAAACCACATGCCAAAATCATCAATGCCTACACCTGTCCATAATCCTCGATCATAATAACTCCTCAGAGTAAAAATCCGCACATAGCTATATGATCCTGCCCCATCGCATAAACCAACCACAAAAAGGCTATGTGCTAACATGGCATGTTACATAATCACATAGGGTAACATTATCCTAGGTAAGCTTACACTAATCATCAATATAGATGTCCAGATCATGCAAGTCCTCAGTATACATCATAAATACTATTCTTGCAATCATGTATACAATTATCATTATCAAGCTTACCTACCTTTCAAACATAAACTATGTACCATAAACATGCATGCATCCTAACATACAGAATTAAAGAACCATCCACCGGTTCTGGAAACGAAGCACCCACCTGAAACGCTTTCCGCAGGCAAAGCTGAAGTCGGTGAAGAGCGTGGCCACTTTCTAACATAATCTGCTGAACCCGCATCCTCGGTACATGTTGCACAAGTCTCAGCTCCAAACAACATCATCCCAACATGCAACACCACAACAAACAACAAACAACACAACTCACTAATCAATACCCCCAAACATACACTTGCTATTTTTCCAAAATAGCACAAAGAAGGGCATTCTCACCCCCAGACAGCGCTCCAAAAATTCCAGAAGATTCACGGTTGCGATCCTCGCGACGAGTAGCCCCAAAACGAGTATTTACACGCCCCGTTCCGACACCTGTAGGCCAAGATATAAATTATACACTGCGGGGCACCGACAATCCACTACACTGCAAAAACTGCGAGATACAACCCCGAAAAAGCTTAAATCTCACCTGCGAGATGAACTCGGAAAAATATGAAAAACTAACCGCTGCGTTCGTCGCGTCGAGCCCTTCGAAACGGGTACCTGCACGTCCCAATCCAAGTTTTGTAGCTCAAGTTACAAATTCCACAAGGTGACCATCTCGAAATTCCCAAATATCAAAAACTGTACAACTCTGTCCAGAAAAATGGAATTTTCTTACCTTCGAAAAAATTTAGTAAAATCCATAAAAATTACGAGGACGTTCCTTGCGATGAGTAGATGCAAAACGACTATAGGCACGCCTCCATCCGATGCCCGAGCGCGAAGATAGAAAATTGACAAGCCTCCGCTGTCCAAAACCTCACAGCAGGAAATGGGGTCACAGAAACACCTCGGGAACAGTGCCGAAAGCTTGAAATGAGGAGAAGTGGACGACACGGAAAATGAATCCTTGCCTCTCGTGAACGCGCTGCCGCAATAATCGGCTCAAAATTCCATCGGTGTGATCCGGTGTGCCTCGCGGACTGAAGAGCGACGGTAATAGCCAAAAATCCAAAGTGTGTCGCTGTACGGCACGTCGCAAATAATGCCGAAGCCGGAGTCTCCAAAAATGCCCAAGATCCAAGGGAGGGAAGAAAACACAGTGTAGAAGCCTCTGTGAAAGAGGGGAGCTCCAGAAATGCCAAAACCCTGCTCAATAGGCCTCAACTGCCTATTTATAGGCTGAAATCCAAGCCAAAAAGGTACTTCCTGGTACATTTTCCGGGCGCCCGAAACTTTCGGGCCCCCACAGTGTACCCAGAACTCCCCCCCGCTGTGCGCCCGAAATGCTCCGGGTGCGCCACGTCACCCACATAACAGGGAACAGCGACCACAGCCGCTAGTTCCCTGCCACGTGGCATGCACCATTCCTGGGGGTGTATGGCACGTGCCAATCCCACACCGACACGTGGACCGCACCCATAGACGGCCCACGTGCGGTTGCGTGCTCCCCGCGCAGCCGCCTGCCATCCCTGCATGCACGCGCCCCGAGGTCACCCACTCTCGCTCCGTGAATCGGGTCCACAGCACCGACCAGTCGGGACACGCCACGTGGCCCGCCTCCGGTGCACGCCGGCCTGTGGACCGCGCGCCTGCCCGCGCGCCCGCGCGCCTGCCCGCGGTGGCCCGCCGCCTGCCCGAGCCCGTGCCGCCGCGCGCCGCCGCTGCCCGCTGGCGCCGGAACAGTGCCCCCTTGCCTCGAAATTCGTGTGCGGCATCCGAGCTCCGAAAAATACAAGTGAATAGTCCATTTTCATTGTTTTCGCGCGCTGAATCCAAATCTTCTGTCCGTTTTGCCAAATTCCAATCTTAAAATTTGCCGAAGGCATCCAGAGGAGTGTTCTTAACCCAAATTTCACGCTAAGTCCAATTATAATATTCGTTTCTCACGAAATCACTTCTAAACATCTGACGGGGTCCTCCGATCACTCACGTGATCCATTTTAAGCCCGAAGTCCATCACTTGTGTCCAAATTGTGCACAAACACCACCGACACACCACGTAAGCCGCCAGAAGCTGCTGGTCATACTATAGTGGCCCTGCAGAGATCCAGGTCACCACACTCGGTACTCAGTCGCACAAGCCTCTGCTCAAACCAACAACACAGCCAACAATCAACAACACCACAAACACACCCTAAACAGCACTTGCTGTTTTTACAAACTAGCACAGAAAAAGGGGATTTTCACCTGTGTGCGGTCCTCCAAAAAATCTAGAAAAATCACGGCTGCGATCCTCGCGATGACTAGATCCAAATCGAGTATTTATACTCCTCATTCCGACACCTGTAGGCCAAGATACAAATAGAACATCTCGGTAAGCCAATCAATCCACAACTCGCATATCTGCGGAAATCAGTCCCAAAGAAGCTTAAACATCACCTTCGAAATGATCTCCAAAAATACTAATAAAAATACGGTTGTATTCGACTCGAAGCGTAGATGCCGATCGAGTCCTCACAGGCTGAAATCCGACAACCGGGCACGAAGATAAAAATCCAACAAGCTCCGCTGTCCAAAACATCGTCGTAGAAAAAGGGGATCAAAAGATACCTCGGGAACACCACTAAAAACTCGAAACGGAGCAAAGTGATCGACACGAAAATCGAAGGCGTACCTCTCGTGAATGCATTGCCACAAAAATAGGCTTAAAACTCCATCGTGGTAGCTCAGTGGGCCTCGCACACTGAAATGCGACGGTAGAAGCCAAAATCGAAAGAGTGTCGAAGTGCGCCGCGTCGCAGAAAACGTCGATGACACGACCTCAAAAAATACCCAAGATCTATCGGAGAGTAGAGGACAAAGTGTAGGAGAGCTTAACTGAAGGGGGGGCTCTCAGAAATCTCCAAAAATCACGAAATGAGCCACCCAAAGCCTGTTTATAGGCTGAAATCCGGGTGAAAAATACACTTCGGGGTGCATTTTCCGGGCGCCCGAAATTTTTCGGGCGCAAACAGTACCCCAAAATGTACCCCGAATCATCAGCGCCCGAATCATCGTCGTTGCGCCACGTGGCCCCGAACAGCAAACAGCGGGTTCGGCCATCCCGCTCGCGACGTGTGGCCGCGCCCAAGCGCCCGCCTCCCCCGAGTCAACGCATCGGGCACCGCGCCCACGTGTGCCCACGCCACGCACGCATCCCAAGGCACCTGCGCCACCTGCTCCGTGGACCGTGCCTGGTGCGCCAGCCAATCCAAAGCTGCCATGTGTCCACATCGCGCTAATGAGAAAACGCCACGTGGCACACCACCCTCGCTGCACCGCGCCTGCCCGCGCTTGCTCCCGTGGGCCGAGCCTATTGCGGCGCGCCTCTAGCTCCGCCACGTGGCGTACGGCACCAATAGGAAGCCGCCACGTGGCACAGCCCTCGGTCCGCCGGCCCACCATGCACCCGAAAATACTGAAAACTTTCGGGTGTCGTTTTCGGGCGTTCGGATTCAGAAAAATACTACCAAGCAGTCAATTTCCATTGTTTTTCCGCGCTGAATCCAAATCCGATGTCCGTTTCGCGCGAAACCACTTCTAAAATTTGCATCCGAAAAAACTTTTGATCTATTTAACGCACTGAGTCCATTTCTTTGGTCCGATATGCGCACAAACACCTCCGACACACAACACGGGCCTCCAGAAGCTGCTGATCCAACAGTAATCCTCTTGCGGTGATTCAGGTCCTCACAAAGGTAGAGTAGACTTCCAATCATACTTCTATGCAATTTCTCATCTACATTCTCTTCGTGAGATTCACTTTCTAATCCCTTATTGCTAGTTACCATAGGAGTCGGAAAGTCTTTAGAATCTTCTAAACCGAATTTCTTGACCAACGCCTTTGCATACTTGGATTGACACAAATGTATGCCATCATCACTTTGTTTAATTTGCAATCCAAGAAAATACGTAAGCTCGCTCATTATGGACATTTCAAATTCACTTTCCATTATTTCGGCGAATTTTGAAGCATCCTTATTTGTCGTAGCACCAAACACGATGTCATCCACATAAATTTGTGCAACAATAAAGTTATCCTTAAAATGCTTCACAAAGAGTGTCTGATCGGCTCTCTCTCGAGTATAGCACTTTTTCAAAAGATATTTCGTTAACCTTTCATATCATGCTCGCGGTGCTTGCTTAAGTCCGTAAAGAGTATTTTTCAATCGAAAAACATGGTTAGGCAGTTTATGATTAACGAAACCTTTCGGTTGAGCCACATAAACTTCCTCATTTAGAAAACCATTTAAAAATGCTCTCTTTACGTTCATTTGAAAAAGCTTGATTTTAAAATGACAAGCAATTGCGAATAGGATACGAATGGACTCGAGACGGACAACCGGGGCGAATGTCTCATCAAAGTCTATACCTTCAACCTGTGAATAGTCTTGAGCAACCAAACGCACTTTGTTCCTCACAACGGTACCATCTTCATTTTTCTTATTCTTGAATATCCATTGAGTACCAATAATATTTTGTTGCTTAGGGGGCTTCGTTAATTTCCAGACTTTATTTTTTTCAAATTGATTAAGCTCTTCTTGCATCGCTTCAATCCAATAGTCATCTTGAAGAGTTTCATCAATATTCTTTGGTTCAACCATGGAGACATAGCATGCAACTCCACATTCTATCTGTCTCCGAGTTCTTACTCGAGGATTTTCAATGATGTTTGATTCGGGATGGTCCTTGGAGATTCGAAGCGTTTGAGGTAACGGAGTACTTAGGAGAATTTGTGATGAATCCTGCACATTAGATGAACTAGAAAAATCATGAGATGCATCAAAATTTTAAGAAGATTTATCATGCAAAGATGCAACTTCATCAGCAAGGAATTCATCATCGAGAGACATATCAAGCATAGATTTATTAGAAGAAAAATGAGAAGTTTCATCTACTTTAACATTTATAGATTCTATCATCATTTTAGATTCAAGATTGTATACTCGATATGCTCTACTGTTTGTAGAATAATCCATAAAAATTTCTTCGTCACTACTAGAGTCGATTTTTTCAAAAAAAATTCGATCACGTAAAATGTAGCAACGACTTCCATAAGAAAATATTTGATATTTAGTTTCTACAGAACCATAGTTCATATGGTGTATTTAAAGTACCCGAACACAAATATATGCGATTGATCACATAGATCGCGGTGTTAACTGCTTCAGCCTAAAAGTATAATGAAAGTTTCTGGCTGTGAAGCATAACACGCGTCATTTCCTGTACAACTCTATTTTTGCGCTTGATTACACCGTTCTGTTGCGGAATATAAGGTGTGGAGAATTCATATTTTATGCCGTTTGAAGAGCAATAATCAATGAATTTAGAATTTATAAATTTTCCATCTCTATTACTGTGAACACGAATAATCTTTTCATTTTTCTCAATTATAATCTGATGACAAATATCATGAAAAGAGTTGAAAGTATCCACTTTCTCTTTTAAAAATAATATCCAAGAAAATCCAGAGAAATCATCAACCAAAAGAAAAATATACCATTTACCTCCCAATCTTGGTTGATGAGTCGGCCCCATTAAGTTCATATGAAGTAATTCTAGCGGCCGTTTTGTTCCCACATGATTCAAGTTCCTGTGAGTGGATCTGGATTATTTTTTCTTTTGACAACCTTCACATACAATATTTTCTTTGAAGTTCAATTTATGAACACCTCTAACAATGTCCTAATGTGAGATTCTAGATAGTTCCTTAAAATTTATGTGACCTAGTCTTTCATGTCAAAGAGTCTCAGTGTCAAGTGAAACTAGGTTACATTGTTCAGTAGGCTTATTAGGAACTACGTAGCAATTGTTCTGTGATTCAGTAGGCTTATTGTCACGCCCCGGGAGGTCTTAGTATAAGCGGAAAAGCGTATATTAAATTTTTTTTTCTTCGTACATGAAAATCAACCTCGCCCCCGGTGCACGACAGACCGCCACATATATAAATTCACTCTGCAATCGGACAGAGTCTCCTTTGTATATGCACGGCATCCCATTTACAATACCAATCATCAACCATACAGTCGTCATCAAACATAGAGCAGGAGAAATATTTATCTACGGTTTTACAAACGGTGTCCACCCGACACCCTAAATTTTTTTTTAAAACAATTACACATTCAAACCATTAAAGCGGCAACATCATTTGGAAAGGATAAAACCAGAGGTTATGAAATCTGTGCCCACACAGCACTCCGCTTTGAAAAACGTTTTCGCAATCATTTGGTTGTTACTAAAACATGCCGCACACGAAATCACCGAAAGTATAGCTAAACCATAAAAGTACATCCAATCCACAGTGCCGACTAATTAATTGCCTACATTTAACATGATCCACCAAAGCAAATTAAACTAACAGTAGCAAAAAGGAAATGAGATGAACCCAAGGAACTACGAGTAGCAAGCCTCCTACGACTACGATCCTCTCGACGCAGTCTCACCGCCATCCCGGCTAATGCACCTAGTCAGACCTGTCACGGAGTGGGTAAAGTCAGTGACAAATAAAGTAGATGTCTTAACGATTATCATAGATTCAAGAACAAACTGATTACACCGGAACCTTTCGCTAAAACCCTGCACGAAAATAAGCTGGGCACCAACCCCAGAGTACCTGTCGGAGAGACGGAAGTCTCCCCTCGTGCACAACCCCTTGATGCTTTTAACCCCTTCACGGAGCTAGTGCGGCTCCTTAGCTGTCGTGAAGAGGTCCCCACAGCTCCCTCCCCTTTGTGGGGCACACGGGTCAAGTTGACCACTTCTCCGGATATGTACACCCATGCGGAGGCCAATCCGCCTGTGTACGTGCAGCATCCAAAACCGAATTTGCCGATGTCGGCGTGTATTAAGCCCCGCGACCGCAGCTGTAGAGTCCTGGCGTTCCCTTGCCCTTATATACCCCCCTTTTTATTTTGACGGGACTGGTAGGAAAACTTTTCACCGCTTTCGGCAATGGACTGACCGGGGCCGCTAGTATTTTTCTGCGTTTGAGCTCGAAGAACGGAGGGCGGCAAAGCGAACGGATTCGGATTCCGACTTACGGATCTCCCGGAATGGGGGTCAAATCGTTTGCTTTGAGTGGTGCATCGAAATCCGTGCTAGGTGGCTGGTACGCTTTTCGAGGCGATCGGACTTTTCATTTTTTTTTATGTCAGTGGGTTATTTTATCTTTTGGGTGGTACCTCGACCTTTCGGTTTTTCGTTTAGGGTCCTAATTTAATAATTTTTTTAGTTGACTAAGGTGGGGCAGAAATTCGAGAATTTTTGGGCTGATCATCGGGACTTGCGGATATTTTTTGGTACTAGAGCTCGCAAAACGGTGAACGGAGGCGCGATCGGATTCGAATTTCGACTCCCGGATTTCCCAGAATTAATTTTTGAAGTTTGGACCCCTTTTTAGGTGCTCCGGGATCCGTGCGAGCGTTTGACACGCTTTTCGAGACAACCTTAGCCGTCGGTTTTTATTTCGGCAATTTTAGGGTTCCTTTACAATCGGGGGGGGGTCGTAGGGTTTTTCCCTCCTTGGTTTCTCTCTTGACGGCTAGGGTTTAAGGCGGCCCTGTTAAGAAAGGGAAGGGGAAAAACCCCGATTCATATTTCCTCTCTTTTCAACCGAGGGCGTGAGGAACCGAGACGGAGACGAGGAGAAGGAAGGACGATCGCACGCCCTGCGGAACCCGGCGAAAGAGAGCGGGACGATCCTCTTCCTTCCTCCCTCACCGGCGAAAACAAGGTGAGCGGTTTGGGTCTTCCCGGTTATCTTTTTCGGTATAAGATTCTCTTTCTTTTCGTGTTGCGTGCGAGACGTGTTGCCGAACGGGAGGCCGCCGCCGCCGCTACCATGTTCGCGGGGTCGTCGCCGGAGTCGCACGGGAGCGAAAACGGAGAGCAAACGAGAAATTTAGGGCTCACTGTGCTGTCCGTACGGCCGCGGTCCACAGGCCCCGGCGTGCACCCGGTGCACGCCCCGCAGCCTCGGAGGTGCAGACCCGGCGCACGAAACCGTGCGCCGGGCTGCACACCGTGCGCGGTGCACGCTCCAGGCGTGCACCCGGCGCACGCATCGGCAGCCAGAGCCGCGGACCCGGCGCACGCTTTCGTGCGCCGGCCCGGCCCGCTCGGGTGCGGTGCACGCTACGGCGTGCACCCGGTGCTCACCGCAGGCCCCTGTGGCCGTGAGCCCGGTGCACGCTCGTGTCGTGCACCGGCCCGGCCCAGGATGCGCGGTGCACACTTCCTGCGTGCACCCGGCGCATGCCGCGCAACCGCCGACGCTGTAAACCCGGTCCACGCCTGGACCGTGCACCAGCCTTCAGCCAAAGAGCCCAGAAGCTCCGTTTTTAGCCCGTTTCGCGCCGTTTTTGAATGTTTTTAACCACGAAGATGTTTTTAACAAGTATAATCTTTATTGTAGCTATCTGGGCACACGGCGAGGGTGTTTTAGTTGGAGTTTCCACACGTCTTCTCCTTCGTGTTTGAGGTGGGTTTTATTTTGGTACTTAGCGCCGATTTCCGGCGGTCGTTTTTACTCCTGATTTTACGTGATGTTGCTAAACATGATAGCGAATATAGTTTTTACTCCTGATCTTACATGATGTTGCTAAACATGATAGCGGATATAGTTGTTACTCCTGAGTTTACATGATGTTGCTAAACATGATAGCGGTTATAGTTTTTACTCCTGATTTTACATGATGTTGCTAAACATGATAGCGGTTATAGTTTTACTCCTGATTTTACATGATGTTGCTAAACATGATAGCGGTTATAGTTTTACTCCTGATTTTCACATGATGTTGCTAACATGATAGTGGTTATAGCTTTACTCTTGATTATATATTATGATGCTAACATGATAGCGGTTATGGTTACTTTGCTCGAGGCTGCAACACGCCCACCCGCGGTTTGGCCACCGCGAAGGGTGCACTTTTCCGGAAAAGCGGTCTATGACCCGTGTATACCCACGAGGTGACGTAGTGGGGCCCCTGTAGTTGTGGGGGTTGAGGCGCCGAGGTGCGAGCGGTGCGACCCGTCGGTTTAGTTGCCCGACGTGGTCGGGTTTTGCAGGTACGGTGTGACCCGTCGGTTTAGTTGTCCGACGTGGTCGGGTATTGCAGGTACGGTACGGCCCGCCGGTTTAGTTGTCCGACGTGGTCGGGTATTGCAGGATACAGGAGTACAGGTTATCTTTTCCCTCTTGGGAGGGTGGTTGCTCCGGTTTGCTTTACGGTTTGTTTTACTATTTTTCCTGCTCTACTATTGTTATTCGTCACTGACTTCCCACTTCGTGACAGGGTCCAGACGGGGGGATAGGTAGGCGACGGTGAGGACGGGGCAGGAGCTTCTGGGTCGCTGGGGACCCCGGGCTGTCTTTCCTTTTTCTATCTTTGCATTTCATTCACATTTGTAGTTCTTTGTGTGGTTCTCGATACCCTCGTGGGGTCGGTGTGGATGTCGGCATGGTCTCTATTTGGTAGTTCTCTTATGTATTTATCTTTCCTTTCACTTCTGTTGGCCGTTTGGAAAAGAAAAAGAAAAACCAAAGAAAAGATTGCGAAAACTGTTTTCAAAAATTTAAGTGTCGTGTGGGCACTGATTTCAAAACCCTGTGGATTTATGGATTGTGAAAACGAATTTCAAAACTCAAGTGTCGTGTGGGCACTGTTTTCAAAATCCTGTGGATTTATGCTATTTTCGAACGCGTTTTCAAACTCTGGGTGCCGGGTAGGCGCCGTTTTCAACGACTGTGGATTTATCCTTTTAAAATCTCTTGGCCGTGCTTTTTACTCAGTTATGGTACATAGTTGTATGTTAGAACTGTTGTGATTGAATGGATGATTGCGTTTGGGACTTGTTTTAGCTGCTACGCCGTGCATATACAGAGGAGACTCTGTCCGTTTGCAGAGTGATTCTGTGTATGCGGCGGGTCTGGGCATGCGCCGGGGAAGAAGGTTTATTTTTCAAAAAAAAAAATTTACGCGCCAAATGAGTACCTTTTGTGAACCGTTTTCGCTAAAACAAACCCCCGGGGCGTGACAGATTAAGATGGTATCAGAGAAGTTCTTTCAATCACAACAGTTAGTGCCGACATCCGTGGGGATACCTCACTTGCCTACAGGTGAATGAAATGGGTAGGGCATAGGAAGGTAGAACGCGAGTGATCGAGGGGGGGGAAAAGTCCGAGTCCTTTTCTCTCGCTAGGTGGTTCGTTGTTTTGTAAGTGAAGTCTAGAGCTGACTCTTGTTGTGTGTGTACAAATATGGCCCGTACCAGATCATCGGCCGGGGACGCGGAGGCAGATACGACGACGTCGACGGTCGCGGAAAACTAGCTCCTGCGGCAACAGATGCGAGAGTGCGGGGACTATTGAGTTTCTTTTCCCGATATGGCTCGGGTGGTAGCACAACCCACTGGGGTTGTTGGTTTGTCAGCCGTCTGTCGGTCATGAGTAACTGGATGGCCGTTTGTCCAAACATGTACCTTCTGGGTTTTCTGGTGTTAAGTTACAGCGGGTAGTCGGTCGATTCCTTTTGCACCATGGGCAAGGTACGGGAGGGAGTGAGGATTCTTCCCCTATAATTGTTACCCATAGTTCGGCCTTTCACCGTAGACACTGTGACGATTGTAGAGATCGTCGTGATGGGTTCACGGGTGGCTCCTTTTGGTGGGGTTGTGGTGGTAAAGCTTTGGGTTGGGTTTCCATTTTCTGCACAAGTGCGTCGGTTCGGTTGTCCTGCTGGTGGGTTGGCGTGTGATCCCTCGAGTGCGTTTAGTGAACCTAGGCAACTTTTGACACGGTTCTTCTCGCTGTTTTCGTTGCTTGTCTTCTTCCGACCCTTAGATTTCAGATGGATAGTCTTCAGTACCTGGAGGTCTTTGCTGAACGGACCTAGAGCTTAGATTTTCTTCTAGTTGGGAGTGTCGCTGTTGGTCTAGAAGTTTACCGCTCGATTAGATGCCCGGTGCTTGGTGGGGCAACGGTTTGGGACTGAGAGCTAGTGGCAAGTTGGAGCGTCGCACCCCGTCGGTGCAAGGACGGAAGTAGGACCTTACCTTGTGGGTTTTGTCGCCAGCTTCCCATGACTAACGCATAGCCTTGAGGCTTGGTTGGGAGCATTATGGATTGTGATCTTTTGGGGCTAGTGTGAGTCAAGGGGGGGATCTGGCGACTACTCGGAGTTTTGGTATTGGTCACCTTCGGCTAAGAGGCCCTGTACGCAGCCCTTTCTGTGGGGTAGACCTTGTGGTAGGTCTTAGAGCTGAAACCTAACTTTAGTCTTGACCGTCGCCTCAGTAGGATGGATAGTCGGAGCGGGTGGTCCGGGTTGGTGGTTATGCTCCGAGCTTGTGGCCCGTGTTGGTGACGGGTGGAAGTGTCCCGTGTTGGGGACGGAGGGGAGCGGTCCGTGTCGGTGACAGGTGAGTTCATTGTTTTCAGGGGGGGAAGTTATGGTAGTTAGTAACCCAGCCTGTTTGGTTGGCACCTCTCGGAGCCTTGTGAGGGTGTTGTGTGGCTTGTTTTCCTCGTCGTCGGGTTGGATGTTTTGGACTTTTAAAGGACCATTGGTATGGGTTGGGCGGTATGACTGGGGCACCTCGACGCATCGCGAGACTTTGTTGCTGACTGCTCAGCGCCGGCTGGGGTGGCGTGCGGACCGGTGTCGTCGTGACTGGGAATTTCGAGTCGGGAGGCAGGAATACGATGAGGTGCTGGGCAGGGACTGGTTCACGAGGTATCCGGCGGATGTATAGCTACTTGGTTTCAGTGAGCCTAGCGACTCGACCCTTTACATCGTTCACTGACACCCCCGTGGTAGGGGTTTCTTCTGCCATCCTCCTGACTGAATTGTCGGGAATACCCCCGGGCGAGAGGTCATCCTATCTTTCGAGCTCCTACCAGACACGCAACCTATCATTTAGGCGCCTTGCGGAATGGCTTTCGCGGAACTGAGGGAATCTAAGGCACAACAAGGAGTTTTTCTGAATAAAGGGTTCATCAGACCGAGTGTGTCGCCTTGGGGCGCACCCGTGCGTTTCGTGCAAAAGAAGAACGGAAGCCTACGCCTACGCATCGACTATAGGGAGATAAACAATGTTACAGTGAAGAACAAGTCCGGGATTGATGACCTCTCCAATCAACTGCGAGGAGCACTTACGGACTTTTCTCCGGAATCTCAGGGACCAGAAGCTGTTTGCTAAGTTTAAGAATGTGAGTTCTGACTTCGCGAAGTGGACTTTTTGGGGCACATTGTGTCAGCAACGGGAATCACAGAGAAGGTGAGCGGAACTGCCCGACATACGATCCGGAACTGGCAACAGTCGTTTTCGTTTTAAAGCTTTGGAGACACCACCTTTTGGAGTTCATCGTGATGTGTTTTCGGACCGCCAGAGTCTTAAGTTTTGTTCACATAGAAGGATTTGATTTTTGCGGCAGAAACATTGGTTGGAGTTACTGAAGGACTCGGCTTGTCCATTCAGTACCACCCCGGGAAAAGCAAGTGTAGTAGCGGATGTTTTAAGCAGGAAGGGTCAAATCGGGGGGGGGGGGGGACCGATGAGCGCGAGTACTCAGCAGGACCGGTGCTGTCGCGCGACTTTTGTCTTTGATGGTCAAGCCAACCTTTTTAGAGAAACCCTAGAAGGTCAGAAGATGGGCGCACGGATACAGCTTATTCGAGACAAGACCCCCCCGGACCACGCAAGCGACTTTTCGGCGAGTGCGAACAACGCAATACGTTTTCGAGGGCGGACTTGCGTGCCCGAACTGCTAGTATTGAAGAAGGAGTTACCGTCAGAGGCGCACGACGCTTCCTCTGCGGCGCATCCAGGTGACACGAAGATGTACGAGGACCTCAAGCAGAAATTTTGGTGGACTAGAGACACTCGGCTGGTGTCGAACCTTTGGCAAGTCTGCAACGAGCTCTAGAGACTAAATCACACTTCAGCACGGCGTTTCACCCCCAGACCGGCGGACAGCCGGAGCGAATGAGCTGGACTCTCGAAGATGTGCTCTGAACCTGCTTACTTGATTTTGGGTGACGGATGGTCACTGCCTTTGACCATAGAGAGGACCTGAGCTTCGACGGAACACCGGTGCGGACCTTAGCACGAGAGGACAAAAAGGATTGTGCAACCGGGCGACCCCCTATAGGAAAGTGCTGTGGAGCAACCAAGAAGAACGTGAAGCGACTTAGGAACGGGAGTTAAAGATGGAGGAGTGCTACTTAGTTTTATGCGTTGCGGACCAGGATTAAGTTTCGAGGACGAAACTTTTTTTTAGTGGTGAGTGATGTAGAGTCCTGGCGTTCCCTTGCCCTTATATACCCCCCTTTTTATTTTGACGGGACTGGTAGGAAAACTTTTCACCGCTTTCGGCAATGGACTGACCGGGGCTGCTAGTATTTTTCTGCGTTTGAGCTCGAAGAACGGAGGGCGGCAAAGCGAACGGATTCGGATTCCGACTTACGGATCTCCCGGAATGGGGGTCAAAGCGTTTGCTTTGAGTGGTGCATCGGAATCCGTGCTAGGTGGCTGGTACGCTTTTCGAGGCGATCGGACTTTTCATTTTTTTTTATGTCAGTGGGTTATTTTATCTTTTGGGTGGTACCTCGACCTTTCGGTTTTTCGTTTAGGGTCCTAATTTAATATTTTTTTTAGTTGACTAAGGTGGGGCAGAAATTCGAGAATTTTTGGGCTGATCATCGGGACTTGCGGATATTTTTTGGTACTAGAGCTCGCAAAACGGTGAACGGAGGCGCGATCGGATTCGAATTTCGACTCTCGGATTTCCCAGAATTAATTTTTGAAGTTTGGACCCCTTTTTAGGTGCTCCGGGATCCGTGCGAGCGTTTGACACGCTTTTCGAGACAACCTTAGCCGTCGGTTTTTATTTCGGCAATTTTAGGGTTTCTTTACAATCGGGGGGGGTCGTAGGGTTTTTCCCTCCTTGGTTTCTCTCTTGACGGCTAGGGTTTAAGGCGGCCCTGTTAAGAAAGGGAAGGGGAAAAACCCCGATTCATATTTCCTCTCTTTTCAACCGAGGGCGTAAGGAACCGAGACGGAGACGAGGAGAAGGAAGGACGATCGCACGCCCTGCGGAACCCGGCGAAAGAGAGCCGGACGATCCTCTTCCTTCCTCCCTCACCGTCGAAAACAAGGTGAGCGGTTCGGGTCTTCCCGGTTATCTTTTTCGGTATAAGATTCTCTTTCTTTTCGTGTTGCGTGCGAGACGTGTTGCCGAACGGGAGGCCGCCGCCGCCGCTACCATGTTCGCGGGGTCGTCGCCGGAGTCGCACGGGAACGAAAACGGAGAGCAAACGAGAAATTTAGGGCTCACTGTGCTGTCCGTACGGCCGCGGTCCACAGGCCCCGGCGTGCACCCGGTGAACGCCCCGCAGCCTCGGAGGTGCAGACCCGGCGCACGAAACCGTGCGCCGGGCTGCACACCGTGCGCGGTGCACGCTCCAGGCGTGCACCCGGCGCACGCATCGGCAGCCAGAGCCGCGGACCCGGCGCACGCTTTCGTGCGCCGGCCCGGCCCGCTCGGGTGCGGTGCACGCTACGGCGTGCACCCGGTGCTCACCGCAGGCCCCTGTGGCCGTGAGCCCGGTGCACGCTCGTGTCGTGCACCGGCCCGGCCCAGGATGCGCGGTGCACGCTTCCTGCGTGCACCCGGCGCATGCCGCGCAACCGCCGACGCTGTAAACCCGGTCCACGCCTGGACCGTGCACCAGCCTTCAGCCAAAGAGCCCAGAAGCTCCGTTTTTAGCCCGTTTCGCGCCGTTTTTGAGTGTTTTTAACCACGAAGATGTTTTTAACAAGTATAATCCTTATTGTAGCTATCTGGGCACACGGCGAGGGTGTTTTAGTTGGAGTTTCCACACGTCTTCTCCTTCGTGTTTGAGGTGGGTTTTATTTTGGTACTTAGCGCCGATTTCCGGCGGTCGTTTTTACTCCTGATTTTACGTGATGTTGCTAAACATGATAGCGAATATAGTTTTTACTCCTGATCTTACATGATGTTGCTAAACATGATAGCGGATATAGTTTTTACTCCTGATTTACATGATGTTGCTAAACATGATAGCGGTTATAGTTTTTACTCCTGATTTTACATGATGTTGCTAACATGATAGCGGTTATAGTTTTACTCCTGATTTTACATGATGTTGCTAAACATGATAGCGGTTATAGTTTTACTCCTGATTTTCACATGATGTTGCTAACATGATAGTGGTTATAGCTTTACTCTTGATTATATATTATGATGCTAACATGATAGCGGTTATGGTTACTTTGATCGAGGCTGCAACACGCGCACCCGCGGTTTGGCCACCGCGAAGGGTGCGCTTTTCCGGAAAAGCGGTCTATGACCCGTGTATACCCACGAGGTGACGTAGTGGGGCCCCTGTAGTTGTGGGGTTTGAGGCGCCGAGGTGCGAGCGGTGCGACCCGTCGGTTTAGTTGCCCGACGTGGTCGGGTTTTGCAGGTACGGTGTGACCCGTCGGTTTAGTTGTCCGACGTGGTCGGGTATTGCAGGTACGGTACGGCCCGCCGGTTTAGTTGTCCGACGTGGTCGGGTATTGCAGGATACAGGAGTACAGGTTATCTTTTCCCTCTTGGGAGGGTGGTTGCTCCGGTTTGCATTACGATTTGTTTTACTATTTTTCCTGCTCTACTATTGTTATTCGTCACTGACTTCCCACTTCGTGACAGGGTCCAAACGGGGGGAGAGGTAGGCGACGGTGAGGACGGGGCAGGAGCTTCTGGGTCGCTGGGGACCCCGTGCTGTCTTTCCTTTTTCTATCTTTGCATTTCATTCACATTTGTAGTTCTTTGTGTGGTTCTCGATACCCTCGTGGGGTCGGTGTGGATGTCGGCATGGTCTCTATTTGGTAGTTCTCTTATGTATTTATCTTTCCTTTCACTTCTGTTGGCCGTTTGGAAAAGAAAAAGAAAAACCAAAGAAAAGATTGCGAAAACTGTTTTCAAAAATTTAAGTGTCGTGTGGGCACTGATTTCAAAACCCTGTGGATTTATGGATTGTGAAAACGAATTTCAAAACTCAAGTGTCGTGTGGGCACTGTTTTCAAAACCCTGTGGATTTATGCTATTTTCGAACGCGTTTTCAAACTCTGGGTGCCGGGTAGGCGCCATTTTCAACGACTGTGGATTTATCCTTTTAAAATCTCTTGGCCGTGCTTTTTACTCAGTTAAGATTACATAGTTGTATGTTAGAACTGTTGTGATTGAATGGATGATTGCGTTTGGGACTTGTTTTAGCTGCTACGCCGTGCATATACAGAGGAGACTCTGTCCGTTTGCAGAGTGATTCTGTGTATGCGGCGGGTCTGGGCATGCGCGGGGGAAGAAGGTTTATTTTTCAAAAAAAAAAATTTACGCGCCAAATGAGTACCTTTTGTGAACCGTTTCCTCTAAAACAAACCCCCGGGGCGTGACAGCAGCCGCCACAATTATTAGGTTAAAATAAACAAAAGCATTCACGCGAAAGGTTTAACAGTCCATCTACTTTATTAGACAAGTTAACGAGCCTTTTACGGTGATATGGTTCACTTACGGCACTTGTTGCACTTATAGCAAGGGTACCCACCTGGTTGCGGGGAGATCGGAACACCTGGATCTTTTGCACACTCTCGCCGCGCACCTGGACCTAAGAAGAGTCCACAGGGGTAAACTATAGTCAAAACCACGCACTAACACCACCAAAACGAAAGTCCAACATTACCCACTTGACGGAAACCCCAAACAAACCGTCAAATTTGCCAAACGTCGGATCCCCGCACGGCCGTCGCCGCCTGTCGGAGCCCCGCGCGGCCGGGAACCGCGCGGCGTGCCTCCGCGGGCGGCGCCCGTGCGGGTGCGGCCCGTGAGGCGCCCGCGCGGTGCCCGCGCGGGTGCGGGCCAGCGTGGCGCCCGCGCGGGTGCAGGCCCGCGCGGGTGTTGCCCACGCGGGTGCAGCCCGCGCGGGTACGGCCCGCGCGACGCCCGCGCGGTGCCCGCGCGGCTCCGGCGGTTGCCGCCCGCGGGCGGCGTCCGTCCACCCGCGGCGTCCATCCGCGCGATGCCCTAATGGCATCGCGCGTCTCCGCCGCCTGCCCCGTGCCCTAACTTGCGCAACGACGGTGGCGGCGGCGGAGACGACGGGGATGACCGAAAACCCAACGAGGAAAAATAAAGGAAAATCCCGGATACCCTTCCGTTATTCGGACCCTCTTTTGTAGGTTTTGGATTTTGGGGTGCTTCGATGGTGGAGGCAGTGTTTATGGAGCTGGCGCTGCAGTTCTTTTGGATGGGGATTTGCTGTCAGAGGCAAGTTCTGGATAGAGGCGCTTGATGCCAGATGATGGAGGATAGATCGGCCGGCAGAGACATTTTCGTTTTCCCTTCCAGGATGGTGGATATCCTTGTGGATGGATTATGTAAAGCTTACCCAAGGGGGATGTTACCCTGTGTGATTGATAACTGGCATGTTTCGGGTGCAATATTTGTGATTGAGGGGTGAGCTTAGTAAGGATAATTGTAGAATACCAGAATTTTGGGTGGCGCGCCGACCACGCAGGATGACGAGAGGCAGAGAATTCACCCTAGGCAAGTTCTATATGTGTTTACTGATGAGTTCGGGTTGACTCGGATCATTGTGGAAGTCCCGGCTTGAATCGGAGCTTTCCAGGCATTGTGCGCCGATAGAGGACTGGTTTGGGAAGCACTGACTCCACAGTGGTGTGCAAAAAATTTGGAAATATTTGGAATAGGTGAACTTTATGATTACTAGTGGAATGGTAGCTCGTCGGCACACTTTGGTTGTGTTAGAGTTGTCGGCGTGCGAAGAGGACGCGAAAATCGGATCCAGTGAGAAAAACCGCATAGTGGGGTGTACGAAAATGCGGTGGTTGTTATATTTATGGTTTGGAGAGTTTTGATTTTACTTTTTCGGGGTGTCGGAATCCCCGGTTCGCCAAATGGACGAGAAAAACGGACTCAGCACGAAAAACTGTGCGAAATACACTATTTCCGGGTTTTTTTGAGTTAAATTGGGTGTTCTGGTGTACGGGGGTGGTGGACCGGGTTCTTGGGGGGCTGGCGCACGAGGGAAGGACCGGCCGGTGCAGCGCGGTTCACGGCAGCGCTGCACCCGGTCCAGGCTCCTGGGCGAGCGCCGGTGCACGCGCGGTGCACCGGGCGCTGCACCGTGCATGCACGCGCACGCGTGGCGCGCGCGCCCGCGCCCGCGCGTGGGTCGGGCTGTGTTGTCGCCGCGCATGCAGCCCTGGTGTCGGTCGGACCATTTGGTCCGACCCGCCTTGCACCGGATCGGGTGCAAGGGAGCTGGTTGTGAAAGGGGAGTTGGTAATGGTGGTTTGGTGCACCTTAAGCCCAATTTTGGTGCTTGTTAAGGCTATTTAAGAGTGCTAATTGGCATGGGGCTCCTCTTTTGGACATCTTGTACCTCTTAGTTGCTAAGAAGTCCAAGAAGCAACCTTCATCTTCTTCTTCTTCATCAAGGAAACCACCATTGTTGGAGCTTGGCCATTGCTGGTTTTGGGTTCCACTTCGTCGCATTTCCTTCCAGGAGGTCTCCAAAACTGTAGGAGGGAATTTTTGGGTGATTCTTGCGGGGTTCTCTTCACAACTTCAAGATCTACAACTTTCGTATTGAAGATGGAACCTAATTGGAGCTCTAAACCAGGTAAATATAGCAATATTTGAGACACTTATTTTCTGTGGAGAATTTTGAGCAGAGGTTAGTGTTTTTACTCCCCTGGGATGTACAAATGGAATTTTAAGTTGGTTTTTGGGGGAAATTTCCAGGACTTAAAGATATCCAATTTTCTTATTTTCTGGAACTTCAAATTTGGACTCTAAATTAGGTGAATTGAGTCATTTCTGAGACTTTTGTGCACAGCCGAGATTCGGGATGTGGTTTTGAGCAATGTTCAGTGTTTTTGCTCCCTAGGACTGAAGAAGTGGAGTTTTAGGCTAATTTTTGTGGGGAGTTCACCAGGACTCAGAGACCTACATTTTTCATATTGAAGAGGAAGGCTAAATCTTGCTTCGAATCAGGTAAATTTCATCATATTTGGAGCCTTTGGTTCAGATTACAGTTTTGGACAGCATGTGGTAATTTTGGAATTTCTTTTTCTCCTCTTTAAGAAATGGTGAATTTCAAGTTGGATAATTTTCTAGACTTCAAGAGGAACAATTTGATACCTTACTCTTAAAATCTGGATAAGATTTGATATACCATCTTTAGTCCTCTTTATAGTTCATTGTTGCTGAAAATCTGGATGTATGTTGGGAATGACTTATGTACCTAATTGGACTTTGGACTTTAATTATTGTATGCATGGGAACAAGTATTTAAGTGCAGGCGATTTATGTTGTAATGGACTTGATGTGTAGATTCTTTTAATGGATTCAGATTTATAAAGTGGGCTTATATGAGCTTGATTTTGTGTAAGCTGCTAGTGTTGTTGGTGGAGCTCCTTGGCGGCCTTTTTCTCTTCTACTCTAAGCAATATGTACCGGAGGTGAGTCGGAGTTTTCGGTGTACTTGGGCCCTTGTTGTTCTGTGACTTTTGCCGTGGACTGACCCAGTTGCGCACAGGTCTTGGTGTGAGCTCGACAGGATTATTTGAGCTTCCGGGTGATCCTTCGTGGTTCGCGGCAGTGCGCGCGCGGCGCGGTTTTCGATTTTCCTCCGTTTGAGGGTTCGGCGCTTCCCCGACTTCGGCTTTGCCTGCGGAAAGCGTTCCAGGTGGGTGCTTTGTTTTCAGAACCGGTGGACGGTTCTCTAATTCTGTATCTTAGGATGCATGCATGTTTAACGTACAACCGATATGAGCGAGAGGTAAGCAGAGAATGGCCTAGATCATGTGGATTGATTCTACCTGATGATTGTACATGTTTGGTGAATTGGAGGCTTAGCATATGGTAGACGGTTATATTTATCCCACACTAGATGACATAGAGATCATACATGTTGATTCATTGGCCTATTTATGTGATTGGTATAGCATAGTAGGTATACTTTAGCATGCCTTGTTATTATATGGTTCATTCCCTTTTATCATTTCTGAGGACAAAAGCATGCTTGTATGGACATATAGTTAGGCCACCTTTTCCTGCTACACTACTTATTGGAACTTGACTTAGGAGAAACCATGCTTTTTCTTTCTCCTTCTTTGTTAGTCAGGTGGTCAGTGTTGCTCGGGTTCGAGCAGGGGTCTGGATAGAGTAGTCGGGACTTTGTGTCTGGGACAGGTTGGATTAGTTTGTGGGGTTTGCGGCGACCGCGGATATTGGGCGGTTGACCGGATGTTTACTTATGCATCAGATTGGGTATCAGTTTTCTCTAGTGGATGGAGCTACCCACTTATCGTTTAGTTTGTATCCGATTGAGATTGGGTCTTCCTTTAGTGGATGAGTTTTCCCACTTTGATCAGAGTCGTGATCCAGTCCTGCTATATTGAGACACTTGACAGAGATACTTGTTACTGAGAGATACTTTACTCGTGTGGGTCGCTCCCCTCGAGTGCCACTCCGGAGGTAGGCTTGACCGAGCCGTGTGCCGGTCTGTTACTTATATTTTGACCGAGCCGTGTGTCGGTCCGTTACTTAGATTGAGATCGAGCCGTGTGCCGATCAGTTACTAAGTTCGACAGCAGAGCAGGCAGTACCGGGTGTTATACCGGTTCATTTGATTGGGTTTATTTCAGTCAGATACTTTTATTATTGCACTCGTGTCAGGGGGACCGAGTGGAGTATAGTAGCCGTGTTTAGACCAGTGCTAGTGTTGTTGGGAACCGTCTGGGGATCGACGGTTGTCCCAACGTCATTGTGAGTTGTTGACCGTTGTGCGAGAGGCTTAGTGATCTTGAGTTTATCCGTTCTGAGAGAGAGCGTGGATTTTTGACTATAGCCTGCATGAGCCACTACTCGATAGCGAGTTAGTCCGTTTGGACGACCTACGTAATCCCTGCCCGTCATCGGGAGGTGGTCGTAGGTGGGGCGCAGGTTTGACTGGACCAGATGTGGCAGTCAGCTCGATTGGGTCGATTGTGCACCTTATGTGCTAGTGGTTGCATACCATTCTTTGATTCTCCCCTCTTGAGCATTTAGACGGAGGCTTGGTAGCTGTTAGGTGACATCAGCGTTCTTGTTCAGTTCCCACTTCTTTGGGTATTTTATGTCTCTCGAGGACTGTAGTGATCCGACCCTTCGGGTATTTTTGAACTCACATGTAATCGCTTAGGCCTTAAGCGAAATAAAATTTATTTAATTTTCTTAAGTCGGCCGGGACTAGGTGTGTGTATTTTTCTGCAATAGAGCGCGAAAAACGATGACCGACGGTGCGATCGGATTCGAAATCCGATATCGGGATCTCCCGGAACGGGATCCTTAGCGTTGCGGTAATTAGTCACGCATCGGGGACCGTGCAAAATATCTTGCACCCGTTAGAGATAAGGTGGGTTATCTCGTAGGGGTAATTAATTAATTAATTAACTAATTATCCGGTGAGGGAAATTTAAATCCTCCTACGTACGAATTAATTTAGGATTTAAATTGTGGGATTTTATCTCGTGCATTAGATAAGAGATAAAATCGGGATATTTAAATCGGGGATTTGTTTCCCACAAGATTATTTAATAAAGGTGATTAAATAATCGGTGACTAAAATTTAAAAAGGGTTGATTTAAATATCCGGTAATTTGAATCCAATTGGGATTTGATTATTTAATAAGGGTGGTTAAATAATCGGGTGGTCAGAATTTAAGGTGATTAAATAACCGGTGGTCAGATTTTAAGATTTAATATCCCGTCAGCCGATATTTATGTGAGAGATAGAAACGGGGAGATTCGGGTTTTCCTACGTACGTAAAATTAAGGAAGTTAAAGATAGGGTTATCGGTAGGGATTAATTAATTAATAAATTAATTAATCGAACCGAAAATATCCGAAGGGATTTTTGGCGTGATTTTGGATAAGTAAATGGGAGAACTATTTATTCTCCTGTTTACCGAGCGCCGAGCGAAACCCTATTCTTATTTTACCGCCTCCTCAAACCCTCCTCTTTCGTGCTACCGAAACCCCCAACCGGTGAGGAAAAGTAAGAGAAAAGAGAGAACGGATCCATAACCGGAGAAAGGAGAAGGAACCAATCGTCCCAAACGCCGACCCGAGGGCAAGAAACGTGACCGGACACTTTCCCGAAGATCTCCGGTTAGTTTTATATTTTTTAATAATTTTTCCGAATTTTCCTAGTCGCCCGTTTTAGGTTTCTTGAATTTCTCCCCCGTCCCCGTTACCGTCGTCGTCATCGTAGTTATGTTAGACGAACGGAACGGACAAAGGAGGCGCGCGGTGCCACTAGGGCATCGCGCGGGGTGAAGGGGAGAAACACACGGACGACCGGGCGCCACCGCAAGCGGCGGCGGCGCCGCGCGGGTCACACCCGCGCGGGCGCCGCGCGGACACCGCGCGGGCCACGCGCGGGCGGCCCCGCGCGCGGGGCCGGCGCGCGGGCGCCGCGCGGGCACCCGCGCGGGGCGCGCGCGGGCGGGCGGCCCCGCGCGCGGCGGCCCCGCGCGGGGTGCCGCGCGGGCGGCCCCGCGCGGGCGGCCCCGCGCGGGGTGCCGCGCGGGGCCCCGCGCGGGTGCCGCGCGGGCGGCCCCGCGCGGGCGGCCCTGCGCGGGCGGCCCCGCGCGGGGTGCCGCACGGGCGCCGCGCGGGCGTTCGCGCGGGCGCCGCGCGGACCCGTGTCCGCACGAGCACCGCGCGAACGCCGCGCTGGGTGCTGTGAGGACGCCGTCCGCGGAGCCCCGCCATGCGCGGCTCCGACGGACGGTGACGGCCGTTCAAGGCATGGGTGCCCCGCCGGACAGCGGGACGGTGCCGGACTTTTGTAAATAATAATGTGGGGTATTTTTCTATTGCGATATGTTAGTATATTTTCTGACCTTAGTGTCCGTGCGGACTTTATATAGGTCCGGGTGCGCAGCGGGAGAGTGCAAAGGGCTCGGGTGACCCGTCTTCTCTCCAACCAGGTGGGTAGAGTTGCCATAAGTGCAACAAGTGCAGTAAGTGCATTTATCGCCATTAAAGTATTCTTTAATTTACCTAACAAAGTAGATGGTAAGCTAACCTTTCGATTAAAGATATTTTATCTGACAATTTAAGCGGCTGCGGTCGCGGTGCTCACTACACGCCAATTTTGGCAATCCGGTGACGGATGCTGCACGTACACTGGCGGACCGGGCCACCGCATGGTGTACTTTTCCGGAAAAGTGGTCTTTTTGACCCGTGTGCCTCACAAAGGAGTGGGAGCCGTGAGGACCTCTTCACGGCTGCTATAGGGGCCGCACTAGCCCCGTGAAGTGGTTAAAGCATCAAAAGGTGTTTGTGCACGAGGGGGGACTTTAGTCACCCCGACAGGTACTCTGGGACTGGTGCCCAGCTTAAAATATGCACAGGGGGTTTAACGAAAGGTTACGGGGTACTCGGTGTATTCGGTTTGTTTTCCCTTCTTGTTACTATTAGACATCTACTTTGTTTGTCACTGACGTTACCCACTCCGTGACAGGTACTGCTATTAGGTGCGTCAGCCGGGGTGACGGTGGGACTGCGTAGTGAGGACCGTAGTCGGACACTTGGTTATCTTGATTCTTTTGACTCCAACTCATTTCCTTATGCATGAATCTTTATTTTGCTTGTGGATGGCTTAGTTGTGAACTTGTATTAGCTCTGTGGATGAGGTGTAGGTTATAGTATGATACTTTTAGTAGTGTTCTTATGTGCGGCATGTTTTCATGATGAGTTAAAGGATTGCGAAAATGTTTTCTCAAAATGAAGTGCCGTGTGGGCACGGGTTTTCAACTCTGGGCTTTATCCTTTCCAAACAGTGATGCCGCTTAATTAACTTGCTATAATTGATGGTGAACGTCTACGGTATGGTTGTTGGTTGGGAATTGATGCATAATATTTGTGATTGAATGACATGTTGTAAATAAGACGCCGTGCATATGCAAAGGAGACTCTGTCCGTGGACAGAGTGAATTTGCGTATGTGGCGGTCTGGCACGCACCGGGGTTGAAGATTATGTTTCCTTATTAAAAAGAAAAAAAAAATAGACACGTTTTTCCGCTTCACATGACTCAAAAACCCCCGGGGGCGTGACAGATTAAATGGTATCAGAGAGATACAACCACAACCATAGTAGACGTGATTTACATCCACAGTGCTAGGTACCACAAGCAAATTGGAAATGAGATAACCAAGGTGTAGGTGTAGTACGAGAGAGTACGGGGAAACGGGAACGTAACATAGGTGAAACCGTGAGACGATGTGCTAGGGATATAGCCATAGGATTGACGTGGTTTCTTTGTTACCAGCACGCAATGGTTCGGACTAGGTCGTTCACCGAAAATGCAGATGCGGACGGAGCGGCCCCAGCCGCCGCAGAAAACCAGACCCTCCGGCGACAACTGCAGGAAATGGCCGGACAGTTAGCAACGCTGACGGAGCACGTGCGTCAGCTGACGCAGCGACAGGCTACCGCAACCACCGAACGTCAACCGACCCCTCCGCCCGAAACCACAGCACCCACTACGGAGCCCCAAGGGGCGGGTGGTACGACGACGGAGCAGCCCCCAGCCCCAAGGGAAGTGCTCACCCCAACGACTTCGGGGCCCGTGTTGGGAGCGGCAGCGGGGGAGGCAGGGACAACCCCTACCCTTGGGGGATCCGCCACCGCAGGAGGAGCCGCGGAGCTGCGAGCGACGCGGGAAAGGATCAGGACAAATCTGACCGCGTTCAAGAAGCATGACCCACCCATCTTCGAGGGAGAAACGACCGACCCGTGGGTCGTCGAGAAGTGGGTGGATACCATGGATAAGCTTTTCGAGGACTTGCTAATAGAGGAACAAGAGCGGGTTCCACTAGCTGTTCACTTTCTGGAGGGGAATGCACGCATCTGGTGGAAGACGGTACGTCCGGATCCGACCACCAACGACCCGTTGCCGACATGGTCGGTCTTTAGGGAAGAACTCTTTGGTGCGTTCTTCTCTGAAAGCGTCAAGCGGCAGCTGGAAGACGATTTGAAGAACATCAGGCAGGGGAACCGCCCAGTCATGGAGTATCAGAGGGAGTTTGTGAGGTTAGTCAATTGCGTCCCGTTTGCTGTACGGGATGAACCTCACAAGGCCCGTCTCTTTGTGGATGGGCTGCGGAGCGACATCTTCGAGATGGTTCAGGCGGCGGACCTGCGCACGTTCCGTGAGGTGGTGGATAGGGCCACCATCGTGGAGCGGGGATTCGCCATGACCCGAGCTCGACGGGAGGGATCGGAAAACAACCGGGAAAAGAAACGAACGCAGACCTACCCGGGAGGGGGCCCTCCTGGCGGGAGCCGGCCCCCAAATATCCCAAGACGCAGCAGGGAAACAAGAGCGCGCCGACCGGGAGACCTCGACCAGCAAACAAGCCGTGTATTATTTGTGGAGCGTCGCATCCGGTGACTGAATGCCCTAAGAAGCAAGATCACTGCTACCGTTGCGGTAAACAGGGACACTTCCGATTCAACTGTCCCCTGAACCCTGGGACGGCATCTTCCGCAGCCTCTACTCCAACGGCGCAGACACCGGGACGGGGCAAGGCGCCAACGGGAATGCCCCCGCGACCCTCAGCACCAAGAACAGAAGGAGGATCGCGACCGCAACCCGGAGGGAGACTCTACTCTATGGACCAGCACGGAACGGTACCGCCAGAGGAAGTGGTGGCAGGTATTACTTCCGTCTCTAGTTTTCGAGCTCGAACTCTTTTTGACACTGGGGCGACTCGCTCTTTTATTTCCCGTACCTTTGCGCTAGCCCATCAGTTAGAAGGTAGTCCTCTGGATGTGTTAATGACCGTCCAGACTCCTGGGGGGCCCATTGCGGCAACCGGCCTGGTGACCTCGTGTCCGATACGGTTGGGAAGGTTGTCGTGCCCCTGGGATCTGGTGGTCATACCGTTAAAAGATTACGACGTGGTCTTGGGCATGGACTGGCTTACCGAGTATCAGGCGGTCATCGACTGCGAGAAGCGACAGGTGCAACTGCGGAAGCCGGGATTCCCAGAAAACGTGTACTTGGCGTGCAAGAGCACGTCCTTTCTTGCCGTCATCTCCGCGTCACGAGCTAGGAAGTTGATAGAGGGCGGGTGCGTGGCCTACCTAGCCTCAGTAGATCTAGCCACCCGACCCGTCCCCCCGCATTCGGAAATTCCCGTGGTAGGAGAATTCCCGGATGTCTTTCCGGCGGAGCTTCCCGGAATGCCACCGGAGCGGGAGGTTGACTTCCCAATTGAACTGCTCCCCGGCACCAAGCCCATCACCAAGGCACCGTACAGGATGGCCTTCGCGGAGCTGAAGGAACTCAAGGCGCAGTTGGAGGACCTCCTGGACAAAGGATTCATCAGACCAAGCGCATCACCTTGGGGCGCACCCGTCCTGTTTGTAAGGAAAAAGGACGGGAGTCTCCGGTTGTGTATCGATTACCGAGAGATAAATAAAGTGACGGTCAAGAATAAGTACCCCCTACCAAGGATCGATGACCTCTTCGATCAGTTACGGGGGGCGACGGTGTTCTCAAAGATTGACCTACAGTCGGGCTATCATCAGGTCCGGGTCAAGGGGGAGGACGTTCCCAAAACGGCTTTCCGTACTCGCTATGGCCATTACGAGTTTACGGTAATGCCGTTCGGGCTCACAAATGCCCCGGCAGTGTTCATGGATATGATGAACAGGGTATTCAAACCCTTCTTGGACTTGTTCGTGGTGGTCTTCATCGACGATATCCTCATCTACTCCCGTACAGACGAGGAACATGAAGAACACCTGCGCACAGTCCTCCAGACCCTACGGGAACAGAAACTCTACGCCAAACTCAAAAAGTGTGAGTTTTGGCTCCGAGAGGTCGGGTTCTTGGGGCACGTGATCTCAGCGGCCGGAGTCGCGGTGGATCCAAAGAAGATAGATTCGGTAACGGACTGGCCCCGACCGACCACGGTGACGGAAATTCGAAGCTTCCTAGGATTAGCCGGGTATTACCGGCGCTTCGTGGAGGGCTTCTCCAAGATAGCCACCCCCCTAACCCGTTTAACGAAAAAGGGGGAGAAGTTTGTCTGGACGGACAAGTGTCAAAGAAGCTTCGAGGAGCTTAAGGATAGGTTGACGCGAGCCCCGATTCTCGCCCTGCCAGAGCCTGGGGAGGATTACGAAGTATACTGCGACGCGTCACGGAATGGATTGGGTGGAGTGCTCATGCAACGGGGAAAGGTCATAGCCTATGCGTCAAGGCAGCTCAAGGAGTATGAGCGGAATTACCCCGTGCACGACTTGGAACTCGCAGCGGTGGTGTTTGTGCTCAAGCTTTGGAGGCACTACCTGTACGGGGCACACTGCAATGTGTATTCGGATCATAAGAGCCTCAAGTACCTCTTCACCCAAAGAGAGCTAAATCTGCGACAAAGGCGGTGGCTGGAGCTATTAAAGGATTACGATCTGACGATCCACTATCACCCGGGAAAGGCCAACGTGGTGGCCGATGCCTTGAGCCGCAAAGGACAGGCCGTGGAGGTAGATGTAAGCTCCATCACACGGCAGGACAGCCTGATTGCGGAATTTTCGCGATTAAGACTAGAGGTAGTCCCGGCAGGGACAGTCGCACGACTTTTGACGCTGGTGGTCAGACCTACTCTGCTGGACAGGATTCTCGAAGGCCAATCGACTGACCAACAGCTCCAGCTGGTGCGAAGTAGGATAAACACAGACGAGGAGAGCGACTTTATGGTGAGCTCCGACGGCACGATACGATTTCGGGGGCGAATTTGCGTGCCGGATCTACCGGAGCTCAAGGAGGAGATCCTGCGGGAAGCGCATAATGCCCCATATACAGCGCATCCCGGGGGAACGAAGATGTACAAAGACGTCAAGCAAACCTTCTGGTGGCCGAAAATGAAGGAAGACGTAACGCGATTGGTGGCGCACTGCCTAGTGTGCCAACGGGTGAAGGCCGAACATCAACGGCCGGCAGGAAAGTTGCAACCTTTACCGGTGCCCGAGTGGAAATGGGACATGATTACCATGGATTTTGTAACCGGATTTCCGAGGTCGCCACAGGGACACGATGCGATATGGGTGATCGTGGACCGTTTGACAAAATCGGCCCACTTTTTGCCCATACACACGACATGGACTCGGGAACGACTGGCGCAAACGTACATCGACGAGATAGTGAGGTTGCACGGTGTACCAACATCCATCACGTCGGACAGAGACACACGTTTTGTGTCGAACTTTTGGCGAAGTCTACAACGAGCAATGGGAACCAAGTTACACTTCAGCACAGCCTTTCATCCGCAAACCGATGGACAATCAGAGCGGGTGATACAGATCGTGGAGGACATGCTTCGAGCATGCGTTCTGGACTTGGGCGAAGGGTGGGCACGGTGTTTGCCCCTGGTGGAATTTGCCTACAATAACAGTTACCAGGCCAGCATTCAGATGGCGCCGTACGAGGCACTGTACGGGCGCCGCTGTCGGTCTCCGATATGCTGGGATGACTTAGGCGAGCGAAAGTTCCTGGGCCCAGATTTGGTGGAGGAGACCGAAGCAAAGGTGCGATTAATTAAACAAAGGCTGCTGACCGCCCAAAGCAGACAGAAAAGCTATGCAGATAACAGACGCCGAGACTTAGAATTCATGGTAGGCGAGCACGTGCTGCTCCGGGTCTCACCCTCCAAGGGAAACCGACGTTTCGGCATAAAGGGGAAATTGAGCCCAAGATACGTAGGACCGTTCGAAATCCTAGAGCGCGTGGGACCGGTGGCGTACCGGTTAGCCCTGCCCCCGAACCTCGAACGAGTCCACAACGTGTTCCATGTCTCGATGCTCCGGAAGTACCTCGCTGACCCCTCTCATGCCTTGGATGCCTCCACCATTGAGTTGCGAGAGGACTTGAGCGTCGAGGAGACGCCAGTGCGGATTTTGGCAAGAGAGGACAAGAAGCTGCGCAACCGAACGATCCCCTACGTGAAGATCCAGTGGAGCAACCACGAGGAGCGCGAGGCGACGTGGGAACTGGAGTCGAAAATGAGGGAATGTTTTCCCGAACTGTTTAGTGAGGTTTGAGTTTAAGTTTCGGGACGAAACTTTTTATAAAGTGTGAGTGGTGTAGTGATCCGACCCTTCGGGTATTTTTGAACTCACATGTAATCGCTTAGGCCTTAAGCGAAATAAAATTTATTTAATTTTCTTAAGTCGGCCGGGACTAGGTGTGTGTATTTTTCTGCAATAGAGCGCGAAAAACGATGACCGACGGTGCGATCGGATTCGAAATCCGATATCGGGATCTCCCGGAACGGGATCCTTAGCGTTGCGGTAATTAGTCACGCATCGGGGACCGTGCAAAATATCTTGCACCCGTTAGAGATAAGGTGGGTTATCTCGTAGGGGTAATTAATTAATTAATTAACTAATTATCCGGTGAGGGAAATTTAAATCCTCCTACGTACGAATTAATTTAGGATTTAAATTGTGGGATTTTATCTCGTGCATTAGATAAGAGATAAAATCGGGATATTTAAATCGGGGATTTGTTTCTCACAAGATTGTTTAATAAAGGTGATTAAATAATCGGTGACTAAAATTTAAAAAGGTTGATTTAAATATCCGGTAATTTGAATCCAATGGGATTTGATTATTTAATAAGGGTGGTTAAATAATCGGGTGGTCAGAATTTAAGGTGATTAAATAACCGGTGGTCAGATTTTAAGATTTAATATCCCGTCAGCCGATATTTATGTGAGAGATAGAAACGGGGAGATTCGGGTTTTCCTACGTACGTAAAATTAAGGAAGTTAAAGATAGGGTTATCGGTAGGGATTAATTAATTAATAAATTAATTAATCGAACCGAAAATATCCGAAGGGATTTTTGGCGTGATTTTGGATAAGTAAATGGGAGAACTATTTATTCTCCTGTTTACCGAGCGCCGAGCGAAACCCTATTCTTATTTTACCGCCTCCTCAAACCCTCCTCTTTCGTGCTACCGAAACCCCCAACCGGTGAGGAAAAGTAAGAGAAAAGAGAGAACGGATCCATAACCGGAGAAAGGAGAAGGAACCAATCGTCCCAAACGCCGACCCGAGGGCAAGAAACGTGACCGGACACTTTCCCGAAGATCTCCGGTTAGTTTTATATTTTTTAATAATTTTTCCGAATTTTCCTAGTCGCCCGTTTTAGGTTTCTTGAATTTCTCCCCCGTCCCCGTTACCGTCGTCGTCATCGTAGTTATGTTAGACGAACGGAACGGACAAAGGAGGCGCGCGGTGCCACTAGGGCATCGCGCGGGGTGAAGGGGAGAAACACACGGACGACCGGGCGCCACCGCAAGCGGCGGCGGCGCCGCGCGGGTCACACCCGCGCGGGCGCCGCGCGGACACCGCGCGGCCACCGCGCGGGCGGCCCCGCGCGGGGTGCCGCGCGGGGCCCGCGGGCGCCGCGGGCACCCCGCGGGGCGCCGCGGGCGGCCCCGCGCGGCGGCCGGCGCGGGGTGCCGCGCGGGCCCGCGCGGGGTGCCGCGCGGGCGGCCCCGCGCGGGTGCCGCGCGGGCACCCCGCGGGGTGCCGCGCGGGCGGCCCCGCGCGGGGTGCCGCGCGGGCACCCGCGCGGGGTGCCGCGCGGGCGCCCGCGCGGGCGGCCCCGCGCGGGGTGCCGCGCGGGCGGCCCGCGCGGGTGCCGCGCGGCCCGCGCGGGCGGCCCGCGCGGGCGGCCCGCGCGGGGTGCCGCGCGGGCACCCGCGCGGGGTGCCGCACGGGCGCCGCGCGGGCATTCGCGCGGGCGCCGCGCGGACCCGTGTCCGCACGAGCACCGCGCGAACGCCGCGCTGGGTGCTGTGAGGACGCCGTCCGCGGAGCCCCGCCATGCGCGGCTCCGACGGACGGTGACGGCCGTTCAAGGCATGGGTGCCCCGCCGGACAGCGGGACGGTGCCGGACTTTTGTAAATAATAATGTGGGGTATTTTTCTATTGCGATATGTTAGTATATTTTCTGACCTTAGTGTCCGTGCGGACTTTATATAGGTCCGGGTGCGCAGCGGGAGAGTGCAAAGGGCTCGGGTGACCCGTCTTCTCTCCAACCAGGTGGGTAGAGTTGCCATAAGTGCAACAAGTGCAGTAAGTGCATTTATCGCCATTAAAGTATTCTTTAATTTACCTAACAAAGTAGATGGTAAGCTAACCTTTCGATTAAAGATATTTTATCTGACAATTTAAGCGGCTGCGGTCGCGGTGCTCACTACACGCCAATTTTGGCAATCCGGTGACGGATGCTGCACGTACACTGGCGGACCGGGCCACCGCATGGTGTACTTTTCCGGAAAAGTGGTCTTTTTGACCCGTGTGCCTCACAAAGGAGTGGGAGCCGTGAGGACCTCTTCACGGCTGCTATAGGGGCCGCACTAGCCCCGTGAAGTGGTTAAAGCATCAAAAGGTGTTTGTGCACGAGGGGGGACTTTAGTCACCCCGACAGGTACTCTGGGACTGGTGCCCAGCTTAAAATATGCACAGGGGTTTAACGAAAGGTTACGGGGTACTCGGTGTATTCGGTTTGTTTTCCCTTCTTGTTACTATTAGACATCTACTTTGTTTGTCACTGACGTTACCCACTCCGTGACAGGTACTGCTATTAGGTGCGTCAGCCGGGGTGACGGTGGGACTGCGTAGTGAGGACCGTAGTCGGACACTTGGTTATCTTGATTCTTTTGACTCCAACTCATTTCCTTATGCATGAATCTTTATTTTGCTTGTGGATGGCTTAGTTGTGAACTTGTATTAGCTCTGTGGATGAGGTGTAGGTTATAGTATGATACTTTTAGTAGTGTTCTTATGTGCGGCATGTTTTCATGATGAGTTAAAGGATTGCGAAAATGTTTTCTCAAAATGAAGTGCCGTGTGGGCACGGGTTTTCAACTCTGGGCTTTATCCTTTCCAAACAGTGATGCCGCTTAATTAACTTGCTATAATTGATGGTGAACGTCTACGGTATGGTTGTTGGTTGGGAATTGATGCATAATATTTGTGATTGAATGACATGTTGTAAATAAGACGCCGTGCATATGCAAAGGAGACTCTGTCCGTGGACAGAGTGAATTTGCGTATGTGGCGGTCTGGCACGCACCGGGGTTGAAGATTATGTTTCCTTATTAAAAAGAAAAAAAAAAAAAACACGTTTTTTTTCCGCTTCACATGACTCAAAAACCCCGGGGGGTGACAGACATCGGCCGGCCTGGTGGCGTAAACCCACTGAGTACTCCCTTTTTTAGGTGAAGTTCTCACACCCGTTGGGGTTTTCCCCCCCCTTCCTTTTCTCTCCTTTGTTTTGTAGAGTCTTAGCGGTGTTGCGGATTCTGCGGTTGTTGTTCGAGGCGAGGGAGTCGCGTGCTAGATCTCTACCCGTCGTTGGAGAGTAGCGGTAACCCTTCAGAGGAGATCTTCAGCAGATTAGTTGTTTTATTTTTTTTTCCCTTTGAGAGACTGAGTAGTGAGGATATGTTATGTATTGGAGAGCTGTACACTGATGTATTTATTGGGATATCTCCCTGTTGAGTTTTGAGCTTTGTACATGAGGATATTGTATCATTATCATTTTTGGGAGATGGACAGTGTTGTATTTTTCCAGTTGTACAGTGGTTGATTTTGTTATACAGCAGATTTTCATTTATAGCTCTGATATCTGTTAGCTGTAGTACTTTTTCTGCAGGTAGGACGCTTCGCCTATGCGGGGTTTGGCATAGGTGGCGGATCTGTTGGCGAAGCCCGGGTCGCAGTTTCGACCCCGGGGTGTGACAGATTAGGTTGGTATCAGGCCTAGGTTTAGGTCGTGGTGGACTTAGAAACCCTAGCTTATGGTTTTGACCCTTGGTTGACTTCGTGAGAGTCGTGATTTTAGCGAGAGTCCTGATTGAGTTTT
>CM054931.1:15528228-15570285 GCA_029168755.2 Tillandsia fasciculata | reverse complement strand
CTACTTGGTACGTCTATCAACAAACACCCAGACGCGTCGGCTCCACTCTGCGATCTCGGTAGCCCAGTCACAAAATCCATGGTGATGTGGTCCCACTTCCATTCGGGAATTGGAAGGCTCTGCAACTTGCCAGCAGGAACACGATGCTCTGCCTTCACTTGCTGGCAAGTTAAGCACTGAGCAACAAACCTTCCAATATCCCGCTTCATCCCTGACCACCAAAAGTGTGCCTTAAGGTCCTTATACATCTTAGTACCTCCAGGATGGATGGTATAAGTGTATAATGGGCCTCTCTCAAAATCTGATCTCTAATCTCCAAATCTGATGGCACACAAACTCGGTCCCTGTACCGTAGTACTCCCGAGCTGTCCACTGAAAAATCCCCTCTCTCATCTATCTGAATCTGAGCCCTGATCCTCTCCAAGTGGGGGTCCTCACTCTGCGTCTCCCTGATCCTGTCCAGCAGAGTGGGCTGCAAGACCATAGTCATAAGCCTCGCAGAGACCCCAGGGGATACTACCTCAATCTTAAGTCGCCTCATCTGCTCTATCAGCTGCGCCTGCTGGGTAATCATCAGACTCAAGCTATGCACTGACCTCCTGCTCAAAGCATCTGCCACCACATTGGCCTTGCGGGGTGGTAAAGGATACTCAGATCGTAATCCTTTAACAGCTCCAACCACCGGCGTTGCCTAAGGTTCAGCTCCTTTTGGGTGACAGAATACTTTACTCTTATGATCTGTATAAATCTCACAATGCTCACCATAGAGGTAATGCCGCCACAGCTTCAGTGCAAAAACAACAGCTGCAAGCTCTAAGTCATGTGTAGGGTAATTCTTCTCATAATCCTTTAATTGCCGTGAAGCATAGGCAATTACCCTACCACGCTGCATAAGAACACAACCCAGTCCACTGTGTGAGGCGTCACTGTAGATCACGAAACCCTCTCCCATAACCGGCAGTGCAAGAACTGGTGCGGAGATCAATCTTCTCTTCAGTTCCTCGAAACTCTGCTGACAACGCTCGGTCCAATGAACTTCGTCCCCTTCCTTGTCAAGCTGGTCAGGGGAGTAGAGAGCTTCGCAAAGCCTTCCACGAACCGACGATAATAACCGGCTAGGCCCAAGAAACTCGTACCTCAGAAACCGTCGTCGGCCTCGGCCAATCCCGAACTGTGTCAATCTTCGTCGGGTCGACCGCTACTCCAGCAGCTGAAACAATGTGGCCCAAGAAAGCAACCTCCCGAAGCCAAAACTCGCACTTCTTTAGCTTGGCATACAGCTTCTTATCACGTAGAGCTGCAGCACTATCCTCAAGTGACCCTCGTGCTCCTCATCGCTCCGGGAGTAAATCAGGATGTCATCAATACATACAACCACAAATCGATCCAAGTACGGCTGAAAAACCCGGTTCATCAGATCCAT
The DNA here is from genome assembly GCA_029168755.2 of Tillandsia fasciculata. NCBI lineage: Eukaryota > Viridiplantae > Streptophyta > Magnoliopsida > Poales > Bromeliaceae > Tillandsia > Tillandsia fasciculata. Next base: position 15,568,862 of record CM054931.1, on the reverse strand, counting down.
GAATGCAGCTGGGGCATTGGTCAAGCCGAACGGCATAACCGTAAACTCATAATGTCCATACCGGGATCTGAACGCCGTCTTGGGAATGTCCTCGGCCCTCCCCTCAGCTGGTGGTAACCGGACTGGAGATCAATCTTCGAAAACACGGAGGCTCCCTGTAGCTGATCAAACAAGTCATCAATCCGTGGTAGAGGATACTTATTCCGGATGGTCACTTTGTTCAGTTCCCGGTAGTCCACACATAAGCGAAGTGTCCCATCCTTCTTTTCACGAACAAAACAGGCGCTCCCCACGGCGAAACACTGGGCCGAATGAAGCCTCTGTCCAAAAGATCCTGTAACTGGGCCTTCAACTCTCTCAGCTCGGCAGGCGCCATCCTGTACGGTGCCTTCGAGATTGGTGCGGTTCCGGGTACCACATCAATCACGAAACTCAATCTCCCTCTCTGGCGGCATGGTCGTCAGCTCTGGGGGAAACACATCGGGAAACTCGCGGACCACTGGAATATCCTCGAGTCCCCGTGCCGCCGAGGCGCCTCACCATCGTCGCCAGAAATGCGGTGCACTCCCCTACTCATCAACCGCCTGGCCCTCGCTGATAAATAGTCAGGCGAACAAGGAGCTCTGACAGCCCTGGAAGACGAACACCTCCTGCCCCGGCTCACGAAGAGTAACAGTCCTATCGCGGCAATCAATGGTAACATAATATCTCGACAACCAATCCATACCCAGAACAACATCGAAATCCTGGAGCTGTCGTAAGACAAGCAAGTCGGCCGGCAGAATCCAGGATCCCAACTGAATGGGGCAATCTCTACAGCACTCCTCAACATGAAGAACATGACCGGTATCTCAACCTCTAATGCAGATGATAAAGAAGCTACCGCTATACCATGCAAGGATGCGAATGATCTACTAATGAATGAATGAGAAGCACCGGTATCGAAAAGAGCCCGAGCACGGACTGATGAGATCAGAATAATACCTGCGACGACCCTGCTCTGCTGCGAAAGCATCCTCAATCTGAGCGGCATATACACGACCGCTCGGTGCCGGGGGGACTTCGCTCTGGCTGTCGAGAAGAAGAAGAAGCAAAATCTGGCCTGCTGTAAGCTGCAGAAGGTCCGGCTGGCTGGTAAGGAACGGTCGGTGCTGATGCAGAAGAAGGAGCTGGATGGCCGGCCCTGGGACAAGCACTCGCAATATGGCCGGCCTCCCCGCATCGAAAACACCGGCCCTGTCTCTGCGGGCACTGAGTCGGCGGATGAGGGCCCCGGCAGATAACACACCGATCTGAGCGCTGCTGCCGAGAAGACTGCTGTGGGGGCTGCTGCTGTCGCGGGGGTCGACGCTGTTGCTGGCTGCTGCTGTGCTGTGACTGTCGACGCCCCGATCTCTGGCGTCCCTGGTGCCCCCGGCCCCTGAGGATGGAAACGCGGAGGTCTCGGGGGTCCCTGCCTGCTAGACTGCCCCTCCTCCGCAGAAGCCGGGCGCTTCGCCCCAGAAGTCGCTACAGGGGCGGGAGACACCTCATCCATCACGGCCTCTCCACACTCCCACATACAAGGCCTGCTCCATCGAGGCCTCCACGGTCTGCAGTCTACGGGAGCGGACGAACTGGTAGATGTCTCGACGAAGTCCTCTCTCGAACATATAAACACGATGGCTCTCGTCCCTGCCACATGTGGCACACATGCCAAAACTGGTTGAACTCGCGATGTACATTTGCACCGGCCTATCTCCCTGGCGGAGATTCTTCAATGCTCCTCCTCCAGCCGCTGTCGGACACTCTCCGAAAGAAGGCTCCCAGCAACATGCTCCGGAACTCGGCCCAAGGAAAGAAGCTGCGTCCCAGGTGGACCAGCTGGTCGCACACACGCCGCCACCACGCCTCGGCGTTGCTCTCCAGAAAATGGGTAGCCAGAATGACCCGATACCTCTCATCCACAAATAAGCTCTCAAAGTGGCGCTCCATGGTGGAATCCACGTCTCGGCTGCCCAAGGCTCAGCACCCATGCCCGAAAAGCGGGGCGGATCGAACCGCCGAAATCTCATCAGCAATCAACAACCTCCCGCTGCTCTGTCTCAGTCAACGCTCCCGTCGCCCCGGCCGGTGGCCTACTCGAAACCGGCCAGCAGGAACCGCCGGTGCAGCTGCACCACAGGGGTTGCCTCAGCAGGGGAAGAAGGCACCGCGAAACCTCAGGGGGTGCCACTGCCGGCTGTGCTCTCTGCTCCAATAAGAGCGTCAGCCGCGCCACTGCCTCCTCCTGGCGTCTAGCCGCCTCAGCCATCTGTGCCATCTGGGCACGGAGCTCCTGAATCTCAGCCTGAGGTCCTCGCCCCGAGTCCTCCTGCTCGGGCTCTGAGGACGAAGGCTGCGAACGCGTCACCATCGAACGTCGAGGAGGCATCCCCACCTGAGGGACAAAGCAAACAATCAGAACCAGAAGCAACACTCGACCCAATCTAGCGAAAGTCAAAAGGCATGTCCCCCTTTTCGAAGCACTATGTTGTCTGCAGCCAACATAGTCGCTACAAAGGAAGACATGTCTATCACTCGTCCCTATCCTCTCGGGAGAGTTAAATACCCAATCAAGACTTTCGCTAAAAGTCTCGGCTCTCACGTGGTCATCCTAGGGTTTAACCATAAGCCTAGGGTTCCTAAGTCCTCAAGACCTACATCCTAGGCTCTGATACCACTCTAATCTGTCACGCCCCGGGGTCAGAACTGTACCCCGGGCTCGCCAACAGATCCGCCGCCCCTACAGGAAGCCCCGTAGAGACGTAGCGTCTAACCTGCAAGTAAGTATCTAAACTAACAGATATCAGAGCTGTAAAGTAAAACTAACAGTAATAAGAAGTAAAACTGTCCCACAATAATATACATAAAGTCCTCACCACAAATACAGGAGTCTCTCAAAAGAAACAGAAGAGTACAACTCGATACCTCACTACAAAATCTCTCACACTAAAGACACAACCAAAAGTACATCGGGTACCTCTACCTCTCGCTGCTGCTGAAGGGGAAAAGATCTACCTCGCGATTCCCTTACCTCGGTCTGTAGGAGCTGGATCAGCAACGGGCACCGCAGGAACTGGAGCTGGAGTCCCTGGGGAAAAGACACCACGACGGGTGTGAGAACTACCTCCCACAGTAGTTCTCAGTGGGTGCCGCCAACAAGCCCGACGGCCTGCCCACTAAGTCTACAAGGGGCATAAAGTAACAAAAGAAAATGCAGTATAGAAAGCAGGAAAGTAAAACATCTACTGCTACTATGCCCCTATCTATATGCTCAAGGAAAAAGGATCGAAGACCAATATGTCTCTACTGATACTCGACTCAAGTCACCCAATCCAAACTGACTGCCAAAACGGTCCAGTCAAACCTGCGCCTACCTACTGCTGTAGGTATGTCCATAGCTGCCAAAACTGGCTCAGCCAGAGGGACGATGTCCATGACTGCCAAAACTGGCTCAGCCAGAGGGACACCAACATCGACAAGCCGCGAAAGTAGCAAGCCCAACTCCGGAGTGGCACTCGTGGGTAGCGACCCCACCGAGCAAAGTATCTGCGCATCTCTGTCGATCTCAAGTATGGCTCCTGCAGGCTATGATCCAATCACTGTCTCACTCGCTAACTAAAAATCCACACTGTCCCAATGATCATCTCCCAAAGATCCCAGTCCCACATGTCACTATCTCAAATGATGAACAATCTATAGACTGCTGCCAACTCTACTCGGTCCCCAGACACGAGTACAATGCATCCAAAGCTACTAAACCTCCCAACCCACACTCAGGGGAAAACCACTATGTCCAAGATGACAAAAGTAACAATGACAGGGAGAACTACAGCAAAGGCATAAATCCAATAGTAGCTGTCTGGGAATGACATACAATGCATAATAGATGTGCTAAGTCAAGTTTTCTCAATTTGTGGTTCATATGATGCAAGAGTTCCAAAAAGATCATCAATTTAGCAATTATTAACTGTGGTTACTAACATATAGTTTGCACAGATATTATTAGCTCACATACTATCATGCATGCATTATAATTGCAGAATTAGAGTGCAGTCCATAGAAATTGAAAGCAGAATCACCCACCTGAACACGCTAACTGTCCGAGATGGTACAGATAAACAGTCCAGGAATCGACAATTTCCCAGATCCACAGAGCCAGGAGCACAGAAAAAGTGCTCTTACAGTCCTGGGTACAACAACAACTCACAATTACAACCAATTAACACATAACAATCACATTCAAAAAATCTGCATACATAGTTACTGTTCACACGCGATTTTCACCTGAAAATAAATTTCCAAAATTCCAATAAAAATATCACGACGATCCTCGCGAAGAGTAGATGTCGATAGGCTCTTGAATCGTCGAAATCCGATATCCAGAAGTGAAGATAAAATTCCGCGAAGCGCTGCTGTCAGATTCCAAACTGTAGCAAAGGGGCGTAAAAATGTACCCCAAACCCTCAAAAAACTCATTTCTGGGAAGAATGATCAACACGGAAACGTAGATATACCTCTTGTGCAACCGCTGGCGAAGAAATCGTCCAAAAATGTGGTCGGGGTAGCTCTGCAGGTCTCCCAGAAGAAAATGCGACGGTAGTGGGCCTCAAACTGTAAACGTCGCTCCGCACTACGAGGTAGGAAACACAGTCGTCACGGCTTCCAGATTTTCTGAAACTTTGTCGGAAGATAGGTAAGAGGGAGAGGAAGATTTTTCATTAAGGGATCAAGTGCTGGTTCCCACGGGAAAGGGTGAAAAAAACAGCCCAAAGTGACCTATATATAGGCCTCCAAGAAAAAGCCCCCAAAAAAACAAGTTATTGGGCTCGGGCCCAAACTTTCGGGCGCCCGAAAGATTTCGGGCGCGCACAGTGCGGCCCGGCCCAAATCTTTCGGGCGCGCACAGTGCGGCCCGGCCCGATACACGCCGTCGGACGGGATCCAGATCCGTCCGACCCGCCTCGGAGCCGCCACGTGTCGCCCGAACAGCGAACACCGAAGCGGGCCACTCACCGCCCGCCACGTGTCCGCTCCCCGGGCACAGTAAGGCGGTGGCGCCCGCCAATGAGCGGGCGCCACGTGTCCACCCGTTGACCCCGACCGCCGCCGTGCGCGCCTGCCGCGCGACGTGGGTCGCACGTGCGCACGCATCCCGAGGCACCACCCCGCGCTCCGTGCACCGCGCACGCTGCACCCGCCACGAGGGAGTGACACGTGTCCCCTGCACCCGGTCCACGCCTTCGACAGGAATTCCGTGGACCGCGCCGCGTGCACCGACCAACCGTGACTGCCACGTGTCCCCCGCCTGGTCCATGCACCGCCGCGCTCCACCCGGTAGACCGCGCGCCCTGGGCCCGCCAATCAGGCGGTGCCACGTGTCCATGCGCCGGGTCTGTGCACCCCGCCGCGCTGCTCTGTGGACCGCGCATCCAGACCGGCCAATCAGAGCCTGCCACGTGGCATCCCGGCGGTCTACGGCCCCTCCCATGCACCATTTTCCACTAAAAAACTTCCGGGTGTCCGTTTTTGGGCATCCGGACTCCAAATTAAGCAAATAAATAGTCGTTTTCAAGCGTTTTTCCGCGCTGAATCCATCTACGACCTCTGTTTGGCCTAAATCTTTCCAGAAATTTCGGCAAACCCAGCCGAAGGCCAATACAGTAAATAAAGCACACAGGGTCCATCAATAGCACCCAATTGGTGCATATGGGCCAGGTACACCAATACTAGGTGTTCTAACTGTGGATCCATCGGAAAAACACTGCATGGGAACCAGGGCCACCACATTCTTCCTTCCTCTTTTTCTTCTCCCTTGTTTTGCAGTGTCTTCTGCGGTGCTGCTGGATTTTCTGCGGCGGGTCGAGGAGAGAGGACGGCTGAGTAGATAGACTTCGAGGCAGGATGAGCGTGTTAGCTGGACTGTTGGTGTACCCGCATTTCCTCAGACGATTGTACTTTTACTTTGGGACTGGCTTTTGCCAGCAGGTTGTATTTATTTTGGTGAGCTGGGAGAGACAGATGTATCATTTATACAGATGTATTGTATTTTATTTCTAGCTTCAGTCTGAGATGTATTAGTTTTAGTTCAGCTCTGTTTTTTATTGCTCATTTATTTTATCTCTTATATATCTGAGCAGGTTTTGGCGCTTCGTGTACGCGGAAATACCGTGTGCACGGCGGATCTGTAGACGGGCCCGGTTCTGGTTTACACCCGGGGTGTGACAGATTAAGTTGGTATCAGAGCTTAGGGATAGGTCGGTTGGGACTTAGGAAACCCTAGGCTTTTGGCGGACCCTAGGATGTTAGGGCGTGAGAGACGTGACTTTTGGCGAAAGTCGGTGATTTGGTTTTGACTCTTCCAGTGAGTGAAGAGGGATCGGCATACCCTATTTTGTGGGACAGTTATGTTGGCTGCAGACAACATAACGTTACAAAAAAGGGGGGTGCCTTGACTTTCGCTAGATTGGGTCGAGTGTTTGGGGTGTGCTGATTTGCGATTTTGTCGTGGTGAGCGGTGTCTCCCCCGACGTTGGGGCTCTGACCCGAGTGCACCTTGTGCGGCAGTTGGGCCTGAGCTGGTTTGTTTCGGGCCGGATACCCAGATTGGGGTCTGGGGGCTCCGGACCCGAAGGGTAGGAGTGTTGGAGGCAGATCAGCGGAGCGGTGGTACATTTGTCGGATCAGCCCAGTGGTGCAATTGTCGGAGCAGTGACACAGTTGTCGGAGCAGCGTGGTGACACAGTTGTCGGAGCAGCGCGGTGACACAGTTGTCGGATCAGCACAGTGGTGGCAATTGTCGGAGCATGACACAGTTTCGGAGCAGCGTGGTGACACAGTTGTCGGAGCAGCGCGGTGACACAGTTGTCGGATCAGCCCAGTGGTGCAATTGTCGGAGCAGTGACACAGTTGTCGGAGCAGCGTGGTGACACAGTTGTCGGAGCAGCGCGGTGACACAGTTGTCGGATCAGCCCAGTGGTGCAATTGTCGGAGCAGTGACACAGTTGTCGGAGCAGCGTGGTGACACAGTTGTCGGAGCAGCGCGGTGACACAGTTGTCGGATCAGCACAGTGGTGCAGTTGTCGGAGCAGTGACACAGTTGTCGGAGCAGCGCGGTGACACAGTTGTCGGATCAGCACAGTGGCGCAGTTGTCGGATCAGTGCAGTGGCACAGTTGTCGGACTAGTGAGTGGCCCTCCGTGCCGACGTTTAGTGCTGGGGCACCGAGGAAGGGTGGACAGTTGACAGCAGGGAACTGTGGGATTGCATTGAAGGAGTGAGCCAGATCTGGCGGATGAGTTTGCCTGACTTGTGGGATTGAGTATGGAGCCTTTGAAGGCAGGGTCTTGTTCGGTGGGGGATTGAGAGCTCTAGGGACGCCTCATTGGAGTAGGCGCCGGGTATGGAGCGTGGCATTACAGTTCCATTGGAGGCCTACGAGGTGTGCTGGAGGTGTTCGGGGCACGATTGGACACAAGTGTTGGACTTCGGGCTTAAAATGGATCACGCGAGTGATCGGGGGACCCCGACGGATGTTTAGAGGTGTTTTCACGCGAAACGGATTTTGGAATTGGGCTCTCGCGCGAAATTGGACTAAGAATACCTTTCCGGGGCATTCGACAATTTTAGAGTGGGAATTTGGCAAATCGGACGTCAAATTTGGATTCAGCGCGCGAAAACGCTTCAGATGGACTATTTACTTGATTTTCGGGCTCGGGTTACTGTTCATCGCCGGAACAGTACTTCCGGCGATCGCCGGCGGCGGCGGCGGGCAGCGCCGGCGGGCGGCGGCGCCGGCCTCGGGCAGGCGGCACAGGGCGCGCGGCGGCGCGGGCAGGGCGCTGGCAGCGCGCGGGCAGCGGCCGTCCACGCGGCGGGCGTGCACCAAGGCGGGGACACGTGGCAGAGTTTTATTGGATCGGTGTTGTGGTCTGGGAGCACGGAGCAGACTGGAGGTGTATGGTGGACCGTGGTGGACACGTGGCGTCTGGTGGTTGCCGCTCACAATTCGCGGTCTACGGAGTATTTTTTTGGTGGCTCACGGTTCATGGTGCATCGGACGTGACACGTGGCAGGATTTGGTTGGTTCGGTTCATGAGTTTCGTGCACCGGTGCACCGAACAGTGGCAGTGACACGTGGCGCTTCCCCATTGGCGGGTCAACTGTGCGGGCAGGGCAGCAGACGCGACCGGGCGCGCGGGCAGGAACGGTCGGGGGAGGGGGGTCACGTGTCGAAAAACCAGTGGGTGGATTGGCTGTTTCCTGTTCGGCAGGACACAGTGGTAATTATTGGAAAGATTTTTGGTTTTGGCTATTAATTCCATCCGAGGCTCATTCAAGAAGGGTTTTCTCCATCTTAGAGGCTCCATCTCCCAAGAGGTGAGAAGATGAAATCTTCATCAAGAAGAGAGGAAGCATCCTGTGAAGTTTGAGGATTTTAGGAGGCTCGGATCCCGAGGTTTGGGATTTTTCCGGCGCGGCGCGACGATCATTCTCCGGCAACCCGATTCGTCGCATCTCAGTGTTCAGGCTCCCCCGACTCACCCCGACCTCCTATTTTCGCGATTTTTGCGCCGTTGGATTCGTAACAGGTAGGGCTACGTTTCTTGTTTCTACTGGTTTTTCCCCATTCCGAGGTTTTCATGGGTTTTTCGGATCATCTTGTGACCCCATTTTGCTGTGATGGAGTTTTGGACAGCGGTTCGGTATTTCGGCGATATCTCCGCAACCGGGCATCGGATTGAGGGATTCAAAGGGGATTTGCATCTACACATCGCAAGGAGTCTCTCTGAATTTTCTTGGATTTTGTGGAATTTCCCTGAAGGTGAGAAACCCCTTTTTACAGAACTTTGTAGCACAGTTTTTGGGTGGAAGTATTGTTCGGGGTGGTTCCCTTGTCGATTTTGGTTCTCAGCGTAGGAAAATCGTGTGGGAACGTGCAGGTACTCGTTTCGACCGGTTCGTCGCGTAGATCGCAGACGGTATTTTTCCTGGAATTTCTTGAGCATATCTCGCAGGTGAAAAAGGCAAAACTGTGGACTGATTGTATTTGGGACAGATTTTGGTGTGAGCATGGTTGTTAATTGTGCTTGTTCTTTTCGGGTATTTTGTGCAGTACCGTGGTGATCGTTGAGACCGGGCGCGGACTTCGCTGTTGGGATCAGGATTTAGCGCTCGAGGTGGGCGGTTGTTTCTTGCCTCTATTTTGACATGCTCACTAGGAATATTAGAGTGATCCCCTTTATTGGACATCTTGATTAATCATGATTGGGGTTGGGTTTATGCATGCCGGTGTGGGAATAGGGTTGCTTTGATAGCGGTTAACCTTGCATGTGGAATGGAATATTTATGTTGGACTATTTGATTATCCTGTTGATGGTACTACTTGAGGGTAGACGACATGCGTAGGTGGATACTGTTAATGATTAATGCCTTTAATTATATTTCCTTGAGAACACTTGCATGCTTGTATGGACATCTAGATAGGCCATCTTTTATTGCTACACTATCATATTGGGATTTGACTTAGGAGAAACCATGATTGCTTTCTTTCTCCTTCTTATTTAGACTTTCGAGTCATGTTGCTCGGGTTCGAGCGGGGGTTTGGGATAGTGTAGCCGGGACCTTGGGGTCGGAGACAGGGTGTACTTGATGTCGGACTTGGGGGTTATTGCGGCAACCGCGGACAGTAGGCGGTTGACCGGATATCGATTATTCTACCCGATTGTGGATCTTGGATTTTGGGACAGGCAGGCTTGATGGCAGGGTATTGCGGCAACCGCGGACCTTGGGCGGTTGACCGGAGGTTGCTTATGCATCAGATTGGGTATCAGGTCTCTAGTGGATGGGGTTTCCCACTATTTGTTTATCTTGCATCAGGTTGAGATCGGGTCTCCCTTTAGTGGATGGGTTTTCCCACTTTGATCAGAGTCATGATCCAGTCCTGCTGATTTATGATACTTGTTACTCAGGCATTTACTCGTGTGGGTCGCTCCCCTCGAGTGCCACTCCGGAGTGTGCGTTTTACAGGCTTCGAGTCCTCGGGACTCTCATCCCCTATCGGTGTTATGCGTAGGCTGGCATACCCGATTTGGCAGGCAGGCAAGGCAGGCAGTACCAGTGCTTACTGGTGTATCGATTGGGTCTAGGCAGGCAGGCATTTATATTCTGATGCATACAGTTAGCTATCTCTTTAGCTTGGCATATTAGAGGCATAGTAGTGGTAGTTCCTGTTTTCAGCAGTCATCATTGCTTACCACACTTCTTTCCTTTTTGCCTCTGGTAGACCTAGTGGGTGTGTCAGGGTTTGAGGTTTTACCCACTAGGGGAGGCTACTGGTTTACTGGTAGTCTCACCCCCATTCTTCCTTCCTCTTTTTCTTCTCCCTTGTTTTGCAGTGTCTTCTGCGGGTGCTGCTGGGTTTTCAGCGGCGGGTCGAGGAGAGAGGACGGCTGAGTAGATAGACTTCGAGGCAGGATGAGCGTGTTAGCTGGACTGTTGGTGTACCCGTGTTTCCTCAGACGATTGTACTTTTACTTTGGGACTGGCTTTTGCCAGCAGGTTGTATTTATTTTGTTGAGCTGGGAGAGACAGATGTATCATTTATACAGATGTATTGTATTTTATTTCCAGCTTCAGTCTGAGATGTATTAGTTTTAGTTCAGCTCTGTTTTTATTGCTCATTTATTTTTATCTCTTATATATCTGAGCAGGTTTGGCGCTTCGTGTACGCGGGAAATACCGTGTGCACGGCGGATCTGTAGACGGGCCCGGGTTCTGGTTTACACCCGGGGTGTGACAATTATGCCCCAAACACCTCCAACACACCATGTAGGCCTCCAATAGCCACCCCAACGCACTGCAGCAGCTCTGCTGAGATCTAGGTCATCACATCAGCAATTTCGAAACTTTTGGAATTTCTAAATCAATATAAATCTTTGAGGCCTAACACATCGATAAATGTATCTTTTCTACAATCACATAATTAAATATTGGATTAAAATATAGGATTAACAACAGCTATAGATATATTGTGATACCTCCGGAATTTAGATTAGTCCTATATATAAATGATATAATAGAACTAAATCTCTTAACCCCGCTATAGCATTTTGGATGGTAGCAAGACCCAAGAGGTTAAGAGAGTTAAGCGTGCTAGAATTAGAGTAGTTCTAGGATGGGTGATCCCCTGGGAAGTTGGGGCGTCATAATTGGTATCAGAGCCATTCACCAACCGAAAATGTGAGATGAGTCTCGGCTGAGCCAGGGTTATTTAGTGGGTAGAGCGAGGTTCCCCGGCTAATGACCGTTGTGGGAGGAGTGCAGCTCCCCACAAGGTCGGCTAAGGCTAGCGAGACAAGTCTCACATCGCCTGGTGCTTGTGAGTGTGTTGAGCATGACGTGGACGTCAGGGCTTAAAGGGGGGGAGGAATGTGGACGTCAGGGCTTAAAGGGGGGAGGAATGTGACACCTCCGGAATTTGGATTAGTCATATAAATAAATGATATAATAGGACTAAATCTCTTAATCCGGCTATAGCATTTTGGATGGTAGCAAGACCCAAGAGGTTAAGAGAGTTAAGCGTGCTAGAGCTAGAGTAGTTCTAGGATGGGTGACCCCCAAGGAAGTTGGGGCGTCACATATATTTTCTAAGAAAAAATGAATTATTAAAGAAATAAAATTACTGTATTACAAATACAGTCGCAAGGATTATTATAACTGGACCGTTTTCTTCTTTTTTCTTCTTTTTCTGAAATATAATTATCGTCGAAATCCAAAGCAAATTTATCCCATAGTGTAACTAATAAAGTATTCTTCCTATATAAGAAAAGAAAGAATATTATGCGAAGATGAGTAAATAAATATAAAAAAGAAATAAGACAACAACATGTATTCAACATAATTCATATTCAATTCTAAATAATATGAAGGAAAACTTACTCTGAATCCTAGATTTCTAAATTTCTAATGGGAGTAAGAGTCTGCCCCACATATTTTTTGTGTAATGTCACCCATAGCTGTAATTTGGCCAAGAACATCTTTAAAATATGTAAGATATCAACATTAGAATAAAAAAAAAAGGAATATTATAAAAGTTGATCTTTTATGAAACAAATGTGTAATGCTGTAAATAAACAGTACTAGCAAGAACAACATCATTGTATCTCCGTTTTTCGACCTGAGGAAGGGTTAAAAAATTTAAGCTATATAAAGGAATTTCTTCACTATTTTCCTCAAGCAAGGCCAGGGAGGTCCATTTATTTATTTGAATAATGTAAAGGCGTTCGACAGCAGTATATTTTTTCTTGGTAGGAATGACACTGATTTTTTCTATTAGATATACACTTCCTTCTGCCAGTCGACATCTAACGTCTTCTGCATCTTGTTTTCGAATCGTTCCTTGCAAAGAATAGCCCTTAATGCAATTGCAGCAACATCACAATAGTGTTATTTATTAAACATAAAACAATAGCAAGCAATAATAAATGAGAAGATGTAAATATTTGTTCGGAAAACCTAACGCCGTCACCTTTTCATCTACCAATAAGCAGTCAAGACTAAATATATTTCCTTTCAGAAATGGAGCAGGCGACTCCCATATTCGACATATGCGTACTTTAATCTTGCAGTTCTATCATTGTAATAATAATTCCGATAACAGTACGTATTCCATTACTATTTATAAAAGTAGAAAAATGAAGATGAGTAATTAAAGCATGTTTATTAGTGAGAGAAATATTCACTTACTGTATTAAACAATAAAAAATAGTACGCACAATATTACATAACAAACAACTAGATATTGCTAATTTCGAGTAAAAAAAGTAAATCTGAGCATGAGAAAATGTTTATTATTGAGAGAAATATTTACATATTGTATTCAATGATAAAAAATATCGCATACTATATTACAAAAAAAATAATCAAATATTATAAATCTTCAAATATTTCATGATAAACAATATTTCTTGTATATCATTCAGGTTCGTGTTCTTTATTTTTTATAAGGATTCGTAACCCTTCTCTAGAAGTGACTCGAGAAATTGCTACATAAAGTTGACCGTGAGAAAATACAGGCTGAGATAAGTAAGGACCAACTTTTTGTAATGTCTATCCTTGACTTTTATTAATCGTCATGGCGTAACTCAAACGAATCGGGAATTGTCTTTTTTTAAGTATAAACGGCCATTTAGATCAGTTATATTCATGACTATGCGAGAGATATATACTTTTTCACCAATATGGTTGGCAGTAAAAATCTATGCCTCAATAATCTTAGGAGCCAATTGAGTTATCACCAATCGTGTACCATTACAAAGACCAGAACTTTGATTAATATTGCGGAGCAACATTACATGAGCCTCTATTTTTAACTTGAGTTCATGATGAGGAACTCCATTAAATTTCAAAGAATTCAAGAAATCTACTGGGTAAAGTATATCACTGTTTTCAATATTTCTCGACGAATTGCATATTGAATCTGTATTCAAGTATGTTTGCTCTTCAGTTGGCAGTAAAGTAAGCACATATGCATTAAGCTCGTCGGCTGTTTCATTTATGGGTGTAACAATAGCCTTGTCCCTTAGATAATCAGGATCATCGTAATTCACCTCAATATCATAATATATCTCTTCAACAATACTCTCTATTCCATTCTCATTATTTTTTATAAGCAAATCATCTGGAATTTTAATCCAAGTGGCTTCGTCTTTTCAATCTAAATTAACAGCGTCTATCTTGCCATCACCAACATTTTGTACCCATTTACTAAAATCTACCAAAGATGAATTAGATGGTTCATTCACAGAAGGACCCTACAATAATCACATATTAATATTTAGTCGAAACAGTTTACACTTGCCCCAAATGTGAGACCTTGTAAGCGATGCATTAATAATATCATGTCGAGTACCTCCTACAACAACTGGAAGTATCTGCCTAAAATCACTCCCTAAAAGAACGGTCTTTCCTCCAAATAATTTTTGTCCGGTAGTTGTGCCATCCAAATCCAAAATATCGTTTAGAGTCCTATCTAACGCTTCGAAATAATTTTTATGATTCATAGGTGCCTCATCCCAAATAATTAAGCTAGCATGAGAAATTAATTTTGCAAGTTGCATGCCCTTTTAAATTTCACAAATTGAAGAGTCATCAATCCTAATAGGTATCTTAAATCTAGAGTGAGATATACGACCACCAGGTAGTAAAAATGATGCTATTTCCGAAGAAGCCACAACTAGTACCACCTTTCCCTCCGATCAGAGTCTGGAAATAATAGTCTTCCAAAGATAGGTCTTTCCTGTTCCGCCATGACCGTAAACAAATATTACATCCCTATTTTGTCCATTTATAGAAACGAAAACAACATCATATATTTTTCTTTGTTCATCATTCAACCCACCGAACAATCGTGTATGCTCTTGGCCTAATTCATCTACATTGTAGTCCATCTCTTCTCTGAGAAGCCCATTGTTCAATTGATCAACAATTAACCTATTAGGCATAGGTAATTTAAAATGATCAAGCGAGCTCCCATTCTTATTGAATAAAATTTCAAGTTCACATAAGACATGATTTTGAAGTTCAATTTGCGGAAGTCACAAGTTTTGAATCCTGAGAATATTTTTCAGTCAATGTATAATATCATCAGCCAACAATTCCCAGTATTCTTCCAACAACATAATCGGATCTGATACTTCATAGTACATGACTAAGGTTACAAATAGTTGCCTAAGTTGACTTGAAGAGGATCGAAGCGATGCCTCACGTAGTGCTTCTCGCCATTCCTTATCATTACCAAGCAGGCCAAGAGCATCACATGCAGATCGAAATGTTTCGTGAACAACATCATCGACAATTCTAATTTCTTTAGGACCTTTAACCACGTTCAAAACCATCCGCAGAAAATAAAGTTCTCCGGCTGTCACACCCCGGGGTCGAGACTGCGACCCAGGCTCGCCAACAGATCCGCCGCCCATACGGGAAGCCCCGCATAGGCGAAGCGTCTAACCTGCAAAAGATAATACTACAGCTATACAGATATTAGAGCGACGAAAGTAAACTACTGAAATAAAAGATACAACTCCAAATAGTAAAGTCTGACCCTCACAATACATAAGTCTCTCAAAATAAAACTCTCAAAAGTAACAATATACAATAATCTAGCAGACTGTACTAAAAAGCTCCAAAAAGGGGTACAGCTACACTCCAAGGACGGGTAGGAAATTAGCTCGCTACTCCCTTACTTCGATCAACAGGTGTAGCAACTGGAGTAGGAACAGGGGTAGATGCCTCTGGAAAAACTATTACCGACAGAGGGTGTGAGAACTACATCCTACAGTAGTTCTCAGTGGGTACCGTCTCCAAGACCAACGGTCAGCTCACTAAGTGTACTAGAGGCATAAGATAATAGAAATACTGTAATAATAAAAGAATTAGCTGGAAAGAAATCTACAATTATCATGCCTCTATCTACAATGTTCAATGGGTGATACAGATGAAAATGATGCATCGACTCTATCTCAGTATACTCAATCAACCCAATCACACTGACTGCGACATAGGGTCCAGTCAAACCTGCACCTACCCACTACCACACATCCCTATTGGGACGGGATTTACGTAGGCAGTCCCACTCGGACTGCGTCAACAAGTTGCGAAAGATAAATAACTAGCCTAGCTTCGGAGCGACACTCGAGGGGAACGACCCCACCGAGGAAGTATCCGCGCATCTCTGTCGAGCTCAATACGGCTCATGCAGGCTGAAATCCAAATCCACGATCAATCAGATCGGAAACAATAACTCAACACTAACCACATCAGCCGAAAACACTCAACGGCTCGGGACCACCGTCCCCAAACGGCTCCCAAAACAGACCACTCGACTGACCACACTAAATCCACTGGCCGGAGGTACTTAACTGCCAACCACGAAGGAAGGTCCAAAAGTTTCGGGAGACTAGCGCCTACAACCCTATCAAACAAGAACAGGTTCTAGGCACAGCCCCCCCATAGCTCTTGTCTCAAAATATGAAAACAGTCCCTAGAACCCAGATCACTCGAACCCTCTCGGGTGAGGAAGTTTATAAGAAAAGATAACATTTATTACCGAAAACTATTTTAATTTAAGAAACCCAATTTAATAAATTTTAGTTCTTTAAGAAAAACCAGTTAAAACAAGTTTTATTTTTCAAACTTCGAAGAGCCAATGCCTGTTCAACAAGAACAGGCTTTGGCGACCCTTCGAAATTCAGAAGGAAAACAATGGTTTACTGAAATCATGTGTGTCCAAAAATAGTACGGGTTCAAGGTCCTGCTATCACCAGCTCAACACTACTACGAGCACAGTGCCAACGACACTGGTCGGAGGATACTCGACGACCCGGGACCACCGTCGACCCGAATGGCTCCTGACAATAGCCCTGATCAAGCCTTAGCTACCAGACTCCACTCGGCCCCTAGGCATGAGTGCCAATGCATCCCACAATATACCGACCACTCGGCCTTCTATCCGGGCGAGAAGAAACTCTAAGTCCAGGGAAAGAGAATGCAGAGTGTGGGAAGTCTAGAACATGAAGGAAACAAGCCCAAGTGGGGGTTTTCTACGGATGGTTTCCAATATTTCATTATCATAAGAAATAGTCAATTTGCTAATTCTATCATACATGCTTGCATCTCGATCCACAAAAAGAGTACTTTACTTATCATACATGCATACTATGACATAGAATTAGTACGCCGCCCGCTAATTTGAGAGGAAATCCAACCCACCTGGAATGCGCTGATCCGTAGTCCGATTAAGCTGAAACTAAACGTGTGTGTTCCTCAGGTTCTGTAGTAACCATGAAATTTGAAAACTGAAATTTAAATTTAAATATATTTTTCAGAATATTTATAAGTCAAAAAGTGTAAATTAATAGTGTTTTCGGGAAAACTGTCTCCCTGTTTACAGATCCAGGCCCGAACTCGAAAAACTAAAATCGCCAGTAGATTTGTCTCGTCGAATTGATTAAAAAAGGTGTAAATCGATTTTCGATCTAAGGGATGGATCATCTCGAAAACAGCAAAAAAACGAAGTGGGGCCCTGTCACGCCCCGGAGGTCTAAAGATAAGCGGAAAAGCATGTATTTTTTTTTTTTTTTTTCTTGAAATCAATTAAACGACCTCGCCTACCGGTGCGCGTCAGACCGCCACATATACAAATTCACTCTTCAAACGGACAGAGTCTCCTTTATATATGCACGGCGTCACATTTACACGACACTCTTTAACCACACAGTCATAGTGAAAATAACAAGAGAGAGAGTTACACCATTTACTCACATTACAAACTTTCATTCATGCCATTAGGAGATATAACTACGATTTTGCAAACGGTGTCCACACGACACCCAGTTTTCAAATCGTTTACACATTCACAAAAGAGCAGCTACATCTTTTTGGAAAGGATAAATTCAGAGGTTTTCTAAGCAGTGCCCACACGACACTTGGTTTTGAAAAGTATTTTCAAAACCCTTTTTGTTCAGTATAAAACATGCCGCATATAAGTCATTAAGAATCATTATAAAGATCACATCATAAAAACAGTCTCTCAATCCAACATCCACAACATTCCACAGTCAAGCAATTGAGAACTTAAACTTAGATAAAAGGAGATGAGATAACCCAAGCAAGAACAACGGAATAGACCTCATACAGCTAATGTTCTTTAATCGCTGCCTCACCGTCGTCCCGACTACTACACCTAGTCAAACCTGTCACGGAGTGGGTAAAGTCAGTGACAAATAAAGTAGATGTTTCAAACAATTAGCAATAACTTTAAAACAAAAACAAATGCATCAGAACCTTTCGCTTTTCCCTCATGTATCGCTAAATCCCTGCCACAAAACAAGCTGGGCACCAACCCAAGAATACCGAATCAAGCTGGGCGCCAACCCGAGAATATCGAATCAAGCTGGGCGCCAACCCCAGAATACCCAATCAAGCTGGGCACCAACCCCAGAATACCGCACTCATTTTCTTGGTGCCTCCAACCCCTCCACTGCCCAAGTAGTAGTCGCCTCCCCTTGAGGGGTCCCCATCATCACTAGTCGTGGGGTACACGGGCCAACGTGCCATCTTTTCGGAAAAATACACCCTGTACGGTGGCCAAGCCGCCGGTGTGCGTGTAAGCAATATGAATGTAAAATAATGTTGCGACCTCAGCCGCGTTAGTCAGATTAGTAAAACAATCATGCGAAAGGTTAATTCAATTGAAACACCTCATCTACTTTATTAAACAGATTAACATACTTTTTACGATGACATGGTGCATTTATTGCACTAGTTGCACTTATTGCAAGGGTACCCACCTGGAATGAAGATAACTGACCGCGCCCGCGACCCTCCTAAGCAAATCAGAACTCCTCGCGGCCTACTAAAATATACAAGAGCACAATTTAACACCTTACCCTAATCAGGTAAAATCAGTGGTCCCAACCACTGTAACAATAAAACCCACAAAAACCGAAATCACTGTGCCTAGAGGACCGCGACGTCAATAAAAAAAACCATCAAGTCAAAACCGTCAAGTAAAACTGAAAACTCAGATCAAACCGGTAACATCAAAGGCTAACAACAACCGGACCGCGACTATTTCATCGCGAACTCCATCGGAACCCAAAACCGCTAACGGAAATCCAACAAAACCCAATTCTCAACCGGTAGCCAACTCGGGACATCAATGGTTAAACCAAGAAGACCCCGACGGCGAAAATGATAAGGAAAAAGGCCCGACGGCGCGACCCCGACGATTTCGTCAAGGCGCGGAGCATCGGCGAAACTAGCACATGACATGGCGAAACGGTGACCTAAAAGATCCCAAGTAGCCATGCCAAGAAAACCGCGGAAATGGTGATCCCAACGGCGAAAACGGCGCTCAAAACGGTGGAAAAACGGACCAAAACGGAGCTACCGAACTTCGGGCTGACGGGTGGTGCACGGAGCAGGCGTGGACCGGGTCTGCGCGTTGGGCGGCTGCGCGGCATGCGCCGGGTGCACGCAGGAAGCGTGCACCGCACATCCTGGGCCGGGCCGCGCACGGGGAAGGGCGCGCGCCGGGTTCACCATTTCCGGCCGCGGCGCCAGCACCGGGTGCACGCCTGGGCGTGGACCGTGCTTGCGGGCTGGGCCGGTGCACGGGCGAGGCGTGCACCGGGTCTGCGGCTTCCGCGCCGCGGGGCATGCGCCGGGTGCACGCCCGGGCCCGTGGACCGCGCTGTACGGGAATGAACAGTAAGCCCTTTTTTTTTTTTTTTTTTTTTTTTCTTCTTCTCCGTTTTCGCTCCCATTTCGCGATTTCTTCTCCGTTTTCGCTCCCGTGCGACTCCGGCGACGACCCCGCGAACATGGTAACGGCGGCGGCAGCCTCCCGTTTAACAACGGCGGCGGCGGCCTCCCGTTAACCTCCCCATGCTCTGACGAAACACCCACAAAAACCCCCAAACAATCCGCGGTAAATCTAACGACTAAACCCTTGATCGGCGAACAACCAAAACATCGATCGGAATCCCGATCAAAAGACCGATTATAAACCACCGACTAACCCGATCAAGAACAAGAACAAAACATTGATCAAAAACCAAAATCGAAAACCCGTGATCAATGTACCGAATAAGTTGACCGTAAAAGAACACGAAAACCCCCGATTAATTCGACAAAAAGAGATAACGGTCGCTAACCTCGATCTATCGGGATTAAAGAATCGATCTTGTTCCTTCGCGGCGTTGGGGATCCGGATCCGCTCCCCATAGATGATGGCGTCTCGTTCTCCGGTCTCCGGCACGTCAATAGGGGCGATCGGGTCCCTCCGTTTTCTCCTTCTTTCCTTCTTTTCTCCTCCGGTTGGAATTCTCTTTTCTTTTCTCCTCTCCGAACTAGGGTTTTATTATTTTGGTCTTCGGTACGCACGAGAGGGTAGGGTTTGAGGAAGCGATCTTTAAAACTAGGGTTTTCCTTCCGGTAAACGGGATTTTATTATCCTTTTATTATTAATTTATTTTATTTTATTTTATCCTTTTTCATACGTAAGTAAAAAGGAAAAATCCCATATTCGGATATTTATTATTTAACAATAAATATCTATTCTCAAGATAACTCCAAGATTCCTCGAAAAGCATGCCAGATCTTTTGCACGGATTCCGATGCACCCCACGGTTACCGCGACCTTCAAAACCCCATTTCGGGAGATCCGTAAGTCGGATTTTAGATCCGATTGCACCGCCGTTCATCGTTTTTCGAGCTCTATCACCGAAAAATACCCACACCGCGTGTTAGTCAACTCAAAAGAGCTCGATAATTTAATTTCCTCTAACTTATACTCTATTAGCAGGGGGGTAAAATATCACTAGAAAAGTCGTGTCATTACAGGCCCACAACTCAAGTCATGAATAGTAACCTCTGATTTAAATCCCCTGCCGGCCAACGTAGGCCGATCGACCGTCTGGAGTCCGAATCAGATGGTCCAGATACTCGATTCAAATGGTCTCATCATTTTGAGCGCAATGGCGCAATCCATTTTTACGTTTGATGAGCCTAGGACATCGAAATGCATGCCGAACTGTTAAATATACTGAATATTATGGATCGAGAATTTATCGGGGCGCAAACTCCAGAAACCAAATATGCTACTCGATAGGTTTTGTCGAGCCGGAGGTCGTGGCGAAGTCCGTTTTCCATTTCGACGACTCTAGCGCATCAAAAAGCATGAAAAATAGTAAAAATAGTGGTATTTTTGCAATAAGATCTATATTTTATGGACCAAATGAGATAGGATTTCTTGGGAAGGGGTTAATGTCACGCCCCGGGGACGAAACTGCAACCCGGGCTCGCTAACAGATCCGCCATCTGTACGGAAACTGCCGTACAGACGAAGCGTCTAACCTGCAGAAAGAAACAACTACAGTATACAGATATCAGAGCTGAAAGTAAACTACTAAAAACTGAAATTCAAACCCTGTACAACTGAAAATAATACTATATCCATCTCCCAAATACGATCGTATACAAAGTCCTCTGATACAAAACTCAAAAGGGAGATATCTCCAATGAATACATCAGTGTACAAACTCTCGATACAAGAAAATATCCTCACTACATCAGTCTCTCAAACTGTAAAATAAAGTACAACTCTATACCTCTCTACAAAGGTCTCTCAACAGAGGAAGAAGAAGTAAACTATCAACTGAAGCTCTCCTCTGAAGGGGGTACCGCTACACTCCAACGACGGGTAGGGAACTAGCTCGCGACTCCCTCGCCTCGGTCCGAAGGATCAGCAACAGGAGCACAGGAACAGAAGAAGAAGTCCCTGGGGAAAAGACACCACGACGGATGTGAGAACTACTTCCCACAGTAGTTCTCAGTGGGTGCCGTCAACAAGTCCAACGGTCTGCCCACCAAGTCTACTAGAGGTAAAAGATAACAGTGCAATGAAAACTGAACAAGAAAAGCTGGAACTACTCTACAGCTACCATGCCTCTATCTAGACACTCAAAAGTGGAACAGATGAAAGTAAATGAGACCACTCGCACCCAAGGTGCTCAATCGACCCAATCGAACTGACTGCCTCAAAGGTCCAGTCAAGCCTGCGCCTGTCGACTAGGAACGCACCTGCCCACTACCACACATCCACATGAGGACGGGATTTACGTGGGGCGTCCTGTCCGACTAACTCATCCCTCGCGCAAAACTGCCTCAACAGGCCAACCATCGTATCCATAGCGGCATCTCAGGGGCGCGGCTCCAACTGAGGAAAACGGCGCGGCATAGAGTAATCAAACATTGGCATATGCAGGCTAGTCAAAATCCACGCTCACTCACAGAACGGTAGGACTCAAGATCCCCAAATATCTCGCACAACAGTCGGAGCACTCTCGACGACTCAGCTGATCGGCTAACTCGAAACACGAGACACTAGCCTCTCCAACAGCTCGCAGCACAAAGCACACTGGCTGGAGATACTCCACAGCCAGGAACGACCCACAACTCGGGTAACAGAACAGGTCGGACAACACTCAACGACCTGGGACCACCGTCAACCCCAACGGTTCCCAACAACACCGACCGGAAGATACTCGACGGCCCGGGACTGCCGTCTACTCAACGGCTCCCTCCCATGACAGCGCAAAAGGGAAACAAGACCTCTCGGGACTACCGTTTACTCAAACGGCTCCCCGCACAGATAAGCAACCCGCTACAACTATCAGACTCCACTCTGCTCCCAAGCAAGAGTGCAAAAGCATCCCACACTAAAAGCAAGTCCCGACCTCTCGGCCCACTACCCGGGCGAGAAAACACTATGTCCAGGAATGAAAGAACAGTGTGGATGTCTAAGCATAAATAACCCTAGCCCAAGTGAGGGTTTTCTACTGGTCTGGTTACACATGCAACATATGACGGGGGTGCTAGGTCAAGTTCCAAGATAACTATATTAACAGATAATAAAAGGAATAACAATTCCTACAATCTAGCATGCTACACAATGAAATAAACTATCATGCATAGTCCTACATCAGTAGAAATACTGTACAGTCCATAAAACTTGGAGATAAGGCCACCCACCTCGATTTGCCACCAATTGCTCGTAGACACTTGCAATTGGCCTCCACGCGATCCGCACGCAAACGAAGTCCGCTGCCGGAGTCCGCACGCAAAACGGTGCACGTGCCGGAGTCCGCACGCAAAACGGAGCACGGTGCCGGATCCGCACGCAAAACGGAGTCCGCACGCAAAACGGTGCACGGTGCCGGAGTCCGCACGTAAACGGTGCACGGTGCCAGGATCCGCATACAAACGGAGTCCGCACGCAAAACGTGCACGTGCCGGAGTCCGCACGCAAAACGGTGCACGGCCAGAATCCGCACGCAAAACGGGTGCACAGTGCCGGAGTCCGCACGCAAAACGGTGCACGGTGCAAGATCCGCACGCAAAACGGTCGCACGCAAAACGTGCACGGTGCCGGAGTCCGCACGCAAAACGGTGCACGGTGCCAGGATCCGCACGCAAAACGGAGTCCGCACGCAAAACGGTGCACGGTGCCGGAGTCCGCACGCAAAACGGTGCACGGTGCCAGGATCCGCACGCAAAACGGAGTCCGCACGCAAAACGGTGCACGGTGCCGGAGTCCGCACGCAAAACGGTCCGCACGCAAACGATGCACGGGATCCGCACGCAAAACGGAGTCCGCACGCAAAACGGTGCACGGCCCAACACAGAAAAGAGCAAGAGGGTCAATTACAGTCTAAAAGAACGCTCCAAAAACTGTACAAAAATACAGAAAAACCAACACACGGGACCTACCCGATTGCGCCGCCGTCGCCGAAACGCTCCGCCGGGCGTCCTCGCACGCAAAACGAGTCCACGACGCGCCGCCGCACCTCACGCAACCTCCTCCCTCACTCCCTCTCGCTCTCGGTTGCAGAAGAAAGAAAAAAAGGAGAAAATGGCGGTGCGGGGAGAAAGAAGAAGAAAAGAAAAGAGAGGGAGAGGGGGGTCCACGGTGCCGGTCCACGGAGCCGGTCCACGGCACGGACCAATGGGGAGCCCCAACGGCCGGTCCACAGCGCATGGGCGCGCGCGCCCGGTCCACGCGCGCGCCCAGGCCCGCCACGCGCGCGCCCACGCGCCACGTGGCGCGCGGCAACGCGCCCGCCACACGGGCGCGTTGCACCGCACCACGCGCAGGCGCGGGACACGCGCCCGTTACACGGGCGCGCGTGCCCCCGCGCCCGCGCGGGCGCCAACGGGGGCCCGCCACGTGGCGGCCCCCGCGCGTCCCGCGCCGCGCGCGCCAGGCGCCACGCGCCGCCGCCCGTACGCCCTCGGGAAACGCCGCCGCCTCGGGATCCGTGCCGCGCCACTCCTCGATAACGTGCCGTTTTGCCTCGAAAAACGCGCACTTCATCCGGGCTCCAAAACCAACAAATAAATAGTCCATTCTTAGCGATTTCGCGCGCTGAATCCAAAAACGATATCCGTTTCTCCAAATTCTCATCCGAAAATTTGCCGAATGCCCACTCGATCCGATTTCCGCGCCGGGTCCATTTTTAAAGTCCGATTTGCCAAATTCCAACTCTAAAAATTCCCGAAGGCGACCGGAGAGGTAAACTTTTATCCAAACTTCGCCCGGAGTCCAATTTTGACATCCGAATCGCGCGAAACCACTTCTAAACACCCGACGGGTCTTCCAAATTCCCACGGGGTCTCCTTTTAAGCCCGAAGTCCACCACGTGTGTCCAAATTGCGCGCAAACACCACGACACATCCCGCAGGCCTCCAGTGATGCAACTAAATCCCAAATTGCATCACAAATCCATTTCTTGGGCCCGACACGCGCACAAACACTCCCAACGGCCACTAAAAGCTGCCCAACAACCAGCAACTCCTACGCCGGGGATTCCGGGACCTCACATCCTCCCCCACTAAAAGAAAGTTTCGTCCTCGAAACTAGATCAAGCCCATCAGGAGTCAAGAATACCACGGCTAGGTATCTAACAATACGCCTCCAGCTCCCTAAACCCCACTCGCTCCTCGTGATTACTCCGCAACAACAACAAGTACGGTATGACCCGATGTGCAATTCTCTCATCTCTCGAGCCAGAATTTGCAACGGGCGTCCCTCGTACTCCAATAATCACGGATCTCAAAGGGGCAAGTAAATCACGGGCGAGGAAAAACACATCACTACTGAGCTGAGACGTGGAAAACCAAAGGGCTCCACTAAAAGGCTGGGGGAAACGGGAAAAACCACTAATTCAACACGCACCAAACTACATCATGGTGCCAACCTCAACAAGGCGACCCGAAGCATACCCGCACATTAATCCAATAAGGAAGGGAATCCAATACGCTGGGGTCTTCACTCGGTTACTTCCGATCCGAAACCACCCGAGTGGACTACACAACTGCAGGCTACCCTCAAAAGGGATCCTCAAAAGGCACAATCTCGTGCCACAGTTGGTCGCTCAACATGCTATCATAACCCCAACGGACCCACGGGTCGAAGTCGATCCCTCAACTAAAAAGAACACCCTGACGGGACCAACCGTCGGTGAACGGGACTGAAAACTGGCTCACAAGGCGATCATAAAGCTGATGCCCAAACTCGCGGTCAAAAGTCCGAAACATCCAAAAGACTCTCACCGTTGTGTACCTACAACGTGGCATCACTGCCGTGCACCCACGGCGTGGCATCACTGCCGTGCACCAACGGCGTGGCCTCACTGCCGTGCACCAACGGCGTGGCATCACCACCGTGTATCAACGGTGTGGCATCACCACCGTGTATCAACGGTGTGGCATCACTGCCGTGCACCAACGGCGTGGCATCACCGCCGTGCACCAACGGCGTGGCATCACCACCGTGTATCAACGGTGTGGCATCACCACCGTGTATCAACGGTGTGGCATCACTGCCGTGCACCAACGGCGTGGCATCACCGCCGTGCACCAACGGCGTGGCATCACTGCCGTGCACCAACGGCGTGGCATCACCACCGTGTATCAACGGTGTGGCATCACCACCGTGTATCAACGGTGTGGCATCACCACCGTGTATCAACGGTGTGGCATCATCACCGTTTCTCAACGGTGTGGCATCACTCAAGCATCAAGGCCTCAGATCCTCACAGTCCTATACCCTCGAAAATTCCGGAGCTGAGGAAGGGCCAAAAGATCAATAGGCAAAAACCAGGGCCCCAACTGCACAGGGCAGGACCAACAACACTCATCTATGTGCAACACGTGATCAGGTATCTGAACCTCACGAGCACAAGCTAAGGGTCCTATCTCCAGCCCATACAACAATGCAAATGCCCTAGCACTCTCACAGCTATGTCGGAGAACCCTCAACGACTCAACTCACAACAACACCCCACTCATAGGCGAGAAGAACCGACTGACGCGGCAAAGATCCGAAAATCCCGATAGACCGGTGCCTAGAACCCCAATCAAACAAGAACAGACTCTAGGCTCAGTCTATCGAAGTTTTCGCTCCTTTACCGTTCAGGAATTCGGTCCCTCTCGTTTACAGTGGGAATCTATCTCAACACGCAACTCACGGCTGGAGACGCTCCACAGCCGGATCCGCGAAGGGTCCGAAAACCCCGGGAGACCAAAACCTGTGTCCCCACGCAAGAAGACACAGCCCTTAGAACCCAGATCACTCGAATCATCTCGGGTGAATAAGTTTATAAGAAACAGTGACGTTTATTACAGAAGACCATTTGTTCTGAGAGAAAATCCATCTTTTCAATGATTTTTAGTCTTTTTGGAAAACAATTGCAAACAAGTTTTATGTCCAGACCTCGAAGAGCTACTGCCCTCGTCCTATCAAACAAGAACAGACTCAGGCAACCCTGCGGGGCTTGGAAGAAAGCATTGGCTGACTAAAATCATGTGTTCGTCCAAAAAGGTTCTGGGTTCAAGGTCCTGCTAACACGCGTACACCACGATCACAACATGGTGGTGACGAGAAGGACAACGAAACTAAAAACCCGCTAAGCATGCTCAATCGCTGCATCTAACGTCGGCACCCGCCGAGAGTACACCAAGTGATAGATATTCCACTGCAGTCCTTTCTCAACCAGCTCAACCTCCTGGGCCTCATCCAGGCGACATGGGGTACACTGCTCAACAATCGCAAACTCGCGAACATACTCCAGAAGAGGTCGACTTCCCTGCTGCAGGTGTCTAAGATCCCCATCTAGTTTCTACTTACACTGTCAGGAAAGAAGGCCCTGAGCAGCAAAGCACGAAACTGGTTCCAAGTCAACAACTGCGCTCCTGGTAGTCCAACAGGACGAACTCGACGCCACCAAATCTCGGCGTCCTGTCAGACCATCTCAATCTCACTAAAGCAACCGCCTGGTAACTCGGCCAGGGCATGTGCCCACCTGGTAACTCGGCCAGGGCAACACCCTCCTGGTAACTCAGCCAGGGAAAACGCCCTCCTGGTAACTCAGCCAGGAAAAATGCCCTCCTGGTAACTCAGCCAGGGAAAAATGCCCTCCTGGTAACTCAGCCAGGGAAACGCCCTCCTGGTAACTCAGCCAGGGAAAAATGCCCTCCTGGTAACTCAGCCAGGGAAAATGCCCTCCTGGTAACTCAGCCAGGGAAAACGCCCTCCTGGTAACTCAGCCAGGGAAAATGCCCTCCTGGTAACTCAGCCAGGAAAATGCCCTCCTGGTAACTCAGCCAGGGAAAAATGCCCTCCTGGTAACTCAGCCAGGGAAAACGCCCTCCTGGTAACTCAGCCAGGGAAAAATCCCTCCTGGTAACTCAGCCAGGGAAAAATGCCCTCCTGGTAACTCAGCCAGGGAAAATATCCTCCTGGTAACTCAGCCAGGGAAAATGTCCCTCCTGGTAACTCAGCCAGGGAAAATATCCTCCTGGTAACTCAGCCAGGGAAAATATCCTCCTGGTAACTCAGCCAGGGAAAATGTCCTCCTGGTAACTCAGCCAGGGAAATGCCCTCCTGGTAACTCAGCCAGGGAAAATGCCCTCCTGGTAACTCAGCCAGGGAAAAATGCCCTCCTGGTAACTCAGCCAGGGAAAATATCCTCCTGGTAACTCAGCCAGGGAGCAATGTCCACACAGCTGGGACTCGCCGTCACTCCAAACGGCTCCCACAACAACACCCCACTCATAGGCGAGAAGAACCGACTGACGCGGCAAAATCCGAAAATCCCGATAGACCGGTGCCTAGAACCCCAATCAAACAAGAACAGACTCTAGGCTCAGCCTATCGAAGTTCTCGATCCTTTACCGTTCAGGGATTCGGCCCTTCTCGGTTAAAGTGGGAAACTAACTCAACACACAAACTCCTGGGTCTCGCTCTGCTCTGATAGCTCTGTCTCCCGCTGCTCGGGTACTCATCAGGTGCGGGGTGTGTCCTCTTCACAACACGACGTCTCAGGGGTATCGCAATCCGCTGCACAATAACAAACGTCAGGACACAACAACCATACGACCCAATCCAGCGAAAGTCTAAGACATGTCATCCATTCCATAGCATTATGTTGTCGGCAGCCAACATAATCGCTTAGGAAAGTAAACATGCCAATCTCTCATCCCGTCTCTTGGGAGAGGTAAAAACTCAATCAGGACTCTCGCTAAAAGTCACGACTCTCACGTAGTCATCCTAATATCCAACCACAAGCCTAGGGTTTCTAAGTCCACCACGACCTACAACCTAGGCTCTGATACCACTCTAATCTGTCACGCCCCGGGGTCGAAACTGCGACCCGGGCTCGCTAACAGATCCGCCATCTGTACGGAAACTGCCGTACAGACGAAGCGTCTAACCTGCAGAAAGAAACAACTACAGTATACAGATATCAGAGCTGAAAGTAAACTACTAAAAACTGAAATCCAAACCCTGTACAACTGAAAATAATACTATATTCATCTCCCAAATACGATCGTATACAAAGTCCTCTGATACAAAACTCAAAAGGGAGATATCTCCAATGAATACATCAGTGTACAAACTCTCGATACAAGAAAATATCCTCACTACATCAGTCTCTCAAACTGTAAAATAAAGTACAACTCTATACCTCTCTACAAAGGTCTCTCAACAGAGGAAGAAGAAGTAAACTATCAACCGAAGCTCTCCTCTGAAGGGGGTTACCGCTACACTCCAACGACGGGTAGGGGACTAGCTCGCGATTCCCTCGCCTCGGTCCGAAGGATCAGCAACAGGAGCACAGGAACAGAAGAAGAAGTCCCTGGGGAAAAGACACCACGACGGGTGTGAGAACTACTTCCCACAGTAGTTCTCAGTGGGTGCCGTCAACAAGTCCAACGGTCTGCCCACCAAGTCTACTAAAGGTAAAAGACAACAGTGCAATGAAAACTGAACAAGAAAAGCTGGAGCTACTCTACATGTCACGCCCCCGGGGGTTTTTGAGTCAATCAAAGCGGAAAATTGCGTGTTTATTTTTTTTTTTTTCTTAATAAGGTAATATAAACCTCATCCCCGGTGCGTGCCAGACCGCCACATACACAAATTCTCTCTGTCCACGGACAGAGTCTCCTTTGTATATGCACGGCGTCTCATTTACAACATGCTATTTATTTACAACATCGAACATTCAACTCAACCATCAACCATACAATAGACAAACAACACCAAACAGAGTACTGTTCTTTAACTATTGTTTTAAAAGACCGGTGTCCACTCGACACCTTATTTTTTTTTTCCAAGCAATTGATTAAAGCGGCGTCAACGTTTGGAAAGGATAAAACCCAGCGTTTGTAAAATACGTGCCCACACGACACTTCGTTTTGGAAACGTTTTCGCAATCAAGTAATTATCTTGAAAACATGCCGCGAATGAAAACACCACTATGAGTATCAAAAACATAAGAGTACACCTCATCCACAGAGCTAACTAATACATGTCCACAACTAAAGTAATCCACAAGCAAATTAACTATTTAAAGCATGAAGGAAATGAGATATAAAACCAAGTGTCCTGACTACGGTCCTCGCGACGCAGTCTCACCGCCATCCCGGCTAACGCACCTAGTAATACCTGTCACGGAGTGGGTAAAGTCAGTGACAAACAAAGTAGATGTCTAATAATAGCAAAGAAGGAAAAACGAACCGAATACACCGAGTACACCGTAACCTTTCGTTAAAACCCTGTGCATATTTTAAACTGGGCACCAACCCCAGATTCATCATTAAGCTGGGCACCAACCCCAGATTCATCAATTAAGCTGGGCACCAACCCCAGAGTACCTGTCGGGAGACTAAAGTCTCCCCTCGTGCACAATCACCTTTGATGCTTTTACCTCTTCGCGGTGCTGGTGTGTCACCTTCAGCTGGCGCGAAGAGGTCCCCACTCGCACCATACCTTCGCGGGGCACACGGGTCAAAAAGACCACTCTTCCGGAAAAGTACACCCATGCGGAGGCCAATCCGCCTGTGTACGTGCAGCATCCGAAACCGGATTCGCCGAGATCGGCGTGTAGTGAGCACCGCGACCGCAGCCGCTTACATTGTTAGATAAAATATCATTATACGAAAGGTTAAACTGTCCATCTACTTTGTTAGGTAAATTGAGAGCACTTTAATGACGATAGATGCACTTACTGCACTTGTTGCACTTATAGCAACCGTACCCACCTTGTTGGAGAGTAATCGGAACACCTATATCCTTCGCGCTCTCCCGCTGCGCACCTGGACCTAAGGAAAGTCCGCAAGGATAACTATGATCAAAACACACCCTAACATATTAAATCGGAAAAACCCCACTTTAAATTTTGACGGAAAAAGTCCCGGCACCGTCCGTTGCCAAACCGGACCCTTCCCCGCACCGCCGTCGCCGCCCGTCGGAGCCCCGCGCGGCTCGAACCGCGCGGCGGGGCTCCGCGGGCGGCGCCAGCGCGGCGCGATGCTCCGCGCGGCGCCCGTGCGGGTGCTGCCCGCGCGGCGGCCGCGCGGTACCCGCGCGGCGCCCGCGCGGTGGGCCCCCCGCGCGCCCCCCCGCGGTGCCCGCGCGGTGCGGGCCCGCACGGCGCCCGCGCGGGTTGCCCGCGCGGTGCCCGCGCGGCGCCCGCGCGGCGCCCGCGCGGCGCCCGCGCGGCGCCCGCGCGGTGGGGCCCCGCGCGGGTTGCCCGCGCGGCGCCCCGGCGGTGCCCCGCGCGGGTGCGGGCCCCGCGGCGCGGTTTGCGGGCCCGCGCGGGTGTCGCCCGCGCGGTGTCCGCCCGCGCGGCGCCCGCGGCGGAGCGCGCGCCCCGGCGTCCGCGCGGTCCCGTCGCCGCTTGCGGCGGCGTCGGCCTTCCGCGGCTCTCCTCCGCCTTCGCCGTCCGTCCCGCGATGATGATGACGACGTCGGTGACGGGGACGACGGAGGGGCCCAAAGATTACCAAGAAAAGGGTCGATGGAAAAATCCCCAAAAAAATTCTAAAAAATATTTTACTCACCGAAGATTGTCGGGAAGGTCGCCCGGTCGCGCTTTTGCCTTCCGATCGGGGTTCGGAACAATCGGGCTCCCTCTCTTTTCCCTTCTTCTTCCTTCGGTTGGGGTTCCGTCTCTTTTCCTTTTTCTCTCCTCTCCGGTTAGGGTTTTTACTTTCTTTTCTAATTAGGGTTTCGATTCGGTAAACGGGAATAAATATATCTCGTTATTTATTTATCCCTTTTTTTTTTGTACGCACCGTCAAAATCCTCCTCGGATATTTTTGACTCTAATTAATTATTCATTAATAATTAATCCCTTACCGATAATTCCTATTATTTAATTAATTTCCACTTTAATTTACGCGTACGTAACAGGAAAAACCACAAATATCCTGTTTCTATTTCTCAAATAAATATCTGACTTACGAGATAAAATCCTCACCTTTTAATCCTGGTCACCGATTATTTAATCGCCTTCATTAAATAATCATGGAAATAAATTCCCACTTGGATTTGAATCACCGGTTATTTAATTTCCAATTTTAAATCCTGGCCACCGATTATTTAATCACCTTCATTAAATAATCATGGGAAATAAATTTCCAATTTCCGTCAACGGATAATTATTTACTTAATTAATTATCCTCCTACGAGATAACCCACCTTATCTCCCACGGGTGCAAGATATTTTGCACGGATTCCGATGCGTGACTAATCATCGCGTCACTAAGGATCCCGTTCCGGGAGATCCCGACATCGGATTTCGAATCCGTTCGCACCGTCGGTCATCGTTTTCCGCGCTCTATCGCAGAAAAATACACACACCTCGTCCCGGCCGACTTTTGCAAATTAAACAATTTTATTTCGCTTAAGGCTTAAGCAATTACATGTGAGTTCAAAAATACCCCTAAGGGTCGTGTAGTGCACCGATTTCTGCGAAATAGCAAAATTCGGTAAAAATGCTTGTAACCCGTTTCGAATAATGACTACAAGTGGGTTTGAAGTGTTTTGAGTCAACGCAAAAGCCGTTGGGTCGAAAAGTGAGTTGTGGTTGAGAAACGAAGCCTTAAATTGCAAAATTGGGACTCGTGTTCGCCGAGTTCGCAAAATGGCAAATTTCGGCGAGAGGACTTGTAACATGTTTTAAACATGATTACAGTTGAGTTCGGTGCGTTTCGGGCTGACGCGAAGGGCATCGGGTCGAAAAGTGACTTGAACCCGAGGACTTAGCCAAATCTGGAATTTCTGAAATTTTTAATCGCGAAGCGTTTTCGGAGCCCTGTTTCGAGGGCTTCGAGTGCCCCAAAATTTTAAAAGAAATCGTGGGGTGACTCACAAAAGTTTTCTTATTAAAAGGGGCGAAAAACCTAGGTATGCTATTAAGAAAAAATCGGAGAACGAAGCGAAGAAAAATGCTTCGTGATTGCTGAAATTGCAGTTTGACAGCCCAAGTCTATCGCGAAGCGTTTTCGGAGCCCTGTTTCGAGGGGCTTCGAGTGCCCCAAAATTTTAAAAGAAATCGTGGGGTGACTCACAAAAGTTTTCTTATTAAAAGGGGCGAAAAACCTAGGTATGTTATTAAGAAAAAATCGGAGAACGAAGCGAAGAAAAATGCTTCGCGATTGCTGACACTGCAGTTTTGACAGCCCAGGTCTATCGCGAAGCATTTTCGGGGCTCTCTTTCGAGGGCTTAGAGTAGTCCGAAATTTTAAATAAAATCGTGGGAAGTTTAAGAAAAATTTGTAGATTAAAGGGGTGAAGAGAAATTACAAATTTGATTTCTCAGTTGACGGGAAAAAACGAGGTGAAAGAGGGCTAACCGATAAGCTCGCTGCAGGAAATTCTGCAGGAAAAGGGCAATTTGGGATAATTTCAAAATTCAGGGGCATTTTGGTAATTCCCTTTCTTTTCCCAACCACCCACAGCAGATTAATAAATGACCCCTCTCTCTTTCCCCTCCCCCTCACACGCACCCACTCTCACTCTCTCTCTCAGCTAGAGGAAACCAAAAGAAGAAGAGAAGAAGAAGAAGAAGAAAAAAAAGAAGAGAAGGAAAAGGTAACTTCCCTCTCTCTCTCTTTCTCTCTCTCTCTCTATCTCTCTCTCGCACAACCTCTCCCTCTCCTTCTTGTTTCCTGCCTGCGGCTGCTGCTGCTCAAAGCAGCAGCAGCAGCTGCTTGCCATGCTGCTGCTGCTCAAAGCAGCAGCAGCTGCTGGCCCAGCTGCTGCTGCTCAAAGCAGCAGCAGCTGCTGTGGATACAAAAAAAAAAAAAAAAGAGAATGAGGAGCAGCTTGTGCTGCTCAGCTGCTGCTGCTACTAAGCAACAGCAGCTGGGCAGCCATAGTAGCTGCGCAGGCAGCTGCAATGCTGCCTTGCGCAGCCTCTTGCTAGCTTGCTGCCTGGGCAGCAGCTGCTTTGCTGCTGCCCAGCAGCAGGTTTAGGATCACAAAAAAAAAAAAAAGAAAGAAAAGAAGAAAGAAAGAAAGTGAAGAAAGAAAAGAAAGAAAAGAAAAGAGAAAAAGAAGAAAAGAGAATAATAGAGAATTCTTCTCTTCTCTTTTCCCAATAAGAAAAAATGCAATTTCTCAAGTTTGCCAAATGCAAAATTTCAATTTCTCGATTTTGCAAATGCAAAATTTAGGAATTTGGGATGGGGAAAATTGCTTAATTTGAGCCCCTCTAAAATTTAGAGAGCTTTGGGCTTGTTTCCAATGTGAAATTGCAATTCTTGACTTTCCAAGAAGCAAAATCGACGAATTGGGAGGAAATAGCTCAAATTGAGCTTTTCTCAAAATTCGGGGGGCTTTTTGACCCCGGATCGAGTTGAGCAAGTTTCTTTTTGGCAACATGCCATAAGATAATTAATTCCCTCCCATTTTTATGAATCGATAAAAAGTTAGCCTTTTGGAGGGGGAAAACGATCAAATAGGAACTTTCCCCTCTTTGTTGTCAAAAGAGGTTAATTTCATCGTCTTACTAAATTTAAAGGATCATGTAGAGGCAATTGCTTATTTTGCCCTCCTTACGATGTAGGAAAGCCTCAAGGACCAAAGGAGCTGGAATTGCCTCTTGCAAGGATCGATAGAACACACCGAGGTGGGGGATTCTATCGAGCGAGGGTGACCTCTCCCCTTATCTTTTGCTTGTTATTAGAAGCATGTTAATAGAGTGGCTAGGACAATAATTTCATGCTTATGTAGATGTGGTTGCGGTTTATGGAAATTTGACTTAGGAGAAAACTTAGATTAGGCTCTAATGTGTGGCATTCACTATAGGATTTCACGAGTGGCATGGTTGTTTGAGTCAATAAGCGTGTGATGGAATTAGGGCCTAATTAGAGTTATGTCTCTAAGGAAAGCATAGTTTAGTTGAGGTTAAAATCCAGAGTATTGGAAATCCCTAGAGTGGTCATAGGGAGTCGGGTTAATATACCTACACTTTAACTTCAACTTGAGCATAATGAAAGTTAAGAATTGAGTCCAAGGGACTTATGTACCTTAAGGCATGGACCTAGGGTAAATGCATGAGTATATTAAAAGACAAGCTAAAAGCTTAATTGCAAAGAAAGAAAAAGGGCTAAGAGGCAATGTGAGCAATGTGAGCTATAAGCTCGATTGAGATGGAAGCTAAGTGCTAAAGAGCAAAAGAAAGGCAAAGGCCTAAAAGAGCAAAGAGGCTAAATGCAAAGCAATAAAAGAGATAATAAAACGAGCGCACCTACGGGGTGAAACGTGGCCCATGTTGGAGTAGCAGGCAGTGTCCCTCTCCCGGGTAGAGACCCGTTCGGGACGTTTCCCCGTAGGGCGGGGTAACACTTGCGGGTGTTATCGGCAACCTTAGAGGACTTGTCTTATGGCAGCATGTCTGCCGGGCTAGGGCCCGTTGGGCAAGTTTCTCCGAGGGTTTAGCAACTTGAATTGAAACACAAGAAAGTTAATGAAAGTAATTTGGCAAGGGACAGGTTGGTTAGTTTGGCAACCTATAGCGACATAGAGCAATGTCATGGCAAAGGTAAAAGTATTAAGCATGCTAGCTAAGATTTACAGCTTTTATTTACTGTATTTCATTCTCTATTATATTGCTTCCATTAGACTAAGCGGTGCAGGGCATTTTCTCTCGGTGGTTGAACCCACTGGGAACTTGGTTGTAGTTCTCACACCCTTTGGGTGACTTCCCCACAGGTCCAGGTACATCGGGCGAGACACGCGACAAGGGCAAGCGCCCAGCAGAGTAGCGACCTAGCAGTCTAGAGTCGCCACCACCATTTTGGAGTTTTATTTTCTTGAGCGAACTTTTGTATGTGAGGAACAATGTAAATTTTAAATGTTAAGTTTCAAGTTGGAAAAGAAAAAAAAAAAATATGGATGTATTTTGGTATTGTAGTTCATGCTAAAAGAGAGTTGTAATATTAAACAAAAGTGTATGTCTTCGCTCAAGTGTTTTACTTTCATTTCTTCTAACTACTTGTTGAATGATTGAAAGTTTAAATTTATAGTTCTCTACTCTGATTGCTTACTCTTCCGCTATATTGAAATGATATTGTTGGATTAAACCGTTCCTTTCGGGTCTTGAAAGGTCATGCCCGATTGGCGGGTCTGTTGGCGCGCCCGAACTGTTCAAATTGACGGTCTCGGGGCGTGACAGATTAGAGTGGTATCAGAGCCTAGGAGATAGACCTAGGTGGTTAGCGAACCTTAGGAAGACCCTAGGGTTTAGGCACGAGAGTGTGTGTGGATCTTTTGGCGAAAGTACATGATTGGGTTACTTGATTCCCAAGAAGGACATTGGGAATGGATCGAGGGAAAATGGACTTCCACTAGCTAACGTTAAGTTGGGCGGCCGACAACGTAACGTTAGGGGTGGGAAGAAGTATTCCTTTTACTTTCGCATGATTGGGTTGACGAAGCCTTTATGTGATCGTTTAAATTACTGCATTTAACTTCGCAAATGCCTAAGTTGTAAGCGTTGGACTGATGTTTTTGTGGTGTGCAGATAGCTATGCCACCGCGAAGGGAGACACGTCTTACGCGCCTCGAGCCGGGGGAGGGCTCCGGTTCGAGTGATGTTCGTGAACTGAGGGAGCAAATGGCCGCGCTTATTGGCGTGGTACAGCAGCAGGCGGAGGCCTCTCAGCGACAGGAGGAGGCTTCCCGCCAACGAGAGGAGGAGACCTCTCGTAGGCTGGAGGAGGCTTCTCGCCAACGGGAGAGGAGGCTTCTCGCAGGCTAGAGGAGGCGTTGCAGCGCCAGGAGGAAGCGACGAGGCGTCAGGCCGAACAAATTGAGAGGCTCCAGGACCTGTTGGCGCGGCAGATTGAGGCGGCGCAGACGACGCATGAGCGCACAGCCTCGCCCCAAGTGGGGGCAACTACTGAAGGAGTGGCTATGGCGGCCGAGCCTATGGCGGCGCGCCCAGCACCATCTGTCGGGGCTACTAGAGGAGTGCCCCGGCGGGCCGACTCGGAGGTGGGTGATGCCGAGTACGCGGCCCAGAGAGCGGAGCAAAATAGGGCGATGGAGGTTCTCGCCGACTTCCAGAAATTTCACCCTCCTACCTTCAGCGGCGACAAATCCGATCCAATGGTGGTGGAGTCGTGGATTGACTCCATGGAGCGACTGTTCCTAACCCTTCGGGTGCCGGTGCGGGACCGTGTTACTGTGGCGGTTCCCCACCTCGATAATGTGGCACACCGTTGGTGGAAAGCAGAGTTGGAGAGAAGGGCTAGGACGGCATTGCCGGAGCCATCGTGGGAAGAATTCAAGGAGCTCTTCTTCGCCACATATTTCCCCGACAGTGCGAAGCAACAAATGGAAGATGACTTCAAAAATCTTCGCCAGGGAAGCCGCTCAGTTCAAGAATACGAGTGCGAGTTCTCTCGCATCGTTAGTTGTCTACCCACCGT
The DNA here is from genome assembly GCA_029168755.2 of Tillandsia fasciculata. Taxonomy (NCBI): domain Eukaryota; kingdom Viridiplantae; phylum Streptophyta; class Magnoliopsida; order Poales; family Bromeliaceae; genus Tillandsia; species Tillandsia fasciculata. The sequence continues at coordinate 15,531,992 of CM054931.1, read as the reverse complement.
GGTGCGCAGCGAGTGGGATAAGGTGCGATGTTTCGAGAGGGGCCTTCGACCGGCGATCTACTCAAAGGTCCAACCATTCAACATTGCAACTTATCGGGAAATTGTGGATAGAGCCCGCTTGGTAGAAAGGGGCGACATGGTGGTGCGCCGAGAGCGCGAAGCTTTTGAGAAAGATAAGGGCAAAGCGAAGGAAAAGAAGCGGCATCAAGGTGGCCCCGGGGGTCAGAGCCAATATCAACGGCCCCGAAGCAACAGCGACAGCAGCACTATCCTCGGGAGCCCCGACAGTTCACGGCCCCCGGCGATGTGCCATTTGTGGTGGCCCGCACCGACCTACTGAGTGCCCGAGCGCGGGGGGAGGTGCTTCAACTGTGGCCGGCCGGGTCACATAGCTCGAGAGTGTTGGAGGGGCACGCACCCCGCCCCGGCCGTGCCGACGATCCAGGCTGCCCCGAAGCAACACAAGAAGACGGTGCCAGCTCTACCAGCTGCACGCCCCGCCGCTCCTCAGCGACCGCCGAGCGGGCGGGCTTTTGCCGCTCAGGCGAAGGAGGAGGAGCCCGTGGCTGACGACGTCGTGGCAGGTATAATTTTTATTAATGATGTTCGATGTAGGGCTCTATTCGACACAGGTGCATCGCATTCATTCATATGTAGATCCTTTGCCATGAGACATGGGTTGGATGTATTACAGTCTACTAGTACTAAAACGGTCCATGTGCCTGATGGTTCTTTAGAGGTATCTGAGAGTTGTCCCGCCTGTCCAGTTCGGGTTGGCGAGTGATTATGACAGTGGACTTCTTAGTTTTGAGACGGCTAGGAGGTTATGATGTAATTTTGGGAATGAATTGGCTCTCCAAGTATTATGCCACTATCGACTGCGAGCGGCGGGGTATCATCTTCCGAGAGCCGGGACAAGAGGAGTATGTATTTAAAGCATGTAGAGGTTCTCTATTTGCCTCTGTGGTCTCGGCATCGCGGGCCAAGAAGCTTATCGACAGAGGGTTGTGTGGCTTACTTAGCTACCGTGGTGGAAGGGCACAAGGAAGAACCTAATGTGCAAGACATTCCCGTGGCGCGGGAATATCCTGATGTATTTCCTGCGGAATTGCCGGGCATGCCGAGGGATCGGGAGATTGAGTTCATAATACTTGGTCCCCGGGACGGCTCCAGTTTCAAAGGCTCCTTATAGAATGGCCCCGGCGGAGTTAAAAGAGCTTAAGGCTCAATTGCAAGATTTGCTGGACAAGGGTTTCATTAGACCTAGCGTATCCCCTTGGGGAGCTCCGGTCCTATTTGTGAAGAAAAAGGACGGATCGCTGCGGTTATGTGTGGATTATCGGGAGCTCAACAATTGACAATCAAGAACCGATATCCATTACCGAGGATCGATGATTTGTTCGACCAATTGCAAGGTTCCCGAGTATTCTCAAAAATTGACCTTCAATCGGGATACCATCAATTAAAGATTAAGCCGGAGGATGTGCACAAAACAGCTTTTAGAACGCGGTATGGACACTATGAATTCACTGTAATGCCTTTCGGGTTGACGAATGCCCCGGCGGCATTCATGGATTTAATGAACCGCGTTTTTCAGCCTTTCCTAGACCGATTTGTCGTTGTCTTCATTGACGACATTTTAGTCTACTCTCGAAGTGACGACGAGCACGAGGATCACCTACGACAGGTTCTAAAAGTGCTTCGGGAGCGGAGCCTATTCGCGAAGTTGAAGAAATGTGAATTCTGGCTCCGGGAAGTGGCATTCTTAGGGCATGTGATTTCTGAGACGGGGGGTGTCTGTGGACCCCAAGAAAATTGAAGCAGTGAAAGATTGGCCGCGACCAACAAATGTCACCGAGATTCGAAGCTTTATATCGGACTCGCGGGCTATTATAGGCGGTTTGTGGAAGGGTTCTCTAAAATTACCATTCCACTCACCAGCCTTACAAGAAAAGGAGCTAAGTTCATTTGGAGCGATGCCTGTGAGAGAAGCTTCCAATTACTCAAGGATAAGTTGACGACGGCTCCAATTCTTGCTTTACCCGTTGCGGGAAAAGGGTTCGTGGTTTATAGTGATGCTTCAGGGACTGGGTTGGGGTGTGTACTCATGCAAGACGAGAGGGTTATAGCCTATGCTTCCCGGCAGTTGAAGAGTTATGAAAAGAACTACCCCACTCACGATCTCGAGCTTGCCGCGGTGATTTTTGCACTAAAGATATGGCGGCATTACCTCTACGGGGAACATTGCGAGATTTACACGGATCACAAAAGCCTCAAATATTTGTTCACTCAGAAGGAATTAAATCTGAGGCAGCGCCGATGGCTAGAACTCCTAAAGGATTATGATGTTAGCATCTTGTACCACCCGGGGAAAGCAAATGTGGTGGCCGACGCTAAGCAGGAAGTCCGTGGAAAATCTTGCCATGATCATCACTGACCAATACCCGTTGCAATCCGAAATGAGACGGATGGGCTTGGAGGTTGTGGCTTCCGGTGCCCCCGCGAAGCTTATGACGCTCGTTGTGCAACCTACCTTGTTGGAGAGAATTAAAGAAAAGCAAATGGCGGATGAAAAGCTCCAAAAGGCGAGGTCTGATCAGAAAGCGGTGAGGCAAAGGATTTTACTGTGGATTCTGAGGGGATCCTAAGGTTTTCGGGGTCGCGTGTGTGTACCTAATGATGAGGATATTCGTGAAATGATCCTTCAAGAAGCACACCAATCGCCGTATACTATCCACCCGGCGGCACAAAAATGTATAAGGACCTGAGGGCGCAGTTTTGGTGGCCAGGTATGAAAAAGGATGTTGGACACTCGTGGCTAGATGCTTAGTGTGCCAACAAGTCAAGGCTGAACAGAGACTCCCTGCGGGCAAGCTTCAAAATCTGCCGATTCCCGTGTGGAAATGGGAGAACATCGCTATGGATTTTATTGTGGGCTTGCCTCGGTCTCAAGCAGGCCATGATGCGATCTGGATGGTTGTGGATAGGTTAACCAAGGCGGCTCATTCCTGCCCGTCCACACCACCTGGTCTAGGGATAAATTGGCGCAGTTGTATATTGATGAGATTATGCGCCTTCATGGAGTTTCCTGTTTCTATAGTGTCGGATCGGGATCCCCGATTCGTGTCACAATTTTGGAAGAGCTTCCACACGAAACTTTGGGAACACGCCTGGATTTCTCTACGGCCTATCACCCTCAGAGCGATGGTCAATCTGAGAGGACCAATCAATCCTCGAAGATATGCTCAGGGGCGTGTGTCTTGGACTATGGACCAGGGTGGCAGCGTATTTGCCGATGGCGGAGTTCGCCTACAATAACAGCTACCAAGCCAGCATCGGGATGGCACCTTTTGAGGCACTCTATGGCAGAAAGTGCAGGTCTCCACTGCATTGGAGTGAGGTTGGCGAGAGATCATCACTGGGTCCTGATGTATTGCAAGAAGCCGAGGAAAAGGTGCAAATTGCGCGTCAACGTCTGGTGACAGCGCAAAAGTCGGCAAAAGAGTTATGCGGACAAAAGGCGGGCGCGACCTAGAGTTTAAGGTCGGGGATCATGTATTTTATGAAGGCGTCGCCCACAAAGGGAGTAGTGCGATTTGGGATGCGAGGAAAGCTGAACCCTCGTTTTCTTGGACCCTATGGTTTTGGAGCGGGTTGGCCCAGTGGCCTATAGATAGCTTTGCCCCCAGATTGGCAGGATTCTGATGTGTTCCATGTGTCACAACTCGCGCCAGTATGTCCCGACCCGACGCACATAATCACTA
>CM054931.1:15493432-15528128 GCA_029168755.2 Tillandsia fasciculata | reverse complement strand
TTTGGATCAAAATTGGTCCAAGCTTGGATTTTAAGTGCTCTGATGCTTCCTTGGTGTCCCTGTGGAACTCGCTGGAGCTTGTCACGCCCCGGGGTCAGAACTGTACCCCGGGCTCGCCAACAGATCCGCCGCCCCTACAGGAAGCCCTGTAGAGACGTAGCGTCTAACCTGCAAAATAGATCAACTATACTAACAGATATCAGAGCTGTAAAAGAAAACTATAGAAAGAAAAAAATATAACAGTCTCTCACATAAAATACATAATAACCTCACCTGAATACAGGAGTCTCTCAAAGAAAATAAAGAGTACAACTCGATCCCTCACTACAAGATCTCTCAAACATAGACACAACCAAAAGTACATCGGGTACCTCTATCTCCTGCTGAAGATGAAAGGGGAAAGGGATCTATCTCGCGATTCCCTTACCTCGGTCTGTAGGAGCTGGATCAGCAACGGGCACCGCAGGAACTGGAGCTGAAGTCCCTGGGGAAAAGACACCACGACGGGTGTGAGAACTACCTCCCACAGTAGTTCTCAGTGGGTGCCGCCAACAAGCCCGACGGCCTGCCCACTAAGTCTACAAGAGGCATAAAGTAACAAAAGAATGCAGTATAGAAAGCAGGAAGGTAAAACATCTACTGCTACTATGCCTCTATCTAAATGCTCAAGGAAAAGGACCGAAGATCAATATGTCTCTACTGATACTCGACTCAAATCACCCAATCCAAACTGACTGCCAAAACGGTCCAGTCAAACCTGCGCCTACCTACTGCTGTAGGTATGTCCATAGCTGCCAAAACTGGCTCAGCCAGAGGGACGATGTCCATGACTGCCAAAACTGGCTCAGCCAGAGGGACACCAACATCGACAAGCCGCGATAGAAGTAGCAAGCCCAACTCCGGAGTGGCACTCGTGGGTAGCGACCCCACCGAGCAAAGTATCTGCGCATCTCTGTCGATCTCAAATATGGCTCCTGCAGGCTATGATCCAATCCTGTCTCACTCACTAACTAAGAATCCACACTGTCACAATGACCATCTCCCAAAGATCCCAGATCCACATGTCACTATCTCATGATAAACAATCTACAGACTGCTACCAACTCTACTCGGTCCCCAGACACGAGTACAATGCATCCAAAGCTACTAAACCTCCCAACCCACAACTCAGGGGAAGACCACTATGTCCAAATGACAAAAGTAACAATGAACGTGGGAGAACTAAAGCATGCATAAATCTAATAGTAGTCGTCTGAGTATGACATACAATGCATAATAGATGTGCTAAGTCAAGTTTTTCCAATTAAATGGTTCTATGTTGCAAGAGTTCCAATAAGATCATCAAATTTAGCAATTATCAACTGTGGGTTACTAACATACAGTTTGCAACAGATTTATTAGCTCAAATACTATCATGCATGCATTTACAATTGCAGAATTAAAGTGCAGTCCATAGATATTGAAAGCAGGATCACCCACCTAAACTCGCTAACTGTCCGAGACGGTACAGATAAACAGTCCAGCATCGACAATTTCCCAGATCCACAGAGCCAGGAGCACAGAAAAAGTGCTCTTACAGTCCTGGGTACAACAACAACTCTCAATTACAAACAATTTACACATACAATAGGTCCAAAATAACTGCATCAGGTTACTGTTCCTGCGCAAATTTCACCTGAAAATAATTTCCAGAAATTCCAATAAAAATATCACGACGATCCTCGCAAAGTGTAGATGTCGATAGGCTCTTGAATCGTCGAAATCCGATATCCAGAAGTGAAGATAAAATTCTGCGAAGTTGCTGCTGTCAGGATTCCAAACTGTTGCAAAGAGGTGTAAAAATGTACCCCAAACCCTTATAAAAGCTCATTTCTGGGAAAATGATCAACACGGAAAACGTAGATGTACCTCTCGTGCAACCGCTGTCGAAGAAATCGTCCAAAAATGAGATCGGGGTAGCTCTGCAGGTCTCCCAGACTAAACTGCGACGGAAATGGGCCTCCAACAGTATACTGTCGCTCCACACTACGAGGCAGAAAAATCTGTCGTCGCGGCATCCAGAAAATCTGAAACTTCACCGGAAGATCGGAAAGAGGGAGAGGAAGATCTTTTGTAAAAGGCTCAGAGCTAAACCCACGAAAAAGAGGTGAAAACTCGGCCCAAGGTGGCCTATATATAGGCTCCAAAGAAAAAGCCCAAAAAAAATCAAGCTTAATTGGGCTCGGGCCCACTTTCGGGCGCCCGGAACTTTTCGGGCGCCTACAGTGTTGGGCCCGGCCCAACACTGTTCACGCCCGAAAGTTCCTGGGGCAGCCACGTGTCCCCCGAACAGCGTACACGTTCAAGTCCAACCAGCGACTGCCACGTGTCCCCCAAACAGGAAACACCGACGCGGAGCCAACCACCAACCGCCACGTGTCCTCCAGCTCGCACAGTATGGCGGTGGCGCCCGCCAATGAGCGGGCGCCACATGGCCTCCGCGTTGACCGCCGACCGCGCGACGTGCGCGCCGCGCGCGTGGGTCGCACATGGGCACGCGCGCCCCGAGGCACCTACCGCGCGCCCGGTGCACCGCGCACATTGCACCCGCCAATCAGGGTATGACACGTGTCCCCTGCACCCGGTCCACGCCTTCCCCAACAATTCCGTGGACCGCGCCGCGTGCACCGACCAACCGGTGACTGCCACGTGTCCCCCGCCTGGTCCATGCACCGCCGCGCTCCACCAGGTAGACCGCGCGCCCTGGGCCCGCCAATCAGGCGGTGCCACGTGTCCATGCGTCGGGTCTGTGCACCCCGCCACGCAGCTCTGTGGACCGCGCATCCTAAACCGGCCAATGACAGGCCGCCACGTGGCATCCCGGCGGTCTACGGCCCCTCCCATGCACCATTTTCCACTAAAAACTTCCGGGTGTCCGTTTTTGGGCATCCGGACTCCAAATTAAGCAAATAAATAGTCGTTTTCAAGCGTTTTTCCGTGCTGAATCCATCTACGACCTTTGTTTGGCCTAAATCTTTCTAGAAATTTCGGCAAACCCAGCCGAAGGCCAAAACAGCAAATTAAAGCACACAGGGTCCATCAGTAGCATCCAATTGATGCACGGTGGGCCAGATACACCAATACTAGGTGTTCCAACAGTGGATTCATCGGAAAAATACTGCATGGGAACTAGGGCCACTACAGGAGCTTGCCGTGGCCGCGCAAGGTGGGAGGTGCAAGTTCCGGCTACTTCCCTTCTTCCCCGAGCTCGGCTAAGGTGAGCGTCCCAAACCATTGAATATTAGCCTCCTAGACCATGTGCAGTAGCTTCCATAGGCCCTAAGCATGCTCCATGCAAAGCCCCGAGCCCCCATGCAGCGCGGTTGGCCGGCGGCCATAAAAGGTCGCCAGAAACCTAGTTTTGCTCCGCCTTGGGAGAACTCGGCAACCACTTGACATAATCGCACCAAAATTGGTGTTCCAGGACTGTAGGATATGTAGATTAAATCTGCAAAGTTTCAAATAATGTAGTTTAGTAATTTGAAAGAAAATGGATGCCCTAATTTTCGGTTTTTTTGTAAGTTAGCCGAGCTTCTTGCTCCGGCGCCGGCGGGCTTCCCCGACGCCGGCCACTTGCCTAGAGGTGATGCGGGGAATGAGAGGAGTGCTCCCATGTATTTGCATGGAACCCATGCTGCACCAAATGGGCGCGGCCATGGGTGACCCGAAAATAAACCCAAGCTCGGCCGCCGGCGCTCCGGCCATCTCCGGCCGGGGAGGCATGGTCCGGAAGCTTCCTGGGAGTGTCTTGAGACTTTCCATCCATGTTGGAGGACTTCTAAATGGCTCTGTGAAATTCCGCCATTAGAGCCCATCAAGCTCGAAATAGAGCTTGCCGCAGCCGCGCCGCCGCCATGTCTTGCTGCTGGCCAAGGGTATGGGAAGCTTCAGTGAAGTAAATAGCACCTGTTGGTGTTTTTGGTTTGGCCCCAGAACCTCTAGTTGTGTAGTCACGATTTTCAATGCAAGAGGCTCATCTTCTTCTTCGAGCCCGGCCAACTTAGGGGGGGGTTTTGGTTGCTCCAGGTTGGGGAAAAAGCTCCAGAAACTTAGTGGATAAATTTGATCCAATTTAGAGTGGCTCAGTTGCAGTGATTGCAGAGAATGGCTGCGGGCTTTGTGCATGTGTATGTGTTTGTGAGTTGTGCACACCACCTGTTTGTTAAAATGCCTCAAAGAATTTTTAAACATAAATTGGCAAAGTTGTTAATATGAAAGTTGTTTCAATTGGTCCCCTAAGCTTGGTGCTCACTTCAGTTCAAACAGAAACTGTGTGGATAAATAATTGGAGCAATGTGAACAATTGAATGATCTTGGCTTTGGTTCTGCTTGAACCAGCAGATCTAGGCTGCAACCAGAGCAAGCCCTGGTATCCTAGCATGGTTTAGATCAATTTTGATATACAAACTTTTGCTGTTTGATGAATAAAATAAAAGTTATAGTTAAATCAACCTAAAACTGAAATGTTTGAACAAAACCTTGTTCTAGGCTGTTTGCGAAGCCGTGACAGTGTGCCCTAGGCTAATTTGGGGTCACTGGACGCGATGCTCACGTTAGAAACAGTGTTTGAAGTCCCGAAGAAACAAAAATTGCATTTAGGCTATGTTAGAGAGTATTTCTTGGCCCGAAGTTTGCCTCGGGATCCGTGCTATCACAAATTGGTGAGCACGGTGTTCGGCATGATAAATACCACCTGCTGGAAGTGACGGTTTGTCAAAATGATTTTCCAGTTGAAAGAACGAGCGTAAACAGTGCTCAAAATAGCATAAAAAGTGTGATTTTAAGAACCCTAGGGGTCTAAACGCAAAATTAGCAGCATGTACTGTTTAGTAAAGTATTTAAATGGTTCCTAAGCTTTTCGTTAGGATTCCAACGGCTCCCGTTGAGCGAAAATTGGATAACAGTCCGAGAATCGGCAAAATCGTCGATTTTACGGTATTCGGGTGGCAATCACGTAATTTGAGAAATTACGGCGGTTTCACCAAGCTGACTGTTGAGTCCCAGTAGAATATGGTTGAGCCAGCGGCAAGATTAAGCCCGAGTTCCCCCGAAAATTCAAAAGGAATCTCCGGGAGGGGCAATTTGGTAATTTTACCAAAGTTTGGAAATACGATTGAAGTTAGTCTGAGTGTTGTTGTCAAACACTGATGTCTAAGTTAAAGTTAGAATTGTTTCCTGAACAATATGTTTGATTCAGGCCTGTTCGATTACTTCTGGGTTTCGAGCGTACAACCGATTCAGTCTAGTCGCCTGCGGTTTGACAGATGGGTTATCTTCGGTCCTGGCTTTATCATTTCGGGCCTCTGTGTACGGTATTGGTTGGACCCCTATTCTTGTTAACTTAGGAATTTAAATTGAGCCTGCCATTCCCTTGATTCAGTTGTTTACTACTTCATGCCTGCTTTATGCCTGCTGATGATCTGCTTTAGTGATCCTTATCTTACGTAATGTTTAAATTGCACCCAGTGGTTATTTCATTACTCTATACATTACCATGTCTATTTGGTCATCTGATAGTTGAGCCTGCTTCCCTGTTGTTCGCCTGTTATGCTGCTAAACACATGATCTTCTAAAATAAATGTTTTACCAAGCTTTGTAGGGTAGCCTGAGCCTGTTCTTGTTTGATAGGACAAGGGCAACGCTCTACGAGGTTTGGGACCCAAATACCTATTTTCCAATGTTTCCTTAAAAACATGTGTTTAGTTGCATAAGGGGTTAGTCTGTTGGATTGGTAAGTAGTTGCTTCCAGATCCTATGATGTGATGCCTGGATATCTGTTATACATGAGTTTCAGCCCTCCTGATCTATGGTTCATAACTGCCGTTAATTGTTCTTGCATTGAGTCCTGTTGTTATTAGATTTTGAGCTTGCTTTCTTGATGATCAAATATTACACTGCTGAACACATAATTTTAATCAACCAATGTTTTACCGAGCTTCGTAGGGTCGCCTGAGTCTGTTCTTGTTTGATAGGACAAAGGCATTGCTCTGCGAGGTTTGGACCTAAAACCTACCGAGCTTCGTAGGGTCGCCTGAGTCTGTTCTTGTTTGATAGGACGAGGGCAACGCTCTTCGAGGTTTGGACTTTTCAAAATAGTTTTCTAAAAAAATATGTGTTTAGTTTTGTAAGTTTGGTTGGTCTGCATGATTGAGTTGAGATTTACTGTTGATCTTATGTTGAGTTGAGATTTGCCTTTGATCCTGCATGCGAGTTGAGCTTCAGTTGAGTTGGTTATTGCATCTCAGTGAGGATTTCCAGGCTTGTTGCCGATTACCCGGTCAGTGGACCGTGAGTTTGAGCATTTGCACTTGATCGCCCGCACCGTTGTACTTCACGAACATCAGCGGAGTCATGACCCGCAGCGATGTTCTTTACCGGTAAAGTGGTTAGCAGTTGCAACCCGTGACCCTCAGTTGAGGGAATGTCAACCAGGTGGTGCCAGGTGGGCAGTTTTGCCTGAGGTATTGTGGGACCAATATGGTGGCTTGTGATTGGGTAATTTGATATATCATTTATTTGATGCATATGTTGCTTTTAGTCTGCTTTTGCCTTACCTAATATGATTTCCTGATTCCTGATTCCTATTCCTGTTATATATATGTCAGCCTATGCTTGCTTCAAGATTTTCGAAGTTGATTTAATTACAGCTCCAATTATATATCTGCTTATCCTAACATGTGATCATTTACTATCCTCTAGTATTGTATACCAGTAGGTACGATCTGCTATTTCTCGGCTCGTCGTGCCCACTGGGATACACTCCGGTGTGTCTCACACCTTCGGGTGACTGTTTTTCAGGTCGAACGGGGGTTGGGATGTCGGGACGAATTGGCGAGGTATCGATATAGAGGTTGACCCTGGACAGCCGAAAAGTTATGTAATAGATGTTTGAGAGAAAGGTATTGTATTTCAGTTGTATATTTGTAAAGATAGTTGTAAAGTTTACTTGTTGTTGTTATTTATAATACGTAGTTAGTACTCTGATGTTGTTGCCAAGCTAACCGTGCATATATAGAAAATGCTCAATTCCATAGGGGATTGGGACTCTTCTATATATGTGGCGGTCTGTCATTGCCCTGGCTGTTTTTGCAACTCTGATTTAAAAAAAAAAAAAAAAAAAATTAGACGCTGATTTGTTTGAACTCGGGGCGTGACACTTCGGGTCCAGTCAAGCCTGCGCCAACCTACTGCCGTTATATCCTGGAGGACCGGACTTATGTAGGACGTCCGTAGCTGCCAAAACTGGCTCAGCCAGAGGGACGGTGTCCGTGACTGCCAAAACTGGCTCAGCCAGAGGGACGGCGTCCGTGACTGCCAAAACTGGCTCAATCAGAGGAACGACGTCAACAGGTCGCGATACCAAAGTGCAGACCCACCCCGGACGTGGCACTCGAGGGGAGCGACCCCAACGAGGACTAGGGTATCCGCGCACTCTGTCGAGCTCAAAGTGGCACTGCAGGCTATGGTTAAATCCACGCTCACGCTCTGCTCGGAAGGACTCAATCCTGCGAAATCTCTCACAACAGTCGGAGCACTCTCGACGACTCAGCTGATCAGCTTTCACGAAACCCGAGACTCTCATCTCACCAAACGCTCACAACATAAACACACTGGCTGGAGATACACCACAGCCAAGATCGTCCCACACTCAGGGCTAACTAAACAGGTCGGACCACCTCAACGACCCGGGACCACCGTCAACCCCGACGGTATCCAACAACAGAACAACAACCCGTTCTGCAGACTCACCGGCAGGATAACTCCACATACAAACATAATAAAGAATCCGGAAACCCCGAAAGACTAGAACCTACGACCCTATCAAACAAGAACAGGCTCTAGGCGTAGCCTCTCGTTGTCCTCGTTCTAAAGGTAAGGGCAGACCTTAGAACCCAGACCACTTGAATCATCTCAAGTGGTTACATTTTTAGGAAAAAGGTGACAGTTCTTATTGAAAGCCATTTGTTCTGGAAGAAATCCATATTTAATGATTTTTAGTTCTTTTTTTTTTTTTTAAGGAAAACAATTGAAAACCAGTTTTATACCCAAGCCTCGTAGAGCTAAAGCCCTTGTCCAATCAAACAAGAACAGACTCGGGCGACCCTACGATGCTTGGAAGAAAACGTTGGTTGACTAAAATCATATGTGTGTCCAAAAATAGTTCTGGGTCCAAGGTTATGCCAACACAAGTAAACCGCTACCACTAACACAGCGGCGACAAATAAAGAATAGAAAAAACGGAAACCTCGGGACCGCCGTCCTTCTAAACGGCTCCCGCCACAGATGTAGGATCAACAATTTCTACCAGACTCCACTCCGCCCCCAAGCACGAGTGTAGAAAGCATCCCACACTAAGAAACCCGACCACTCGGCCCACTACCCGGGCGAGTAACACTATGTTCAGAAAGAAGTGTGGATGTCTAAACAAAAATAAACCTAGCCCAAGTTGAAGTTTTCTAAAGTCTGGTTGAACATGATACATATGACGGGGGTGCTAGGTTAAGTTCCAAGATAACAGTAATTTACCGCTAATAGGAAACATAAGATCGCATGATCATCAAATAATACAAGGATTATCAACTAACACTTTTTAGTATACTACACAAGAGTATCACTATCATGCATGATCCTACTATAGCAGAATTAATGAACATTCCATAAGTCTTGGAGACAGGGCCACCCACCTGAAAGTGCACAACTGTCCAGGGTCACACAGATAAGAGAGTCCAGAAACAGCCAAAACACAAAATCCTCCAAGCTAACATCACTGTAGTAGTGCTCACAACGTCCTGGATACAATCACAACCAATTCTACACTTAAAATCCATAAAAATTTCAAGTTTCAAATCCTGCATGAATAGTCCTTTTTATCACGAAATTTTCACCTGAAAATCATCCTCCAGAAATTCTGATAAAAATACCACAGCGATCCTCGCGAAGTGTAGATGTCGATAGGCTCTTGAATCGTCAAAAACCGATGTCCGGATGATGAGATAAAAATCCGCGAAGTGGGTGCTGTCCAGGAATCTCACAGCAAAACAGTGGCTCAGTAATGCCTCAAAAACCGAGCCAAAAACCCAAATCTAGACAAAACACTCAACACGGAAGTCGAAGATATACCTCTCGTGAATCCAACGCCGCAAAAATCACCGAAAAAGACTGTCGGGGTAGCTCTGTGGGATTTTTAGACCGAAATGCTGCGATAACGGGCCTCCAACTGAAATCCGTCGCACTGTGCTACGATGCCGGAAACGTCGTCACCGGAGCTTCCAGAAAATCCGAGCCTCAGCCAAAAGATGCGCGACTCAAAGATCTACCACTTTCCTTAAGGGGCCAAGAGTAGAGGAGCTTCGGAAAGGGGGCAAAAATGGCCAGCAAGCCAGCTATTTATAGGCCCAGCCCGAAAAAACCAGGATTTTGGACTTTTGGCCCAAAACCGGGCGCCCGGAACTTCCGGGCTGCTACAGTAACGGGCTCGGCCCGTTACTATTCGGAAAAATCCCATGCTGCCACGTAGCCCCCGAACAGGCAACAGCCAAAAGGGCCACTGGCAACGCGCCACGTGGCAGAATGCCGCGCCGACACGTGGCGCCCCCACGAGCGGGAAACGCGGGTCAGCGCGCCCACGCCCGCCTGTCGGGCACGCTTCCCGAGGTACCCACTCCCTGCACCGTGGACCGCGCGCACAGAACCACCCAACCACGTGCTGCCACGTGTCCAGGTCTCGGTCCACCGTACACCCCGCCAAGGCCCGTGGACCGCGCCTGCTGCGCCGGCCAACCGGAGCGCGCCACGTGGCCCGCGCCTGGTGCACGCCTCCCGCGGTGGACCGCGCGCCCCCGCCGCCGCCAACCGCCGCGCTCCGCCGTGCTCCGCCGCCGCCGGCGCCACTCCGGCCACCGGAACAGTACCCCAAGCCTCGATTTCCGTGTTTTCGCGTCCGGGCTCCGAAAAATTCAAGTAAATAGTCCATTTCGCTCGTTTTCGCGCGCTGAATCCAAATCCGAGGTCCGTTCGGCCAAATTCCGCTTCTAAAATTTCCCAAAAATTCCCGAAAGAGTAATCTTGATCCATTTTTCGTGCCGGGTCACTTTCTTGGTTCCAATAAGCGCGCGAAAACCCCAATCACCCATTATGGACTTTCAGATAATCCAAAACTTGCTCCGATTATTCCAGAAATCAAAATCTTGAGCCCAACACGCACAAGCACACTCCCCGAAGCCACAAAACCAACAGTAAACCCTTAAGTGGGGATTCGGGTCGTCACATCCTCCCCCACTAAAAGAAAGTTTCGTCCTCGAAACAAACACAGCTCAAAAGGGAGTCTCCAAGCCCAAAGATAAGCATCTACCAACACAAACTCCAACTCCCCAGTCACTACGCACTCACCACCAAGCGAGTTCAACAGCCGGAAAGACCTCAAGAATTCCAAAAACTGGGGACGGGGAAGAACAACCAACTCTACGCGTTCAAACTACACGAATTACGCCGCAAAACTTAACAGAAAGAGAAAGGGCCCCACCAGCAGGAAAGTCATCAACCCCCAACTCTCCAATTTAGAAAACAACTGAAATTAGCGAAAAGTTCGAAAGTTCCGAAAGACCAGTGCCCTCGCCCCAATCAAACAAGAACAGGTTCGGGCACCGTCTCCATTTCTAGAGTAGTCTTTCGAATCTTTCATCCTGTTCGCGAATTTCAGCACAAGGGCGAGAAGAAGGGAGATAAGTGTTGATGCCGTTCCTGCTGTGGCAACAAAAACGGAAACTACGATCTAACCGTGCTCCTAAAAGAAAGACACAACTCTATCCGAGACCCCTAGAGACATAACCTCTAGTCCTAGGCGTCACCTACGCTCCACAAGTAGCACCTAACCCAGAGTCGCTGAAGCCACTACTGCAGGAAGGATCCCTCGGTGTCCTGTGGAAATGATCTCCTGTTGTCCAACTCGCGGGAAGGTCACTGTTCTCAATCCACAATCAATCGTTGCACGATACCGTACCAGCTGGTCCATCCCGTGTGCTCAATCTGACTCATGGAGCTGTAACTGAACCGACACAAAAAAAAAAAAATCACCAATCGGCGTACTTCCCAAAATTTCAGCTGTTCTGATCACAACCCAAAATTCGCCTCTGCTTGAAGATATAGGGAGGAATCCAAACGCTCAGGCATGTCACAAAATTCCTATCCCTTAATCATGGAGAGATGCAAATGCTCTACTATCGGGATCGATCTCAGGACGCAGGAAAACACTCCAGAAGGCTTAGGGACCAAGTTGGAGGACTTTGGAGCAACCTCTCTCTTTCTCTCCTCAAGCTCGGATCTCTCTCCAATGGTGCGGCTCTTGGAGACTCAGAGCTAGTGAGGAAGGCGGTTTGCTTCACTTCAATGCACCACAGGGCTTTAAAGCCCCACAAATGCCCGTAACCCCCCCCCCCCCCCCCCCAACCTCTCTCTTTCTCTCCTCAAGCTCGGATCTCTCTCTAATGGTGCGACTCTTGGCGACTCAGAGCTAGTGGGAAGGCGGTTTGCTTGCTTCAATGCACCACAGGGCTTTAAAAGCCCCACAAATGCCCGTAACACCCCCCCCCCCCCCCCCCCCCCCGTGAGCAGCCCAAAAGACCCAAAGCCATTTAATGCATATTTTGTGAAAAATTCGGTTTAGTCCCTACACAACCACCCTCTTGCTCTAAGACCCCTACTGTAGGTCCATTTTGCAATAAGAACCCTAACCTATAAGCCTCAATTTATTTGATCCAAGAAAAATAGGGTTTCTCGCAAAAATACACGACTTTTCAATGTTTTTCACGCATTTTGAGACACACTGGTCGTCAAATTGAAAAACGGACTTCACCACGACGTCCGGCTCGTCGAGACCTATCAAATAGCGTATTTTCTTTCTTGATTCGGTGCTCCTAAAAATTCTCGAACCATAATATACAGTGAATTTCACTGATGGATACGCATTCTGATGCACTAGGGTCGCCAAACGCGAATTCCGTCATTGCCATTGCGTTCAGAACGTTGAAATCAGCTAGAATTGACTACTCATACTGCTATGTTTGGATTTTAGACAGTGAAACGGCGGATGTTTGGTCGATAAGAGACCGAAATCAGAGAGTTCTATTCACAACTTAAGTTGTGGGCCCCGCTTTTCTTCACCGTTTCCGGACGATCCGACCGTCGGATCGAAAATATGTGAATATCAATCTTTCTTGGATCGAAAATATGTGAATATCAATCTTTCTTATTTCGACGAGACGGTCGCACTGGTGATCTCAGATTTTCGAAATCAGACCCCGATCAAAAATCGATATTTTTAGACCACTTTTACACTATTAATAATCTATTTTTGCCAATTAATTAATTTCAAAAATTATTTAAACTTAAATTTCGGTTTCAAAAATCATGGTTACTACAAATTATTAAGTTCAATTATATTCTTTAAACATATTATTAAAATAATTTAACTCTACAAATATCAAAAGTTACATAAATATTAATAAAAAAATTATTTTTTAAAATGTATGTAAGACTATTATATAGATTTTTTTATATCTTTAGTTATAAATTTTTAATTTTAAAATTTTAATAATTATATATTTTAATTAATTGAAATACCATCTACAGAGCGATCCCTACACTATTTACTCCTAATTTGTCAAATACCAAAATGGCAAAAGATTAAAACATACAGCGTAAATTTTTAAAAAGATTAATACAAAGTGTAATATCTCACCAAGAAAACTCCAAAAAAAAAAAAAAAAAAAAAAAAAAAAGGTTCGTCATTTGTGCTTATAAAACAAATACAAAATATAACCCCATCACTGTACGTGCTCAAAAAAAGGAGTTGAATAAGATCTTTTTCTCAATCCCACTGCAACCTTAAAAAACACAAAAATATTATATATGGCCAAGAAAAAAGCAAACTAGAAAAGTATTCGTCTTAAATAACCTGTTAAGAGTAGGCTATTACACTTTCTCCTGCTTTAATGTGAGCATCATTAATCACCCCAAAAGTAAAGCATTGGTTCGAGACTCTGCAAAAGAAGGGACAAGCTCACTTAGTATACATGCATGGTCCGAAATGATCAAATGATCAACAAGCAGTATGTTATACTCAATAATGTCCAACAGAAAATTATCAGCCCTACTAGTCCATCAGTAGTACATAAATTTCCTTATTGACCAACTTCATAGGTAAGTATGACAATGTGGCATGCATCATTCTCGCGCCTGTAATATTTTAGCCGAATAATTACCCACGAGAAAGGAAATATCTATTCCCTGAATATGTTTGAAACATCAGGCTACATCAGGCTGTAGCACTGAAAATGTTAGAATCTAAAAGCGCGTTTGATTTGACTGAAGCACGTGTGGAAGTACTGTTTGTATATAGAAACTCAGAAAGTCATAATAAATTATTTTTGCAAGACTAGCATACAACTTCTCACTTCAGTAAGTAGGACCTGCAACATGGCACGCTAGTTGCTTTCCAACCCATAAGGTTATTTTAGCTTCCTACTACATGAGAATGTCTATAGCTTTTACACGCCGAACAACTCAATGAGCAGTTCCAGTACTATTCAATGTATAGTGCCAGAGTTTCGATACTCTTATGTTACGTCTTAGATTGTTCGAATCAATAATTCACACAATTAAATATGATCTGAGATATATAAAATTTTTACGAATAAAATTTTAATTTTTTCCAACATCATTTACTTAGCAAGTAAACGATGAAAAATTGAACTCTTTAAAATTTTGATCATAAAGTAAATTATGTTCAAAAAAAGAATAATTTTTTTTCTAAAATCTTCAAATAGATCAATTTTAACAGTATAGATCGTTGATTTTAACATTCTACGATTGAAAATGAGACCATAGTACCGGAGCCCGAATACTAAGAATATTATAGGAGTCTTAACTCTATATATATATAGAGTCCAACTACTATGCTATCAATAGCACCAAGCATTTGGTACTATCAAGTTTTTCACCATTAGATCTACCCCTATGATCATTTCAACCTGTTAGATCATACTATTCCACCAACTACCCACTAAACCCTAAGGGTTCACTATCATCTTAACCGCACATCTCTTAATCCAAGGACTACAAATTTAATAGCACCAATGCATTGGTGATATTGATAGTATAGCTACTACACTATCGATAGCACCAAACACTTTGTGCTACCAAGTTTAGATCCCCCCCTTTAGATCATACTATTTTTCCAACCACCTACTAAACCTTAAGAGCGCACTATCATCCTAACCGCACATCCTTTCATTCAAGGGTCAAAAACCTAATAACACCAATAACTTGCTGCTATTAATAGCATAGTAGCTTAGTTCTATATATAGAGGGAGGGGGGGGGCGGGCTAGGTTGGAATACTATCGGTAGCAAACGGATCCCGTCACTACCGATTTATTTTCGATGATGAAGCTTCCGAATTGACGATCGGCACTGTTGAACATAATCTAGACCACTTGAGGTATCTAGGAATCAAATTTCATATTCTTCTTATATTGTTCTCTAGTGCATCAAGTTGACACAAAAAGGAACGGCTAAAAATAAATATCATTCAAAAAAATCATGATTGGATTCTTATATCGAGATCAAGACTACATATCTTGTTTTAAATAGTTTAAATAACTTTCTAACCAAAATTCAATTGATTCAAAATTTTTTTATACTATTAAACAAGCAAACGTCTCATATTTACCATTAAAATTACAAATTTTGCAACCCTATGACCATTAGGTCACCAAAAAATTTGAAATTATATATATATATATATATATATATATATATATATATATATATATATATATATATATATATATAATACGATTAATAGCACCAAGTCATCGGTGCTATTAGGTTTTCAGCCCTTGGATAAAAGGATGTGCGATTAGGATGATAGTAGTCACATAAGGTTTAGTGGATGGTTAGTGAAATATTATGATCCAAGGGGTGAAAAAGATCAAAGGGAGATCTAATGGTGAAAAACTTGGTAGCACCAAGTACTTGGTGCTATTGATAGCATTGTAGCAATATATATATATATATATATATATATATATATAGAGAGAGGAGAGAGAGAGAGAGAGAGAGAGAGAGAGAGAGAGAGAGAGAGAGGGGGTCAGGCTACTAGCTTATAAAAGTACCAAACAATTGGTACTTGTAAATTTTCAACTGTTAGATCAATCTTTTGACTAATTTTATCCCTTAAATCATACTATTTTACCAACCACCCACTAAATCCACTAAACTTAAGAAGGGGCTCACTATCATTATAACCATAGATAATTTCATTCAAGGGCTAAAAACCTACAAGCACCAACAACTTGGTACTTTTAAAAACATAGGAGCTCAATTTTATATATATATATATATATATATATATATATATATATATATATATATATAAAGTGGCGCTAGAACACTATATATCGATAGTATTGGCATAGTATTTGCTACCTATTTTTGGATCATTAGATGCCTAGGGTTTAGTAGGGGTTCGTGGAATAGTAATAATCCAAGTGTGAAAAAATAGATAATAAATAAATAAATAAATAAATAAATAAATAAATATATATATATATATATATATATATAGAGAGAGAGAGAGAGAGAGAGAGAGAGAGAGAGAGAGAGAGAGAGAGAGAGTTGAGCTAAAATGCTATCAATAGCAAACGGGTTTTGGTTGCCACCCATTTGTTTTTGATAATGGAGCTTTCAAATTATCAATCAACACTGTTAAATATGATCTAGATCACTGGAAGTATTTAGAAATTAAATTTCAAATCTTTCTGACATCATTGACCTAATGATCAAAGGGTTGAAAATTTTGTAATTTTAAAGATAAATAAAGTCTTTTGCTCGTTTAATAATGTAAAGAAATCTAAATTAATTAAATTTTGGTTAAGAAATTCTTTAAACTATTTAAAACAAAATCTATACTCTAGATCTTGATTGAAAACTTCTATCATCACTTTTTGAAAGAAATTCATTGGCGGTCATTCATTTTTGTGTCCACTTGATGGACAAGAAAAAAATATCGAAAAAGTATGAAATTTAATTTTCAGATAGTTTAAATAGTCTCATATTTAACAGTGCCGATCGCTATTTTGGAAGCTCCATAATCGAAAACAAATGGGTGACAACACAGCCCGTTTGCTACCGATAGTATTCCACCCTATCTCTATCGCAAACGGGATCCGTTATTACTGATTTGTTTTCAACTATGTATTACGGACACTTCTATGAGCCTCGCGTGTCCGTGTCGGACTCATGTCCAATGTGAATACTTTTTGGACGCGCGTTCAATAAGCATATAATTAAAAAAGTACATATATTTTTTTATTTTAGTTTTTTTATGCATCATATATAATGTAAGATGATAAATATTTTAGCTTTTTGATAAGTATATGCAAATATTTTTTGGACAATATAAATAAATCATGTATGATGAAGAATTTTTTTTCTTAAAATATATGAACTACCAGTGAAAAATTTTATAAACTTTCATTCGTATGAGAAATATAATAATATTTTACTAAAATTTATATTTCATATATAATAAATATATATTATAATATTAATAATATTATAATTTGTTATCTGTGTTCGTGCCATGTCCGTGTCCTAATTTTTTGAAAGTTGCCAAGTCACCGTGTCCGAGTCGTGTCAGTGTCCATGACGCTTAAGCTTTCAATGATGGAGCCTGCAAATCGATGATTTGAACATGATCTATACTACATGAAGTATTTAGAAATCAAATTTCATATCTTTTTAATATATTTGACCTAATGATCAAAAAGTTACAAAATTTGTGATTTTAATTGTTGATATAAGGGTTTGCTCATTTAACGATATATGCAAATCTAACTCAATTAAATTTTGATTATAAAATTCTATAAACAATTTAAAACAATCAATACTATTGATCTTGATTACAAGAATCCTATCATCATTTTTTGAAGGATATTTATTTTAAGTTGTTCATATTTTTGTCCGCTTGATGCACAAGGGAACAATATTGGAAACACATAAATTTGATTTCTAGATACTTCAAGTGGTATCGATCATGTTTAATGGTGTCAATTGTCGATTTGGAGATTCAACCATCGAAAACAAATCGGCAGTAATGGACCCTATTTGCTACCGATAATATTCTCGCTCAACTATCTCTCTCTCTGATATACATATATATATATATATATATATATATATATATATATATATATATATATATATATATATATATATATATATATATATTATATATATATATATATATATATATCAGAGAGAGAGAGAGAGAGAGAGAGAGTAGAGCTTATATACTTTTAAAAGTACAAGTTCATCCATACTTGTGAATTTTTTACTATTGGATTTGCATTGAGATTTGTTCTATTGTAAAGTCAACTAAAGAGAGAGAACAAGAAAGTACAATAGCATAAATTTCAATGCAAATCCAATAGTAAAAAATTCACAAGTATAGTTGCACTTGTACTTTTGAAAGTATATAAGCTCTACTATATATATATATATATATATATATATATATATATATATATATATATATATATATATTATATATATAAGTCCGGCTACTATGCTATCGATAGCACCAAGCATTTGGTACTACCAAGTTTTTAGCCGTTAGATCTAACCCTTTGATCATTTCTACCCGTTGGATCATACTATTCTCCCAACCACCCACTAAACCCTAGGGGCCCACTATCATCCTACTTGCACATGCTTTCATCTAAGGGTTAAAAACCTAATAGCACCAATGACTTGATGCTATTAATAGTATAGTAGCCTAGTTCTATATATATATATCAAAAGAGAGAGAGAGAGAGAGAGAGAGAGAGAGAGAGTAGGACTTGTGTGCTATTAGGAGCATAGAGGCTTCTGTACTTCTAAGCCGTTTTCAATGATGAAACTTTTGAATCGACGATCGGTTCCGTTAGACTTGATCTAGCATATTTGAAATATCAAGAAAATAAATTGTGATTTTTCGTTATTATTTACATAGTCAAAAGGGTTTAAATTAATAATTTTTAATAGTTGATGTGTAACGTTTACATTTTTAACGGTGTAAATATTTAATCAGATAAAATTTTGATAGCAGGGACTTAAGTGCCGTTAAGTGCCGAGCGGCACGATGTGGCACGGTGCCCCTACTGGGCTGTGCCAGGCGAGAGAGGCATGCCCCCGTGCCACGACACTCCCCTATGCCATGGCACTAATTCCTTATTTGATAGAAAAATTTTATACTATTTATAGCACGATCAATATTTTTGATCGAAATTTTGTTGGTGCTACATCATAACTTTTTTGTGAGATTTTTATTTTAAACGTCCAATTTTAGTCATTTCGACATCGTTTGGACGATCCACACCGTTAAATATGATTTAGGATATATGAAGTTTCTTAGAAATAAAATTTTAATTTTTTTCCGACATCGTTTACTTAGTAGTAAATCATGTCAAAATAAACGATGAAAAATTAAACAATCTTTAAAATTTAAGGATAGGACTTTTGAATTCAAATCAAGAATGTTGATCTTGATTTAAATAGTTTAAAGTATTTTCTATCAAAATTTAAATAATTTAGATTCTTTTACACCGTTTAAACTACAAACTGCCATAGTAGCCATTGAAAATTGATAATTTGAAATAGTTTGATCATAAAGTAAACTATGTCGAAAAAATATAATTTTTTTTTTCTAAAAACTTTAAATACCTTAGATCACTTTTAACGGAGTTGATCATTGATCTGAACACCCTAAGATTGAAAACAAGACAGTATCGGAGCTCCGGTACTATCGATAGTATAGAGCCTAGCTATATATCTATATATACTATATATATATATATATATATATATATATATATAGATATATCTAGAGAGAGAGAGAGAGAGAGAGAGAGAGAGAGAGAGAGTTATATTGTTAAGTACAAGCCAAACTATGCTTGTGAATTTTTTACCATTGGATTTGTATGAGATTTGTGCTATTGTAAAGTCTACTAAAGAGAGAAAATACAATAGCACAAATCTCAATACAAATCCAATGGTAAAAAAATTCACAAGCATAATTGGGCTTGTTCTTTTAAAAGTATATAAGCTCTACTCTCTCTCTCTCTCTCTCTCTCTCTCTCTCTCTCTATATATATATATATAATATATAGAGAGAGAGAGAGAGAGAGAGAGAGTGAGTTGGAATGCTATCGATCAGCACCGTTGAATATGAACTAGACCATTTAAACTATCTAAAAATTAAATTTCAAATCTTTTCGGCATTGTTTACCTAACGATCAAAGGATTTCAAATTTGTAATTTTAATCACAGATTTGAATCTTTTGCTAGTTAACAGTGTGTAAAAAATCTAAATTAATCGAAATTTTGGTTAGAAAATTTTAAACTATTTAAAATAAGATATATATATCTATATCTTGATTAAAGTCTCCTATCATTACTTTTTGAAGAAATTCATTTTCAATCGTTTATTTTTTGTGTCCACTTGATAGACAAGAAAAATATAAAAAATCATAAAATTTAATTTCCAGATAGTTTAAATGGTTTAGATCATATTTACCAGTGCCGATCTAGCCTAGCTCTCCCTCCATCATCGAAAACAAATGGGTAGTAATGGAGTCGGTTTGCTATCGATAGCATTCCAGCCTAGCTCTCTCTCTCTCTCTCTCTCTCTCTCTCTCTCTCATAACAGCATATTATATCCTCTTATGAGTACGAACGACTTTCGTACTCATAAAGTTGTTTCGATGATAAATTTTTCGAATTGATGATTCATACCGTTAAACATATGATTTAGAGCACCCGAAACTTCTAGAAACTAAATTTAATAATTTTTCGTCAACATTTACCTACAATCAAAAAAAATTAAAATTGATAATTTTTAACCGCCGATATAGGATGCTTGCTAGTTTAACGGTATAAAAGAATCAGAATTGGTTGAATTTTTGATAGAAAATTCTATTCACTGCCTAGATAGAGATTTAGTACTCCGATCTTAAATTGAAGAATTTGATTGTTTATTTTTAGGAGGTCGTTCGATTTTGACCGTTCATTTTATGCTCACTTAATGGACATGATTATAATTTTAAAAAATTACGAAATTTAGTTTCTATAAGTTTAAAATGCACTACATCATATATAACGATATGAATTGTCGATTTGGAAGCTCCATCATCGAAAATAACTTATGAGTACAAAGGGGTCTATACTTGTAGTACACTGAACTTTAGCAAATTGTGATGTTCTAGTTTGTGAAGGGTTGAACGATACTCTTCAAATGTTTGGTAAATTTCCGAAAGGTTCTATAAAGTTTCCAGAGAGTTTAGAGCCCTAGTTCCCATCCCTTGTACTTTCAAGGTGGGATTTGTGTAGTGTCCCAGTTTTCCCGTGTTTTTCCCCTGTTTCGGGGTGTGGAACACCTATTGTTGGTGTGTTGGGCCCCAACATGTCAAAGGGATATGTTGATTTGGACTCAGTGGGGAATTGGGATCAAGCCTGACCTTCGGCTGCCTTTGCCGAATTTTAGGAGTGGATTCAAGCTGAACGGAGGCCGTATTTGGATTCAGCGCGGAAAAATGCTTGAAAACGGCTATTTATTTGTATTTTTCGGAATCCGGATGCCCAAAAACGGACCCCCTGAAGTTTTCTGCGCAAAATGGTGCATGGGGGGGTAGCCGTGGACCGCCTGGCCACGTGGCGGGCTCTGATTGGGCCGGCGCACGGCTCTCGGTCCACGGAGCGGGCCGCCGGTGCACGGTGAACCGGCGGGCCACGTGGCAGGCGTTGGTAGGGCCGGTGCAGTGCGCGCGGCGCACGGGAGTGTGCGCGGGCAGGCCGGGCAGGCGCGGGCGGTGGCGCGGTGCACGGTGGACCGGGGCGCGCCACGTGGCGGCCCCGGATTGGTCGGCGCAGGTGCGCGCGGTGCACCCGCGGGCGCGCGCCTGCGGCCGTACACGCAGGGCGCAGGGCGCAGCGGCGCGGCCGGCGTGACGGGCGGGAAACGGCGGGGCCACGTGGCGCCACGCCATTGGCTGGCGCCACCCACCCCGCCGCCCCACAGGGGAGGCAGGTGGCTGCGCCCGGTTCGCCGGGCGCGCTGTCCCCTGTGCGGGGGACACGTGTCGGACGCCCGGTCGGGTTGGACCGAAATTCGGTCCGACCGGATCCCGCGTGCGGGTGGGCCGAAGATGGGCCGGGTTACTGTGCGGGCCCGAAATCGGGGCCCGAAAGATTCGGGCGCCCGAAAGATTCGGGCGCCCGAAAGATTCGGGCGCCCGAATCTTGGATACAAATGGAATTTTCCATTTGTTTTGTGGGCCTATAAATAGGCCCTTCCCTCCCCTCTTTTGCTGGTTTTTCCGAGAGTTAGAGTGAGAATGAGAGAGAGAGCACTGTAGCAAAGTTGTTCCTCACTGTATTTTCTACCTCGTGGTGCGTTCCCAGATTTTTCAGAAGATCGACAACGGCGATCCGGATTTTACAGTGTGCCTCGGTTTTCCCCTATTTTCGGCCCGTTATCGTCGCATTTTAGTCCGAGTAGTCCCCTGCGCAGTACAGGAGTCCTTTTTCGACGATTTCTTCGCCGGTGTGTTCCTGAGAGGTAGGGCTTCGTTTTCCGTGTTGGTGGTTTCTCTGAATTCCGATTCCTTGGCAGGATTCCCGAGGTGTTTTGACCCCCCCTTTTGCTGTTTGGGTTTTTGGACAGCGGCAACTTCGACGAATTGTTTCTCGGCGTAGGAATATCAGATCGAGGCGATTCAAGAGTCGATTTTGGGCTAATTTTCGCAAGGAACGCAACTGTGATTTTTCTGGGATTTTAGGAGCTCAGGACAGAGGTGAAATTCCTCGTTTTGCGTGCTGATTATAAAAAACAGCAAAATCTGTTTTGGGACTCGTAGTTTTTACACCGTGTACACTTGTGTGATGTTGTAGGATACTGTTTCAGCTGACGGTGTGCTTAGAGGACAGCGGGTTATTTCTTGGTGTGTTGTGCACGCTTTTCGAGGTGGGTGGTTGCGTTTCCCTCTTTGTTGACATGCTCACTAGGAGTAGTAGAGTTCCCCAATTATAAATGTGACAGTTAACTTGTGGTATATGAACCTATTGCATTGGCCCCCCTAAATTAATTGATAGCTTCTATGTGATAAATCTGGGACAATAAAGTTGGACAACTGCTATATCTTATCTCGCATGCAAATAAGTAACCCAATAATATTTTAAAATAATTCTTTGCAAGAAATCTTAGTCACTTTTCCAATGCTTTTTAAAAGAACAATTGCATGTTTAATTGGATATCTAGTTAGGCCACTATTTTACCGCAGCACTATATTATGGGATTGGACTTAGGAGAAAACATGTGTTATTGTCATTCTTCTCTATCGATGCATGATGATCGAGTCTGATCGGGATTTTGAGATAGTGTAGTTGGATCTTGAGTCTGGGACAGTTTAGACTCGTCTTGGGGATTGTGGGGCATAGTGGCAACCGCGGACGTCAGGCGGTTGGCCAGATGTTTTATCTTATCAGATTGGGATCTACGGGTTTAGCGGCGACCGCGGATTTTGGGCGGTTGACGGGATGTTATTATCATATCAGATTGGGGACCGGGATTGCATCAGTGGATGGAGTTTTCCACTTTGATCATAGTCATGATCCAGTCCTGCTATTGTGAGACATTGGTTACAGAGATGCTGATACAGAGATACTTTACTCGTGTGGGTCGCTCCCCTCGAGTGCCACTCCGGAGTAGGCTTTTTGACCGTGATGGGTGCCGGTCGGTTGGTGAGTTGTGAGTGATGACAGAGCAGGCAGTGCCAGTGCCTTCTGGCTTTTCTGATTGGGTTTTCTTTGGGCGGTTAGCCTTATAGTTGCATTCATACAGTCTTTTTGGCACTGCATTTAGAGGCATTGTGGTAGCAGTTTCTCTTTCAGCAGCCTTTATTGCTTACTACTGTTCCCTCCTTTTTGCCTCTTTATTCCTAGTGGGTGCGTCAGCATTAGAGGTTTTACCCACTAGGGGAGGCTACTGGTTTATCTAGTAGTTCTCACCCCCATTGTTGTTTTCTGTCTTTTTCCCCTTTGTTTTGCAGAGTCGTCTGTGGGAGCTGCTGGGCCTTCAGCGGCAGATCGAGGTAAGAGGATCGCCGACTAGCTAGATCATCTACCCCGAGCGAGAGATTAGCGAGGTTTTTATTATACCCCCTTTTGTATCTCAGACTATAGTAGTTTACTTTTGGGTCTGGCTTTGGCCAGCTGGTTGTATATTTATGGTGAGCTGGGAGTTTATTGTACTTTTATTTCAGCTTGTAGTTTATTTCAGTCTGAGATTACTTTTAGTTTTTTTAGTTCAGCTCTGTTTGTGCTCTTTTATGGTATATTATCTATCTGAGCAGGTTACCAGCGCTTCGTGTACATGGAAAATTCTGTGTGCACGGCGGATCTGTTGGCGGGCCCGGGTTCTGGTTTACACCCGGGGCGTGACAATTTGAGCTTAAAAGATGTTAGGAATACTTCTTTTTCTTTTCTCTTGAGATTTTTGTGGGGAATATTACTAAAAGGGTGATCTCTCTCTTCCACCATTACTTTCTTGGATTTAGAAGTACGATGTAGCACACTAGACTTAGGACAAGATTGAAGTGAGAGAAATAGTGCTTGGCACTATTGGATGGGCATTGGATGGACTTGAGATATGATTGAAGTGAGAGATATAATGCTTGACACTATTGGATGGACATTGAATGGACTTGGGATGATTGAAGTGAGAGATATAATGCTTGACACTATTGGATGGAGATTGAATGGACTTGGGATGATTGAAGTGAGAACAACTTGTACACAAGAGAAAATTTTCTCTCTTCTCCACGCACATACACCTCTCTCTCTCACTAGGAACCTCTTTCCAACAATAGGAGCTTTGGAGAAAATCTTGTTTGGAGGAGTTCAAGCTTGGAAGGAGGTTGGAGAAGAGGAAGAACAAGCTATTGGTCAAGTAGAGCTTGGAGGCTAAGGTAAGGATTTGTGATTTCGAGGTAGAGTTTATGGTAAACTCTTGGAAAATGAGTTTTTGAAAACTCTAGGATATCCTACGCTAGATTATTCATGAATCCACCGTAGATTTTGGGGTGTGTTTTGAGGAGGTGAATCCTAGAGTTTATTTTGGGACTTTTTAATTTCTAGCTTTTGGGGTGGAATTGATGGGTGTAGAACACTCTTATAGGTTAGTTTTGAAACTTTTCTTGTTTAGATTTCAAGATCTAGCAAAATTTCTCAACCTAAGGTATTTTTCACCTATTTTTCTTATGGATTTTAAAGAATTTCGTGATTAGTTTTTTATGATGTTTTGACCTTTTGAAAACTTCTCTTCGGACATAAGAGAAAGAGTGGGCAACTTGGTTGGGATCCTTCACAAAGGTTTGGCCACTATCCGGTGGGTTTGACCTCACCGAAATATGTGAACTCCCCCTATGTCTCCTATAGACTTTTAGGGCATCATTGTTATATTAACCATGCATTGTTTGATTTATCATGATTTATGATCATGCATTTGAATCCCTTCATGTGTAGAAAATTTCATATTCTATGTAGTAGAGGTAAACATTGTATGTGCATGGGCACTTTAAGGGGGGGTTTGAATAGGAATTATTGTGAACTTAAGCTTTTGGATATGAATAGAGAACATCTATACATGTATTAGAATTCTTGGAACATGTTATGCATATGATCATGTACAAATGGACATTATGACATTAGTGTCATCTAGTGTAGTGAGATACAAGTAGAAAACTTTTAAACTTATACAATTAAGATGAAATAATGAGATTCATGTTTGAAACATGATGCTTTACTCTTTCATTATGCAAGATAATGCTAATATTGTATATGAAACATTGACACTATAATACTATACTCCGGCCTAAAGGTCGATGATACTATTCCGTATTTTAGACACGATGATTGCTATTCCGTATTTTAGACACGATGATCGAGACTTGCTTGCTTGCCGTTTGTGCTCATTCGCACATGCTTGGTA
The DNA here is from genome assembly GCA_029168755.2 of Tillandsia fasciculata. Taxonomy (NCBI): domain Eukaryota; kingdom Viridiplantae; phylum Streptophyta; class Magnoliopsida; order Poales; family Bromeliaceae; genus Tillandsia; species Tillandsia fasciculata. Next base: position 15,503,007 of record CM054931.1, on the reverse strand, counting down.
AGGTCGCTCCCTCTAAGTCGACACTCCGAAGTTGGCCATTTGCAATATCATGATCGCCGTGCGGAATTGGGTGCCAATTAGGACATAGTTGGATAGGCATAGCTCCATTGGGGGGTGCCACCACGGGACCATGAGGCGTGGCTTATGTAGTGGCCCTAGTTCCCATACAACGTTCTTCCGATGAATCCACTGTTAGAACACCTAGTGTTGGTGTATCTGGCCATGGAGCATCAATGGGATGCCACAGATGAACCCTGTGAGATATTATTAGCTGTGTTGGCCTTCGGCTAGGTTTGCCAAAATTTCTGAAAGAAATTAGGCCAAACAGAGGTTGGAAATGGATTCAGCACGGAAAAATGCTTGAAAACGGCTATTTGCTTGTTTGATTCTGAGTCCGGATGCCCAAAAAGGGACTCCCGGAAGTTTTTATTGGCTTTTGGTGCATAGGAGGGGCCGTAGACCGTCGGCTTGCCACGTGGCTGCCTGTCATTGGCCGGTTTATAGCGCGCGGTCCACAGAATAGCGCGGCTGGGTGCACAGACCCGGCGCAGAGACACGTGGCACCGCCTGATTGGCGGGCTCAAGGCGCGCGGTCTATCGGGTGAGCGCGGCAGTGCATGGACCAAGGCGGGGGACACGTGGCAGCCTCCGGTTGGTCGGTGCACGCGGCGCGGTCCACGGAATTCCAAAGCGGGATGCGTGGACCGGGTGTAGGGGACACGTGTCACCCTCTGATTTGCGGGCGCACCGTGCGCGGTGCACGGGGGCTTTGGCCGGCGCCTCGGGGCACGTGCACACGAGAGGGCCACGCCGCGCGACCGGCGCGTGCGGCGACCGGTCGGCGGGTCAACCGGTTGGACACGTGGCGCCTGCTCATTGGCGGGCGCCAACCGCCTTTCTGTGCGGTGGGAGGCCACGTGGCAGCCTGTGAGTGGCTCGCACAGCTATTTGCTGTTCGGCGGGCCACGTGGCATCAACGGGTGATTTCGGGCATGAACAGTGTTGGGCCGGTCCAACACTGTAGCCGCCCAAAAGTACCGGGCGTCCGAAAGTTGGGCCGGCCCAACACTGTAGCCGCACGAAAGTACCGGGTGTCCGAAAGTTGGGCCCGAAAGCCCAATACTTGTCTTTTTTTGGCTTTTTCCGGGTGAGGCCTATAAATAGGCCCCTTGGGCCTCATTTTTGAGGCTTTTCCCGAGTGTTTCTGCCTAAGTGCCCTCCACCAAAGTTCTTCCTCTTCCTCTTGTGTATCTTTCGGTGGAAGCTCAGAATTTTTGGAGACCGCGACGACGACGATTTCTACATCGTGGTGCGGAGCGACGATTTACTGTTGGAGGCCCATTTTCGTCGCACTTCAGTCTGGGAGGTCTACAGAGCTACCCCGAAGATATTTTTGGACGATTTCTGCGGCGACGGTTTCACGAGAGGTATATCTACAAATTTCGTGTTGGTCACTTTTTCTGGATTTGAGCTTTTATTGGGGTTTTGGGTACGTTTTTAACCCCCTTTGCGGCTGATGGACTGTTTGGACAGCACCTACTTGTCGGATTTTTATCTCCGCATTCGGACATCGGAATTCGACGTTTAAGGGCTCTATCGACATCTACTCTTCGCGAGGATTGCCGTCATATTTTTACTGGAATTTTTGGAGTTCGTTTTACAGGTGAAAATTTCAAATTAAGATGACTGTTCACCGCAGAATTTGTAAACTTGGAATTTTTTAGAAATTAAGTGTAACTTTGGGATGTATTTTGTACCCAGGATGTATTGAGCACTGCTACTGTACTGTTGGCTTGGTGGATGTACTGTTATATCTGTTTCTGGGTATTCTCAGCTGTACGATTCCAGACAGTTAGCACTTTCAGGTGGGTGACTTGGCTTTCAGGATCTATGGACTGCGTGCTAATTCTATATATGTAGGATCATGCATGTTAGAAATTGGACTTAATAGCATGTTGAAACTGAATGTTATTACTCTTGGTATCAGTTGATGAATCTTGTGATCTTATTGCTTCCTACAACATGTTAATTATTGAAATCTTGAAACTTGACCTAGCACCCCGTCATATGCAGCATGTTCAGCCAGACTGTAGAAAACTTCAACTTGGGCTAGATTTCTTTTATTGCTCTAGACATTTCCCACATCACTTTTATACTTGTCATTCTGGACTTAGCTTTTCTCGCCCGGGTTGTGGGCTGGGAGGTCGGGTGGTTGTGGGATGCATTTACACTCGTGTCTGGGGACCGAGTGGATTTGATAGCAGTCTGTAGATCAGATCTCTTTGGGAGAGTGATAGTAGTTGTAGATTTGGGTTCTTGGGAGCTGTCAGAGTGACAGTGAGTCTCAGCTGTGTAGATTCCAGTCTGTGAGTGAGACAGTGATTTGTTGGTTATAGCCGATCTTGTTGATCGAGGATTTGGATCATAGCCTGCATGAGCCACATTTGAGCTCGACAGAGATGCGCGGATACTTTGCTCGGTGGGGTCGTTCCCCTCGAGTGCCACTCCGGAGTTGGGCCTGATACTTCTATCGCGACTTGTCGACGCATTGTCCCTCTGGCTGAGCCAGTTTTGGCAGTCACGGACACCGTTCCTCTGGCTGAGCCAGTTTTGGCAGTCATGGACACCCTACGTAAGTCCGGTCCTCCGGGATGTAACGGTAGTAGGTAGGCGCAGATTTGACTGGACCTGATGTGGCAGTCAGTTTAGATTGGGTGATCTGAGTTGAGGGTTAGTTGTGGCATCATGTTCTTTCTGTTCCACTCCTCGAGCATCTAGATAGAGGCATAGTAGCTGTAGACTTTACTTTTCCAGTTTTTCCTTACAGCACTGCATATGTTACTTTATGCCTCTAGTAGACTTAGTGGGCAGACCGTCGGGCTTGTTGGCGGCACCCACTGACCACTACTGTGGGATGTAGTTCTCACACCCGTCGTGGTGTCTTTTCCCAAGGGACTTCTGCTCCGGTTCCTGCTGCTCCAGTTGCTGATCCAGCTCCTTCAGACCGAGGTAAGGGAGTCGCGAGATAGATCCCTTCCTGTCATCCTCAGAGTGAGAGTAGATGTACCCCCTTTACTACTTTTGAGTTTGTTATGTCGAGTGACTTTTGTAGTGAGGTATGAGTTGTACCTTTCTTTTTCTGCTTTTCCAAGAGACTTTGTATTTTGGTGAGGTTGGGCTGTATTATTCAGTGATGTAGTTGTATTTTATGCCTTTTATTCGAGCTTTTACTTTTTCAGCTCTGATATCTGTTAGTGTTGATGATCCTTTTGCAGGTTAGTCGCTACGTCTATATGGGGCTTCCCGTATGGGCGGCAGATCTGTTGGCGAGCCCGGGTCGCAATATCGACCACGGGGCGTGACAGGTCAAGTTTAGACTCAAGGAAATTTTCAACAGAGAATGATTAAAGTTAATTAAACTTGACATTGAATATCACATAGATGATACATTCATGGTAGTTGGACATTATGATAGCATAGAGGCATAATAGTAGTAGAGTACTTTACTCTACTTCAATTGTTTATTATCTGTATTTCATTTCAGTAGTTATACTATTTTTTACCTCAGTTGATCTAGTGGTGTATTTCGCTTCTCTCGGCGGCTTACTCACTGGGAACTATTGACTAATAGTTCTCACCCCTATTTGGATTGTCGTTTTTCAGAGCCATCCATAGCGGGAGGGGCTCGGGATTGTGGCAAGGGATTGTCGCATAACTAGCCTGTCCCCGTCGCGCCACTCGAGGTGGTTACGGGGCACCTTTTCTTTTATTTTGTTGGAGAGGTGTTGATATATTTTGTTGATGTATTTTGTTATAGAGACCACCCTTGTATTTTGATAGGTTGTATTTGAGAGGACTACAGAGGTGTTGATATATTTTGTTGATGTATTTTGTTATAGAGACCACCCATGTATTTTGATAGGTTGTATTTGAGAGGACTACAGTTGTATTTTGGTTTTATCGTCATGTATGTTAGTAACTTCTCTTTTATGCATAGCTGTCAAGGGCGTCGAATCCCCGACTGGCTGGGCCGCGGCTACGTAGCTCGTAGCCGCCGGCCGTCTTCTTCGGTGAGGTTATTCCCCTCAACCGCAGGCTTAACAGAGAGAGAGAGAGATTAGGGATATAATTCCTACCTCTCTTTATTGTCCCGCGATCACAAGCATATATGGCCACTGGCCCAACCTAAATGGAGAAGGCTCTCCTTGATTCTAGGAATTTCCAAAACAACTTACCTAATCTAAGGAATTTCCAAACAACTTAACAACTTACCTAATCTAAGAAATTTCCAAACAACTTACCTAATCTAAGTTTCTATCTTTAGCCACTAGAGGCTAACCCATGCAGCGCCTGCCCAACGTGCTCAGCGCGCTCAGCCGGTCCGCGCCTGGCATATGTGCGTCCGCACATGACATCTCTCCCCGCCTCGAAGGCCAGCTCGTCCTCGAGCTGAAAGGAAGGGAACCGAGCATGGAGGTCGTCCAGATCCTCCCACGTAGCCGACGCAGGCGTTTGTCCTTGCCATTCAACGAGCACCTGGCGCACTCCCCGGGCCAGCCACGCCCGAGTCACCCGGGGAGGTGCAGGCACCACAGCACCGTGCAGGAGTGGAGGCAGCAGCGGTGGAACGGCCGGCGGGTTACCGACAAACTTCTTGAGGACGCCGACATGGAACACATCATGAATGCGAGCGTCGGGAGGAAGCTGTAGCCGCACAGCCACCTCGTTGATGAGCTCCGCCACCTGGTACGGCCCGACGTATCGCGGTTTGAGCTTCCCTGTTGCCGTGCGTGGGAGGGATGCTGCTGCCCGCTGCCGAAGGCGAAGAAGAGCCCAATCGCCGACCTGGAAGGACACCGGCCTGTGGTGCTGGTCGTAGACGCGCTTCTGGACCGCCTGCGCCTGTTCAAGGCGATAGCGGATGTCGGCGAGGAAGGCAGCGCGCTCCTCCATCTCCTGGGCGACCGCTGCGACGCGGGCCTCGCCGGGCTCATAGGAGCGGATGGTCGGGGGTTCCCGGCCATAGACCACACGAAACGGAGTTTCGCGGAGCGATGACTGATAGGCGGTGTTGTAGGTGTACTCTGCCCATGGCAGCCACCTGAGCCATTGCCGGGGACGGTCGCCGGTGAAGCAGCGCAAGTACATGACGATGACCCGGTTGGCGGCCTCGGTCTGGCCGTCCGTCTGCGGGTGAAAGGCGGACGACATGTAGAGCTTCGTCCCTGTGAGCCGCATGAGCTCCTGCCAGAACGTCGAGGTGAATACTGGATCGCGGTCCGAGATGATGGACTGCGGAACGCCATGGAGGCGAACGATGTCGGCGAAGAAGGGCGTGAGCGACGGACTCGGCGGTGTAGGGGTGCGCCAGGGGAATGAAATGGCAGTACTTGCTGAAGCGATCCACGACGGATAGAATGACCGTCTTGCCTTGCACCTTGGGCAGCGCCTCGATGAAGTCGATGCCGATGTCAGCCCACACAGCAGTCGGAACCGGCAGTGGCTGCAGCAGACCGGCCGGCCTGAGGTGGTCGGACTTGTACTGTTGACAGGTGACGCATGCCGTCACGAAATCCTGCACCCGGCGACGCATGTTGGGAAAATGAAAATCCCGCCGGAGCCTGTGGAGGGTGCGGTGGATGCCCTCATGGCCGTCGTTGTGGACCGCGGCCAGGATCTCCTGCAGCAGCGGCGACGCCGGGGGAATGTATAGGCGGCCGGCGAAGGCGACCATGCCGTCCACCAGCGCCCACGGAGCGGTGCGGGTGGCAGCCCGGACCTCATCGTGGATGGTGACCAGGGCCGGATCAGTGGCCTGGGCGTGGCGGAGGCGCTCGATGAAGTCAAAGCGGGGTGCCGAAATAGCCATCACCTCCCCGCCGTCACTGTCGCGACGGGAGAGGGCGTCGGCGACGACGTTTGTGGCGCCCGACCGGTACTCCACCGAGAAATCGAATCCCAGGAGCTTGCCGACCCAGTGGTGCTGAGGGATCGTGGCGAGGCGCTGATCGAGGAGGTACTTCAGGCTGTAGTGGTCGGTCTTGACGATGAAGCGCCGCCCCCAGAGATACGGGCGCCAATGCCGTACCGCCTGGACGAGGCCGATGAGCTCGCGCTCGTAGGCGGCAAGCGAGCGGTGGCGAGGTGCCACAGGCCTGCTGAAGAAAGCGACCGGATGGCCCTCCTGGATCAGGACCGCGCCGAAGCCGAGCGTGGACGCGTCGCACTCGACGGTGAACAGCTTGGCGAAGTCGGGCATGGCGAGTACGGGGGCGGACGTGACGGCGGCCTTGAGCGCTGTGAATGCCGCGGCCGCCGCGTCGTCCCAGGAGAAGCCCTCCTTCTTGAGTAGGGCCGTCAGTGGTGCAGCGATCGCCCCGTAGTTGTGGACGAACTTGCGGTAGTACCCGGCGAGGCCGAGGAAACCGCGCACAGTCCGGGGCGAACGTGGAGCCGGCCAATCATGGATCGCCTGCACTTTGGCCGGGTCCATGGCCACACCCGCTGCGGATATGACATGGCCGAGGTAGGCGACGGAGGAGGCACCAAACGAGCACTTGGAGCGCTTGACGAAGAGTTGGTGGCGGCGTAGTTCGTCGAGGACGGCCCGGAGGTGGCGAAGATGATCAGCCCACGTCTTGCTGTAAATTAGAATATCATCAAAAAATACCAGGACGAAGCGGCGCAGGAACGGGCGTAGCACGTCGTTCATCAAGGCCTGGAATGTCGCCGGGGCGTTGCACAGCCCGAACGCCATCACCAAGAACTCGTACAGGCCGTCGTGGGTGCGGAACGCCGTCTTGTGCACGTCCTCCGGGCGCATGCGCACCTGGTGGTACCCGGACCGGAGGTCCAGCTTGGTGAAGAAACTTGGCGCCATGGAGCTCGTCGAGGAGCTCGTCGACCACCGGGATCGGGAAGGCATCCTTGACGGTGAGCGCGTTCAGCGCCCGGTAGTCGACGCAGAAGCGCCACGAGCCATCGGCCTTCTTGACGAGGAGGACGGGCGACGAGAACGGTGAGTCGCTGCGGCGGACGATCCCTTGAGCAATCATTGCGGCACACTGGCGCTCCAACTCGTCCTTGTGCGCGCCGCGGGGTACCGGTAAGGGCGGACGGCGACCGGCTGGGCGTCGGGCTTGAGAACAATGCGGTGGTCGTGCGCACGCTTGGGGGGCAGACCGACGGGGTCCGCGAAGAGCCCCCCAAACGAGAGCAGCAGCGCCTCCAGGAGGGAACCGGCCTCTGTTGTTGCGCCCAGGGCCGGCACGGCGGGGCTGGCCATGCCGGTCCAGGAGACGGAACGCCCCCGGCGCTGGAAGGACATGCGCCGGCGGCCGAGGTCCCAAACAATGGGCCCCAACTCGCCGAGCCACCGGGTGCCGAGGACGACGTCGTACCCGGCCAGTGGCATGACGTAGAGGTCGGCCGGGAATGAATTGCCGTCGATGAGCAGGGGCGCGTCGCGGATGACGCCGGCGCAGGTGACCCGCTCGCCATTAGCGACCAAGGCTGTGAGGCGGGGGTGTTGGCGGAGGGGCAGACCGGAGCGCCGCGCCGCCTCCTCCGAGATGAAGTTGTGCGTGCTGCCGGAGTCGAGGAGGGCGACGAGGGACGCGGAGCCGAGTGCCACGGCGATTGCATGGTGCCCACCATGGGAACCCCAGCCACGGCCTGCAGGGAAAAACAGGGCGCCTCGGCGTCGTGCTCCGCGTCGCCCGCGGCGTCCGTGGCGTCCTCGATCTCCACGCCTTCAAGGAAGAAGATGCGCCGGCAAAATCTGTTATGGCCACGGGTATATTTTTCATCGCAATTAAAACAGAGGCCCAGACGGCGCCGTTCCGCCATTTCGTCCGGGGTGAGGCGCCTCTGATTGCCCTCGTCGCGACCCTGCTGGGCGGCCACCGGAGGAGCAGGGAGCGCCAGCAGCTGCTGTGGCCCCGGAAGCGCTGGCCGTGGCGCGGGGGCGGAAAGGAGGCCACGCTGGGGCGCCCGAGGGGAAGGCTGCACCGGCCGGTCGCTCGCCATCAACTCTACTTGTCGCGCCAGGCTCATGGCGGCTGCGAGCGTCTCCGGGTTGTGGATGCGGACGGCGTGGCTGAGCGGCGGCAGGAGTCCGCCAGTGAAGAGCTGGACGCGCTGAGCCTCATCAAGGCGGCCCGCGCGAGGCAGGAGTGCCTGGAAGCGATTGGAGTACTCCTCCACGGTCCCTGTACGCCGGCACTCGGCGAGCTCGAACAGCGGAGCCGAGCGGAGGGGAGGCCCAAACCGCAAGGTCAGGAGCTCCTTGAATCGCCCCCACGACGGCGTGCCCTCGTCCTCCTGGAGTTGGATGTACCAGAGTTGCGCGACGTCCTCCAAATTGTACGAGGCCATCCACACGCGCTCCTCCGCCATGGTGCGCTGTTGGCGAAAATAGGATGCGCACTTGTTGATGAAGAGCATCGGATCGGTCTTGCCGTCGTAGCGGGGAAATTCCAATTTGTGGAATTTTGGGGGGCGATCAAGATCGCGCGGCCCCTCCGGGCGGCCGCCGGCGCCGTTGTCCGACGACGAGGCCGACTTCTCCTTCATAGCCGCCATGTCGGCCTTCATGGTTGTCATCTCCGTGGTGATGGATTTCAACATCTCTATCACATCGGCGACGGTGGGATCGCCCATGGCTGTTGGCTGCGGGGCGGCAGTGGCGGAGGGCTGCGGCGGTGGTGGAGGGCTAGGGTGGTGGGCGGCGGCTTGGGTGGAGCGGGTGGGCTCTGATACCAGGTTGTCAAGGGCGTCGAATCCCCGACTGGCTGGGCCGCGGCTACGTAGCTCGTAGCCGCCGGCCGTCTTCTTCGGTGAGGTTATTCCCCTCAACCGCAGGCTTAACAGAGAGAGAGAGAGATTAGGGATATAATTCCTACCTCTCTTTATTGTCCCGCGATCACAAGCATATATGGCCACTGGCCCAACCTAAATGGAGAAGGCTCTCCTTGATTCTAGGAATTTCCAAAACAACTTACCTAATCTAAGGAATTTCCAAACAACTTAACAACTTACCTAATCTAAGAAATTTCCAAACAACTTACCTAATCTAAGTTTCTATCTTTAGCCACTAGAGGCTAACCCATGCAGCGCCTGCCCAACGTGCTCAGCGCGCTCAGCCGGTCCGCGCCTGGCATATGTGCGTCCGCACATGACAATAGCTTAGTTATATTTGTGCTCTGATTCCTAATAGGATGTGTATATTGTTTCCTTTCCGCTTAGTTATTGTAGATGCCTTGTGTACTGGAGGGTACCTTGTGCACACGGCGGGTTTGTGCACGTGCCGGGTAGGCTTCCGCTGGGCCCGCGGTGTGACGATACTCATAAAAGCATAGTAGCCTTATATATATATATATATATATATATATATATATATATATATATATATATATATATATATATATATATTATATATATATATAAAAGAGAGATAGAGAGAGAGAGAGAGAGAGAGAGAGAGAGAGAGAGAGTCCGGCTACTATGCTATCGATAGTACCAAACACTTGGTGCTACTAAGTTTTTCACCATTAGATCAACCCCTCTGATCATTT
>CM054931.1:15406003-15493332 GCA_029168755.2 Tillandsia fasciculata | reverse complement strand
AGAGACTACCCTATCCAATGATTATTATGCGCATCCTTAGAAAGTTTAAAGTCGATACAAGCGCGAGTTCATACCATGTACAGTTTGGGCACTATCAATGAGACAACAATTGTGAAGTCTCTTTCGACGAAACAAGATGATCCTCCCTCACCTCCTACCCGACAAAGAGCACAACCTCACGCAACAACTTCTGCATCTAGAGCAACAGCTCCTGTTCCACCAGAACACCAGCAGCCTCCATCCACTTCTGATGATGATTCTTCTGTGCTCAATCTTAAGGAACAACAGCGCTCTCAAATGAGCAAGAACGCATGTCTATTGAGTTCGCTGAAATGAGGAAGACCTTAAAGAGGTCAAGAAGAACAAGCAAGCGTGCTGATCCAAGATCTTAAAGAAGTGAAGAAAGGAGCAAGCTTCTATGAACAAACGCAAAAGTTTCAGAAGCTAGGTTTGTATCAGCTCTGACGATTCTGCATAACTTTTCTTCTAATCTTTTCTTTGCAGGTTTTTTTACGTTTTGGTTTGTGTTTTCCTTCAACTCTCGAGTTTTTGATTTATATTTAAACTTTTTAACTCTCTCCTTGTGTTTTGTAAATTTTGGCTTTATTTGTGACAAAAAGGGGGAGAGAGTTTAGAGAGAACTAACTTGAACGAACTTGAACAACATCTTTGACTTTGGTGAAAGGTAAGTTCACAACTTCCTGTTATCTTGTGATTTGTTGCATGTCCCTACTAACTATTCGACTAACTATTTGGATATGTATTATTACTAACAAGTTTTTGATTACTAACAAAGCAATGGTATGACATTTGGAATCTATTGCTTAAAGCCCTGACGTCCACATTCCTCCCCCCTTTAAAGCCCTGACGTCCACATTCCTCCCCCTTTAAGCCCTACGTTCACGTCAGGCTCAACAACTCACAAGCACCAGGCGATGTGAGACTTGTCTCGCTAGCCTTAGCCGACCTTGTGGGGAGCTGCACTCCTCCCACAACGGTCATTAGCCGGGGAACCTCGCTCTAACCCACTAAATAACCCTGCTCAGCCGAGACTCATCTCACATTTTTCGGTTGGTGATGCTCTGATACCAATTATGACGCCCCAACTTCCCAGGGGATCACCCATCCTAGAACTACTTAATTCTAGCATGCTTAACTCTCTTAACCTCTTGGGTCTTGCTACCATCCAAAATGCTATAGCGGGGTTAAGAAGATTTAGTTCTATTATATCGTTTATTATATATAGGACTAATCTAAATTCCGGAGGTATCCAATATATCTATAGCTGTTGTTAATCCTATTTTAATCCTATATTTAAATTATGTGATTGTAGAAAAGATACATTTTATCGATGTGTTAGGCCTCAAAGAGTTAGAGAGATTTAGAAATTCCAAAAGTTTGAAATTGCTGATGTGATGAAGTGATCTCAGCAGACTACTGGTTTTTGTTGGGGTGGCTATTGGATGCCTACATACTGTATTCGACTAACTATTTGGGCATAATTGGGCTAACAAGTTGTTGGACTAACATACTTAAATGGATCATGTGAGTGATCATTTGGACCCCGTGATTCTTTAGATAGTGGTTTCTTGCAAATGGATATTAAAATTGGGCTCTATCTCTGTAATTCGGTTTAAGTTTCAATTTCTTGAGGTATCTTCGGTAATGTTTTCAAGAGTTGGAATTTGTGCAAGAACGACATCTAATTCTAGAGTCAGTTCTAGAAAACTGTTTTAGGGTTTATCTCTGTACTTGATGTTTTGGGCAACCGGTCACTGTTCATTCCGGAACCGGTATCGGTGTTTTGGCGGACGGCGACGGCGGCGGGGGGATTGTTACGGAATTTGAGTTGGCGTATTTCGTGAAAGTATTAAGTCTTGAAGATTGAAGATGAAAAGAAGTTTGGATCATATACCTCAATCTCAAGAAAGAAGAATTCAAAAGGATCAGGTATGTTTAACTAAAGATTTTTGATGATCCGAATACTTCTTATAGTGTAGAAACACTGGAAGAATTTATTATTGCATAAAAATCAAAAACTGGACATGGGACATGTTCAGGATCCGGATCAGACCTTCCAATCCGGATCCCGAAGGGTGTTCGTTCATACACTGTTCAATCCGGATCGCAGCTCCTTGATCCGGATCCCGAACACTAGTTTTACCTTTTATTTGAACGATCCGGATCAGGCTTTGCAATCCGGATCCCGAATGTTGGTGTTTGGTGAAACTGTATGAACGATCCGGATCGGGCACTTCGATCCGGATCCCGAACCCCTGGTTTTCTGGAATTGTCTATCACGCTACTGCGATCCGGATCACAGTAATTCCGATCCGGATCGCCGTCCTGAAAATTTCCAGAAAAGGCTGTTTTTGATCCTTATCTTCTTCCAATGGTTTCTAACCTATATATAGACCCTATGATTCATTTTTAGGGTAACGGGACATAATAGAAAAATACGACCGAAAGAGAAAAATCCACATATAGAGAAGAAAGGAAATCAATAGAATTAATTCTATGTTTCTTCATCTATATTGATTGATTTGATTCTAGGTTTTCCATACTCAGATTTTGAGTAGAATCAAATCAATGAATACTTAGATGGTATTTCCGATCTATTTCTAATCTAAGTATTCGGCGGATCATCACCACCCAAAAACAACGATTTACCCTAAATCGGCGCGTGGACTCGCGTGGCCTTGTGGATTCAAGGTGCAACCGCTCTCGTGGATTCGGAGCGAGGTACGTTCGTGGATTCGAAGCGTGCTACTGGGTGAAGACCGTGGATTCGGTCGGACGTCGTGGACTCGACGTTGGACGCTGTGGATTCAGCGTTGGGCGCAGATCGTGGATTCGAGAAGCGTCGTGGAGCGAGCGGAGAAGATCTACTAGGAGCGTATGGTAAAAGGTTGAGTCGTCTGTGAGTACGTTATATCACCTTGTACGTGTGTTAATTCTAGTGGATTTCACCGTGTTATCGGTCCCGTGGTTTTTTACTCCGTTTTGGAGTTTTTCCACGTAAAAATCTTGCGTGTTCATTTATTTTTCCGCATTGGGTTTTATTGCGCAATGATTTTTTGAGTGTTTATTGTTTACACCTATTCACCCCCCTCTAGGTGTTTTTTTCCCTATTTAGATCCATTATTACATATAACCCAACAGCGGGCGGCGGCGGCGGCGGGCAGCGGCGGAGCGCGGCGGGCAGCGGCGAAGCACTGCGGATCGCGGCCGCGGGCAGCGCGCGGGCAGGTGCGCGGTCCACGCGGCCGGCGTGCACCGGAGAGAGGACACGTGGCACTTGGCTATTGGTCAGGTTCATGGCATCGTGTGCACCGGGTGCAGCAGGCAGAGGGACTACCACGTGGCGGCTTTCCATTGGTTGGGAGTACTGTGCGGGCAGGCCGGGCAGGTGCGCGGGCAGGCGCGGAGGTGCAGGATTGTGGTGTGCCACGTGGCGGTTCCTCGTTGGATGAGAGTTGGACACGTGGCAGGTGTTGATTGGCAGGTGCAGTGGACTCGGAGCACGGAATAGCCAGGTGGTGTACGGTGGACCGGGGTGGACACGTGGCGGCTACTGGTAGGCCGATCTACATGCGCGCAGTCCACGGTGCAGTCGAGCCTGCCTCGGACTGCGTGCCTGGCAGGGTCGCAGGCGGCGCGCGCAGGCACGCGCGCAGGCGTGCCGGCGCGTCTGGCGCTGACCGGGTCAGCGCCACGTGTCGACCACCGCGTGGGCCACGCGTCGCGATGTGAGCGGCGGGATCCGGTGTTTGCTGTTATGTGGGCGACGTGGAGGCCCAGGATGAATCCGGGCTTGAACAGTGTTGGGCCGGGCCCAACACTGTAGCAGCCCGGAAGTTCCGGGCGCCCGAAAGTCGGGACATGATGGTCATTAGTTGAATTATTTGGTTGGGCCTTTATATACCCCCTCCTCTCCCTCTTTCTTCCCCTTTTTCCGAGCCTTAGAGTAGGAATGGGTGGGAGAGCTCAATATGAAGTTTGTTCCCCTTGATGTTCTTGAGCTCGTGGTGGATCCCCGGAATTTTTGGAAGCTCGGCAACGGCGATATCGATTTTACAGTTCGCCTCGGTTTTCTCCCTATTTCGGCCCGTTACCATCACAGTTCAGTCAAAAATTCACTGTGAGCAAACCAGGAGGAGTTTTTGGACGATTTCTTCGACAGCGTGTTCCTAAGAGGTAAGGCTTCGATTTTCGTATTGATCGCTTCGCTCCGTTTCGCACTTTTGGCACGTTTCCCGAGGCATCTTTGACCCTCATTTTTCTGTGTTGGATTCTGGACAGCACCGGCTTGTCGATTTTATATCTCAGCCTAGGAGCATCGGATAAGGCGTTTCAGTACTCGATTTTGATCTACTCGTCGCGAGAAACACAGTGGTGATTTTTCTGGGATTTTTGGAAATTATTTCGAAGGTGATAATTAAGCTTTTCTTGGATAGATTGCTACAGGAATTCTGTTGTGGAGATTTTGAGTATGCAGCGGTGTTTTATTTTTATCTTGGCCTACAGTTATCAGATCTGGGCGTTTAAACAGTCATTTTGGGGCTACTCTTCGCGAGGAACGCGACCGTGAATTTTCTAGATTTTCTTGAGGACTGGACAGAGGTGATATTTAGCCATTTTTGGGGCTGATTTTGGACAGTGGGTAATTGTACAGTTTTGGGATTAATTGTGCGCAATGTTCTATGCAGTGGGACACAGTTTTTGGTGGATTGCTGTGTTAGAGGACAGCGGGCAGCGAGAGGTCTCTTTTGGTGTTGTGCGCGCTTTTCGAGGTGGGTGGTTGTTGCATGCCTCTACTTCTGACCTGCTCACTAAGTTTATTAGAGAACCCCACTTTTGAGCATATTGATTGATTATCATGCATGATTGCCTGATATAAATGCGAGCCTATCATCTGAGATTAATTTTGTGGATATAGCATGTTGGGGATATTATTGGGATAATATTGCTGTGGGAACATGATCATTGGAATAATTTAATAGTGATAATTAACATGCTACATTAGCACCTAGATTTTATGAAAGTGGATTAAATGGATTAATTGTTGGGACATAATGGCATAACAAGGTGCGGGTGCCACTTTGGGATTTATTATGGATCAGGGATTATTTACATGTGTAGTGGACTGATGATTTTAGCATGATTGATATAGTTATGTGGATATTATTAATTGTTACACATGTAAACTGTTATTTGACATTCTCTCTCTTTCATATTTCATGAGGACTTTTGCATGCTTATTTGGACATCTAGATAGGCCACTATTTTATTGCTACACTATCATATTGGGATTTGACTTAGGAGAAACCATGATTGCTTCCTTTCTCCTTCTTATTTAGACTTTTGAGTCATGTTGCTCGGGTTCGAGCAGGGGTTTGGGAATAGTGTAGCCGGGACCTGAGGGTCAGTGACAGGGTGTACTTGATGTTGGATTGTGGGTGTGGGTTATTGCGGTGACCGCGGACTTTGGGCGGTTGACCGGATCTTGATTATTTTATCCAATTGTGGGTGTGGGTTATTGCGGTGACCGCGGACTTTGGGCGGTTGACCGGATGCTTACTATTGCATCAGATTGGGTATCAGTTTTCTCTAGTGGATGGTGTTTCCCACTTTTGAGTACTATTGCATCTGATTGGGGATTGGGGTTTATTAGTGGACGGAGTTTCCCACTTTGATCATAGTCTTGATCCAGTCCTGCTATTATGAGACAGTGGTTACAGAGATGCTTGATACAGAGATACTTTACTCGTGTGGGTCGCTCCCCTCGAGTGCCACTCCGGAGTAGGCTTTACACGGTGCCGAGCGCCGGGCACCATGGTGAGTTGTGAGTGCTGATTGGGATTTCGAGCCTTATGTGCTGGTCCCCTACTGAGTTTTGAGTTCGACAGCAGAGCAGGCAGTACCAGTTTTACTGGTGGCACTAGATTGGGTCTATTTGGTCAGATACTGTTTCCTGATGCATTCATACCGTCATTTCTTTCGGTATTGCATTTAGAGGCATACTTGTTGTGGTTTCCCTTTATTCAGCAGTTCTGTTTACAGCTTTACCACTCACCCCCTTTTTCTTGCCTCTGGTAGACTTAGTGGGTACGCCGGAGCTTGAGGCTTTACCCACAGGGGGAGGCTACTGGTTTACTAGTGGTTCTCACCCCCATTGTTGTTTTCCCTTGCTTTTTCTTCCCCCTTGTTTTGCAGAGTCCTCTTCGGGAGTTGCTGATCTTCGGTCGTTGTCCGAGGCGAGGGAGTCACGAGCTAGATCTTTACCACCCAAGGAGTGTAGCTGTATCCCCTGGTTGGAGATTCCTGGCAGCTGTTGGCTGGTTTTTACTGTTTTCTTTGGGGAGAGATCTTTGGTATTTGGTGAGACTGATGTTGAGACTGATGTACTATAGTTTTAGTTTATCTCCCTTTTATAGTTGAGAGATGCTGTACTGAGGACATTGTATGATGATTATCTGTATTTGAGGAGATGGAGATTGTACTTT
The DNA here is from genome assembly GCA_029168755.2 of Tillandsia fasciculata. NCBI lineage: Eukaryota > Viridiplantae > Streptophyta > Magnoliopsida > Poales > Bromeliaceae > Tillandsia > Tillandsia fasciculata. The sequence goes on along the minus strand of CM054931.1, from coordinate 15,486,826 downwards.
ATTTCATATTGTACAGTGATTGGATTTTATTTTACAGCATTTCATTTCAGCTCTGATATTTGTGTAGCTATAGTACTATCTTTTGCAGGTTAGACGCTTCGCCTATGCGGGTTTTAGCATAGGTGGCGGATCTGTTGGCGAGTCCGGGTCGCAGTTTCGACCCCGGGGCGTGACAGCTGAATAGGTTTCGGAATCAATTATTTCCTTTGTTTTAAAATAAAATATTGTCACATTTTATTTATTTTTAATTTTGATTTTCAATCTTAAATTGTCATATGCAGCTTACAACCTGTAGCTAATTCGATACAACGAATTGACACCAGCCATGAACAACTTATCAGTCCTAAGAAAGAAATGTACTCTAACATAAAAACTATTGCTGATCTGTTAGACTTGGACCTTTCTACCGTATAGGTATTGTCACGCCCCGGGTGTAAACCGGAACCCGGGCCCGTCTACAGATCCGCCGTGCACACGGTATTTCCTGCGTACACGAAGCGCCAAACCTACTCAGATATAAGAGATAATAAAAAAAAAGAGCAATGAAAATAGAGCAAAACTAAAACTAATACATCTCAGAGTGAAGCTGGAAATAAAATACAATACATCTGTATAAATGATACATCAGTCTCTCCCAGCTCACCAAAATAAATACAACCTGCTGGCAAAAGCCAGTCCCAAATGTAAAAGTACAACCGTCTGAGAAAATATGGGTACATCAACAGTCCAGCTAACCCGCTCATCCTGCCTCAAGATCTACCTACTCAGCCGTCCTCTCTCCTCGACCCGCCGCTGAAAGCCCAGCAGCACCCGCCGAAGACACTGCAAAACAAGGAAGAAGGAAAAGAGGAAAGAAGAATGGGGGTGAGAACTACTAGAAAACCAGTAGCCTCCCATAATGGGTAAAACCTCAAACTCTGACACACCCATTAGGTCTACCAGAGGCAAAAAGGAAAGAAGAGTGGTAAGAAATGAAACCGCTGAAAAAGGGAAATCTACCACTACTATGCCTCTACAATACAGTCCTAGACAGGAATAACCGTAAACGACAGTAACCAACCGTCCCAGATGAACCCAATCTGTACCGCCCTCACCATCGGGCAAGTAAGCCGCGCCGATGTGATGGCAAAACTCCTGTTGCCGCCCTCATCATCGGGCAAATAAGCCGCGCCGATGTGATAGCAAAACCGTCAATAACCGTCTGGCCCCGGCCTCCGGAGGGGATCTCGAGGGGAGCGACCCACACGAGGAAAGCATCACCGGGCAATAACCGCGCCGGTGTGATAAGTATCAAAAGCAGGACTGGTTCACAACTATAAAGCCCCAGTGGAGCACATCCCTCCACTAAAAAGAAACTGATTCCCAATCAGATGCAAAAGTAACCATCCGGTCAATCGCCCAATATCCGCGATTGCCGCAATACCCCACAATCCACGACCAGGTCTAACAACCGACCTCCGGTCAACCGCCCAATATCCGCGGTCGCCGGAATAACCCACAAACACAATCATGTCCCATATCCAACATCTGGTCAACCGCCTACTATCCGCGGTTGCCACAAAACCCTCTAGTCCATAATCATGCCCTATTACCGATGTCCTATAACCCACATCCGGTCAACCGCCCAATATCCGCGGTCGCCGCCAAAACCCATAATCCACAATCCAGGCCCCGGCTACACTATCCCAAACCCCTGCTCAAACCCGAGCAACAAGAACCACCTGACTAACGAAAAGGAGAAAAGAAACAAACAAGGTTTCTCCTAAGTCAAGTTCCAGCATGAAAGTGTAGCGATAAAAGATGGCCTATCTAAATGTCCATATAAGCATGCAAGTATTCTCAAGGAAAGATAAAGAAAGGGTGACAATAATGGTTCCACATGTGTATCAATTAATAGCTCCGCATAGATATAACCATCATGCTAAATCATTATCCAACCACACATATCTAAAATCCACAATTTTCCCTCACCTACATCATCCACCTATGCATGTCCCAAAAGATCCACTCCCACGAGACATTTCATTTTATCCAAATATGAAAGTAAATTCCACATGCAAGGTTAAGTGCCAAAACTATATCCATTCAAGCATGAATAAATCCCAACCACTATCAGATATCCACAATAGTATTTTCCATATGATAGGCTCACAATTATATTACTTTAAGCATGCATGTCCAAATAAAGGGATCACTCTAATATTCCTAGTGAGCATGTCAAAATAGAGGTAAACAACGACCACCCACCTCGAGCGCTAAATCCTGGTCCCAACAGTGAAGTCCACGCCCAAGTCAGTCGACCGTCACAAACACCGCACAACAATTACCCCAAAACATACAATTAAACCACATAAAGCTCCAACAAAATCTGTCCAAACACAAAAGTCCAATGTATCCCTGTTTTCATCTGCGAGAAATGCTCAGAAAATTCCAAGAAAAATACTGTCACGATCCTCGCGACGAACCCGTCGAAACGAGTACATGCACGCTCAAATCCGAGTTTCCTACGCTGAGAAACAAATCTGACAAGGGAACCACCTCGAAATAAGCTGCTCCCAAAAATTGTAGCAATAAGTTCTGTACACAGATATTTTTCACCTTCCAAAAATATTCAGAAAAATCTGAGAAAAATCCAGGAGATTCCTTGCGAAATGTAGATGAAAAACGCCTCCTGAAATGCCTCGATCCGATGCCTGTGCACAAAGATATGGCCAAAATACCACAGTGCTGTCCAAAAACTCCGCCCAAGAAAAGGGTCAAATGAAAGCTCGGAAAACTCCAAGATAAACTCAAAACGAGGGAAAACCCAAGTCACGAAGATCGTAGCCCTACTTGTCATGAAGCCAACGGCGCAAAAATCGCCTCAATCGGAGGTCGGAGTAAGCCGGGGGAGTCCTCGTACAAAAATGCGACGAAGAAGATCACAAACGAACGAGCGTCGTGCCGCGCCGTAAAAATGGAAACCTCGGGATGCGTGCCGCAGAAAAATCCTAGAATCTGCAGATGGATCCGGCTCTGGGAGAGGAAGAAATCTCCTGAAGGTTGCACTGCAAAAATCCGCACTGAGAAAGAGTTCTTCACTGCTGAACAGGGGCCTATTTATAGGCTGGAAAAACAAATCAACTAATACCCAACATGTCCCCACTTCCGGGCGCTGGGGGGTTTTCGGGCGGCTACAGTGTTGGGCCCGGCCCAACACTGTGTGCGCCCGAAAGTCCCTCGGGCCTCCACGTCGCCCCCGCAATAGCGGACAGCCGCGCTGGCCATCCACTGCGCGACGCGTGAACCAACGCGGCGACGACACGTGGCGGGCCCGAGCGCGGGAAAGCCCGGTCAGCGCGCCCACGTGCCGCCTGCGCCCCCTGCCAGGCGCGAATCCCGAGGCACCCCAGTGCACCCCGTGGACCCAGCCTTCATGAGCCCGCCAACCACGATCAGACACGTGTCCCACCGGTCCATGCACCGCGCCCGCCTGCTCCGTGGTCCAAGTCCACTGCACCGACCAATCTCAACATGCCACGTGTCCTCATCCTCTGGTGCACGCCGGGCGTGGACCGCGCACCTGCCCGCGCGGTACCCGCGCCCGCACGCTGCCCGCGGCCGCTCCGCCGCCTGCCCGAGCCCGTCCGCCGTGCTCCGCCGCTCCCCGCCGGCCGTCGGAATCACTGTTCCGGCATGAACAGTACCGGTGCTCAAAAATAACAAGTAGGTAGTCCATTTTAACCATTTTCGCGCGCTGAATCCGAATTTGACGTCCGTTTTGCCAAATTCCAACTCTAAAAATTGACAAATGCTCCCGGAAAGGTGTTCCTTGGTCCAAACTTCGCTCTAAGTCCATTTTTAATATCCGCTTCGCGCGAAACCACTTCTAAAGATCCGACGGAGTCCACTGATCACCCACGTGATCCATTTAAGCCCGAAGTCCGCCACTTGTGTCCAATTGGTGCACAAACACCTCCAACACACAGTACAGGCTCCCCAGATGTCACCAATGACTCTACCACAGCTCTGCAGAGATCCAGGTCATCACTTCCTCCCCCACTAAAAGAAAGTTTCGTCCTCGAAACTAAAGTTATTCCTCAATCCGGAACCTCAACCAAGTAGAAGGGGTAAATATCCAATCATCCACCACTCAAGCTCCCAAGGCTGTCTAATACCTCCTCCAGAGACGCGATACAATCCTCGGGTCTCTAACTAGAACAAAGTAGAGGCGGGCATTCCAGAAAACCGCACCACCTCATCCAAGAATAGCTAGGCTAACCGCTCGAGTGACTAAATAGCCTGCATCGGCAAAAGCATCCACTCCTCCCAGGGCCCCCGATAATCCAACCACAAGTCCATCGGCACAAAAGCTCGATCCCAATACCTCTGTACTCCCAAGGTATCCAATATAAGTCCCCCAACTGATCACGTAGACTCTGATCTCTAATCTAATATAAGTCCCCCAACTAATCTGTAAACCGTCGGGATGTAGAAGCAATTCCCCAATTCTCCGGCATCAACACACAGCCATATGCAGTCGAGAAAACCAGATTACAAATCCACCTTTAGGAAGACCCAGGGACCCTTACAGCTGGTAATTCAAATCCTCCATGCTCGACAAGGGTGCTAGCTCCAGATGGTCACTTCATCTAATTCCCGGGGATCCACGCAAAGCCGAAGTGAACCAACCTTCCACAACTCGAATAGCACCGGCGCCCCCAAAGGCGACACACCAGGTCTGACAAGATTCCCAAAACATCGAATCCTGGAGTTGTGTCCTCAACTCCCAAACTAGAGACATGCTAGACAACTCCAATAGGAGAACAGCTGGGAACTCGCCACCAAAGGGAGTATCCCCGAGTCCCGCGCCGCCGTAGGTCCCTCAACAACACCAGCCAAAAAGGTTACTCATCCACTGCAAAACATCCGCCTCGCCCACGAAGTCAAAACTATAGAGGCGAAGATAACCCTCAAGCAACTCAAGTACACCAATACCTCCGGGCCTAGCTCCCTAAGAAAACTGTCCTCGTGGCATAATCAACTGCCGCGAAAGAAAACCGAACCAGCCGGCCCAACAAATACCACAGCACCATCTCGCAGCTGAGTCAAGACCATCAGGTCTACCGGCAAAATCCAGGACTCAAGCTGCACCGGGCAGGACCAACAGCTCTCCTCCACGTGCCAAGCACGATCGGGAAAATAAGCCTCCCGAGCACGTGGTGACCCTCCTACCCTTACCCAAGCAATGAAGCAAAAGCATTACCCACCAAGAAGGGAAAACTCCCGTATCAAAAGATACGAACCCAAGAGCCCGGAACAACTCAAACCTACCACCACACCGACCGCTGTAACCTATGTGCTCTGACAGCCTCGGAAATCCACTATCCAGGAAAAGAAATCGGGAATGCCTCCTCCGACTGATCTGTCTTCCATCACCCGGCGCCAAGCGCCTCAATCAGAACTCGCCTCAGGTGGTAGATCCCAATCCAAAGGAACCACAATGCCACGCTCCATACCCGGCGCCTACTCCAATGAGGCGTCCCAAATCCGTAATGGAGGGACCCAACGAGTAACAAGGTATCCTGGCGCAATCCACTCTCAAACACTCGTATCCTATGCGCCTCGTCCCTCTACACATGGAGCGTGCAGTTCAGCAACTGCGTTAACTCTTGACATAAAAGGCCTCCAAGTACTCTCTATCCCCCACCGAACAAGACCCTGCCTCCAAGGGCTCCATACTCAATCCCACGAATCGGAATGACTCATCCGCCAAAACTGGCTCACTCGATCGTCGCAATCCCACAGCTTACCCGCTGTCAACTATCCACCCTGCCTCGGTGCCCCAACACTAAACGTCGGCACGGAGGGGGCTACTCGCTACTCCGACAACTGTGCCACTACGCTGCTCCGACAACTGTGTCGCTGCTCTGCTCCGACAACTGTGTCACTGCTCCGCTGATCTCCCTCTAACACACCTACCCTTCGGGTCCGGAGCTCTGAGACTCCAATCTGGGTATCCGGCCCGAAACAACCAGCTCAGACCCAACTGCCGCACCAAGGTGCACCCGGGTCAGGGCCCAACGTCGGGGAGACACCGCTCACCACGACAAAACCGCAAATCAGCACACCCCAAACACTCGACCCAATCTAGCGAAAGTCAAAGACATCCCTCTATTTTTGTAACTTTATGTTGTCTGCAGCCAACATAACTGTCCCACAAAAATAGGATATGTCGATCCCTCTTCACTCACAGGAAGAGTCAAACAAATAAATCACCGACTTTCGCAAAATGTCGCGTCTCTCACGCACTAACATCCTAGGGTCCGCCGAAAAGCCTAGGGTTTCCTAAGTCCCAAATGACCTATCCCTAAGCTCTGATACCAACTAATCTGTCACGCCCCGGGTGTAAACCGGAACCCGGGCCCGTCTACAGATCCGCCGTGCACACGGTATTTCCCGCGTACACGAAGCGCCAAACCTGCTCAGATATAAGAGATAATAAAAAAAAAGAGCAATGAAAACAGAGCTGAACTAAAACTAATACATCTCAGACTGAAGCTGGAAATAAAATACAATACATCTGTATAAATGATACATCAGTCTCTCCCAGCTCACCAAAATAAATACAACCTGCTGGCAAAAGCCAGTCCCAAATGTAAAAGTACAACCGTCTGAGGAAACATGGGTACATCAACAGTCCAGCTAACCCGCTCATCCTGCCTCAAGATCTACCTACTCAGCCATCCTCTCTCCTCGACACGCCGCTGAAAGCCCAGCAGCACCCGCCGAAGACACTGCAAAACAAGGAAGAAGGAAAAGAGGAAAGAAGAATGGGGGTGAGAACTACTAGTAAACCAGTAGCCTCCGCTAGTGGGTAAAACCTCAAACTCTGACACACCCACTAGGTCTACCAGAGGCAAAAAGGAAAGAAGAGTGGTAAGAAATGAAACCGCTGAAAAAGGGAAATCTACCACTACTATGCCTCTACAATACAGTCCTAGACAGGAATAACCGTAAGCGACAGTAACCAACCGTCCCAGATGAACCCAATCTGTACCGCCCTCATCATCGGGCAAGTAAGCCGCGCCGATGTGATGGCAAAACCGTCAATAACCATCTGGCCCCGGCCTCCGGAGGGGATCTCGAGGGGAGCGACCCACACGAGGAAAGCATCACCGGGCAATAACCGCGCCGGTGTGATAAGTATCAAAAGCAGGACTGGTTCACAACTATAAAGCCCCAGTGGAGCACATCCCTCCACTAAAAGAAACTGATTCCCAATCAGATGCAAAGTAACCATCCGGTCAATCACCCAATATCCGCGATTGCCGCAATACCCCACAATCCACGACCAGGTCTAACAACCGACCTCCGGTCAACCGCCCAATATCCGCGGTCGCCGGAATAACCCACAAACACAATCAAGTCCCACATCCGACATCTGGTCAACCGCCTACTATCCGCGGTTGCCACAAAACCCTCTAGTCCATAATCATGCCCTATTACCGATGTCCTATAACCGACATCCGGTCAACCGCCCAATATCCGCGGTCGCCGCCAAAACCCATAATCCACAATCCAGGCCCCGGCTACACTATCCCAAACCCCTGCTCAAACCCGAGCAACAAGAACCACCTGACTAACGAAAAGGAGAAAAGAAACAAACAAGGTTTCTCCTAAGTCAAGTTCAAGCATGAAAGTGTAGCGATAAAAGATGGCCTATCTAGATGTCCATACAAGCATGCAAGTATTCTCAAGGAAAGATAAAGAAAGGGTGACAATAATGGTACCACATGTGTATCAATTAATAGCTCCGCATAGATATAACCATCATACTAAATTATTATCCAACCTCACATGTCTAAAATCCACAATTTTCCCTCACCTACATCATCCACCTATGCATGTCCCAAGAGATCCACTCCCACGAGACATTTCATTTTATCCAAATATGAAAGTAAATTCCACATGCAAGGTTAAGTGCCAAAACTATATCCATTCAAGCATGAATAAATCCCAACCACTATCAGATATCCACAATAGTATTTTCCATATGATAGGCTCACAATTATATTACTTTAAGCATGCATGTCCAAATAAAGGGATCACTCTAATATTCCTAGTGAGCATGTCAAAATAGAGGTAAACAACAACCACCCACCTCGAGCGCTAAATCCTGGTCCCAACAGTGAAGTCCACGCCCAAGTCAGTCGACCGTCACAAACACTGCACAACAATTACCCCAAAACATACAATTAAACCACATAAAGCTCCAACAAAATCTGTCCAAACACAAAAGTCCAATGTTTCCCTGTTTTCACCTGCGAGAAATGCTCAGAAAATTCCAAGAAAAATACTGTCACGATCCTCGCGACGAACCCGTCGAAACGAGTACCTGCACGCTCAAATCCGAGTTTCCTACGCTGAGAAACAAATCCGACAAGGGAACCACCTCGAAATAAGCTGCTCCCAAAAACTGTAGCAATAAGTTCTGTACACAGATATTTTTCACCTTCCAAAAATATTCAGAAAAATCTGAGAAAAATCCAGGAGATTCCTTGCGAAATGTAGATGAAAAACACCTACTGAAACGCCTCGATCCGATGCCTGTACACAAAGATATGGCCAAAATACCACAGTGCTGTCCAAAAACTCCGCCCAAGAAAAGGGTCAAATGAAAGCTCGGAAAACTCCAAGATAAACTCAAAATGAGGGAAAACTCAAGTCACGAAGATCGTAGCCCTACCTGTCATGAATCCAACGGCGCAAAAATCGCCTCAATCGGAGGTCGGAGTAAGCCGGGGGAGTCCTCGCACCAAAATGCGACGAAGAAGATCACAAAAGAACGAGCGTCGTGCCGCGTCGTAAAAATGGAAACCTCGGGATGCGTGCCGCAGAAAAATCCTAGAATCTGCAGATGGATCCGGCTCTGGGAGAGGAAGAAATCTCCTGAAGGTTGCACTGCAAAAATCCGCACTGAGAAAGAGTTCTTCACTGCTGAACAGGGGCCTATTTATAGGCTGGAAAAACAAATCAACTAATACCCAACATGTCCCCACTTCCGGGCGCTGGGGGGTTTTCGGGCGGCTACAGTGTTGGGCCCGGCCCAACACTGTGCGCGCCCGAAAGTCCCTCGGGGCTCCACGTCGCCCCCGCAACAGCGGACAGCCGCGCTGGCCATCCACTGCGCGACGTATGGACCAACGCGGCGACGACACGTGGCGGGCCCGAGCGCGGGAAAGCCCGGTCAGCGCGCCCACGTGCCGCCTGCGCCCCCTGCCAGGCGCGAATCCCGAGGCACCCCAGTGCACCCCGTGGACCCAGCCTTCATGAGCCCGCCAACCACGATCAGACACGTGTCCCGCCGGTCCATGCACCGCGCCCGCCTGCTCCGTGGTCCAAGTCCACTGCACCGACCAATCTCAACATGCCACGTGTCCTCATCCTCTGGTGCACGCCGGGCGTGGACCGCTCACCTGCCCGCGCGCCCGCGCGCCTGCCCGCGCGCTGCCCGCGCCCGCGCGCTGCCCGCGGCCGCTCCCGAGCCCGTCCGCCGTGCTCCGCCGCTGCCCGCCGGCCGCCGGAATCACTGTTCCGGCATGAACAGTACCGGTGCTCAAAAATAACAAGTAGGTAGTCCATTTTAACCGTTTTCACGCGCTGAATCCGAATTTGACGTCCGTTTTGCCAAATTCCAACTCTAAAAATTGACAAATGCTCCCGGAAAGGTGTTCCTTGGTCCAAATTTCGCGCTGAGTCCATTTTTAATATCCGCTTCGCGCGAAACCACTTCTAAAGATCCGACGGAGTCCACTGATCACCCACGTGATCCATTTAAGCCCGAAGTCCGCCACTTGTGTCCAATTGGTGCACAAACACCTCCAACACACAGTACAGGCTCCCCATATGTCACCAATGACTCTACCACAGCTCTGCAGAGATCCAGGTCATCACAGGTATTTTTTCCTTTTATATAATAGTGAGATTTATATATATATATATATATATATATATATATATATATATATATATATATATATTAGAACGTAAAGCTCACGTGTCAAGCTAAAGTCATTCAGATTGATACATCATTTGGTTGGTGATATAAAGCATGTCATAACGGTAAGGCAGCTGTTAAAACATATGACGATACTTTTTGATATTCTAATTGTAGTAAAAGCGATCAAACTCCTATACCATGGTAATAGCTTTAGTTTGAAATTATATTAATTTTAATTTATAAATTAATTTCAAATTGATAGGAATTACGTTTGATTGTTTATATAGTTCAATGTGTTAATTTATATTGCTATTTTCGTTGTGATTAGGTATAAATTGAACATTATTGTTGACAACGGTAGTGATACAGTTAACTTTGTTGTTTTTAACATGATAGCGCAGGAACTTATTCGTATTCCAGCTCAAAATTTAGCCACCTCGCCCGATTCAGATCAGTTCATTCTTCCTCTTGTAATTAAAACAGTTATTGAACAGGAGCATATTTTTCAAGTTGTACCTAATGCACTAAAATTTAAATCTGGCATCCCATCTTTTAAAGTGATCAAGATGTTCTCCCTAAAGTTAAATTACGAAGGAAAGTCTCTCGCAGCAATGAATTTGCTTATCAAATGTGAAGAGCATGTACATTCTCCTGAAACTAACAAATAAATCTGTAAAGAAATATTTGTAGAGGCATCGCCTGGCACTGAAGTTTCATCAAGGTAATCAAGCTATCCTTTTTATGCTTAAAATTATTTTATATAAAAAAATTAATGTTTTATGTACTATATTTGTTTTCTCATTGATTTATGGCTAGGTCGGAACAATATTCTAATGATTTATGTGAAATCCAACAAGCTAAGAGACTCCAACTTCGTAATGATTAAACTAAATTGATATTATTATGTGTTCATATTCTATTGTAGACAATATTGATTGTACTAATTTATATATAAATTAAGGCTAAATTACAGAAAACCCCCCTCTAATATCCCACTTTTTCACTTTATCCCCCTGTCTTTTAAAAGTCGACAACCTGCCCCCTCGTAATTACCGAAATATGCATTTACCCCCCTGCAGCAAGATATGAAAGTCCATCCATGAGCCTCTAATGAGCCAATTGCTTGTAACAAATTGGTAAGAAACCAATTCATATCTGGCAGGGGGGAAAGGGTAAATGCATCCATTAGAGGCTCATGGATGGACTTTCATATCTGGCAGGGAGGTAAATGCATATTTCGGTAATTACGAGGGGGCAGGTTGTCGACTTTTAAAAGACAGGGAGGTAAAGTGGAAAAGCGGAATATTAGAGGGGGGTTTTCTGTAATTTAGCCATAAATTAATGTGCATCTTTGATGTATCTGCCTCTACTGATGATGAAGCCAACAAATGAAGGATTACTATTCATGCAACCGACTATTTTTATATTTTATCTATTTTATATATGCTTTGTGTGAATTTCTATCTCAGATGACGAAGCTATCAGATGAATAATTACTATCCGTGCAATATACTGTTTTTATATTTTATATTTATTTTGTGTAAATTTTGTGTAAATTAATTCTAGTAAATGAAGAACTACTATCTATGTAACCAACTGTTTTTATATTTTATGTTTTATATATGCTTTGTGTAAATTATTGTTCTATAAACATCGTTAAATTATATATTATTATATTATGAATCCAAATTTTTTATCCTTCTTAATGATATCTATTTTATACATATTTTTTACTTACCGGCAGCGAAGCACCGGTACTATACTAATCATACATTAATTAATAGTTCTATCACATTATGAGAAAGGTTTGTAAGAGATCCACGTTGCCCATTAAAATAGGAATTTGTGCGTAATCAATAAAAATTTTGGAAATTTTGGATGCATATGTAAACTAATTCTAAAATGTGTATTAAAAATAAATTTGCATAGTATAATAAATTATTTTATAATAAAATATTTTATATTATATTATAAGACTTTTTTGTTTCGCGAATTTGGGTGAAATATTTTATCAATCTTATATTTTAGTGTATGGAGCATTGCGTAAAAAAATATTTCTCTGTATCAATTACATTCTAAAATATATATAAAAAATAAATTTCTATACTATATAATAAATTATTTAAATATTTTATATTATATATAATATATTATATTATATTATATAATATTAATTATCAAATACTCTATCAATCATATTATATTACGTGCATTAGTATGCATTAATATGATGGTGGAAGAAAAGGTTTCTCTTCTCTTGAAATTATTAATGCATCCTCTTAAACATTCTCTGTGAATATTTATACATACACCATATATTTAAAAAAATTTAATAAAAATTTTATAAATAATTTATTAAATATAATTTAAATTATTAAACTTTATAAATCACATATATTTAATTAAAATTTAATATTAAAATATTAATCAACTAATATAAATTATAATATATAAAATATTAGTATACAACAAATGCATGTAATAATTTATTCTTTACTCTAATCAATTTTAACAAAATATAAGCACCTTCACCTATTTTTTTATTTGAAATAACTCCACCTGTAACATTTTAGTAAAAAAATTTATTTAAAGATTAAGCTATCAAAATTATATCACGCCCCGAGTTCAAAAACAGAGTCAATTTTTTTTTTTTTTTTTAATGAGTTTGAAAGCAAACCAGGGCATGACAGACCGCCACATATATAGAAAATTTTCAATCCCTCTTAAAATTGAGACTTTTCTATATATGCTCGGCTAAGCTCTTACAGCAAATACCAGAGTAATCTAAACTACGTACTTCTAAAAAGATTAGGTAAAATGTAATTATTACAACATCTTTACATAAATATGCAGAAGAATAAAAGTTAACGGCTGCCACGCGTCATTTACTATCACGGAACCTCACCAACACGTCTCGACATCCCAGCACCCAACCGACCTGAAAAATGATCACTCAGGGGGTGTGAGATACATCAACAGTGTATCCCAGTGGGGACGACGAGCCGAGAAATAGCAGATCGTACCTACTAGCATACAATAACTAGCGGATAGTAAGATATCAATTTAGGTAAGCATAATGTAGATCATAGTGCAGATAATAACAACAATAAGCAAAGCAGATATAGATCATAATAGGAGCATGCTAATGTAAGTACTGAATGAAACTGAGCAAACACTGGGCAATCATAAGAGTATGATGTAAAGTAGATTTAAACAGGCAATTATGCATCTATGAAAGAACAAGCAAGAACCCAATCAAAGCCACCATATTGGTCAATAAGACCTCAGGGAAAATACCACCTGTACACCAATCTGCTGTCATAACCCTTTGGGCTCACGGGTCGCCACTGCTGACCACTTTACCGGTAAAGTACACCACTGCGGGTAGCAATGTAATGTCACGACCTATCCTGCCTTTCTTTAACCCCTTTCGGAATAAATTGGTTATTAGGGGCTTATTTTATCGAGTTTTCTTAAGTCAATCGTTGCACTGTATGGGTATTTTTCTATGATCGAGCCCGAAAAACGGTGAACGGCACTGCGATCAGATCTGAAATTCGACTTACGAATCTTCCGGAATGGAGTTTTGAAGGTCGCGGTATTCTTAGTGTGCACCGGAATCCGTGCTAAGAGTCTGGCACGCTTTTTGAGGAGATGGCGATTTTTATCTCTTGTAACTAAAATTAGGAATATCCTTAGAATACCGGATATGGAGATTTTTTCTTTATACATACATATGAAAAGAAAAAAAAATTAATAATAAAAGATAATTATACCCCGTATACCGAAAGAAAAACCCTAGTTTTAAAAGATCGCCTCCTCAAACCCTTCCCTCTTGTGCGTGCCGAAGACCAAACGAAACCCTAGTTCGGAGATAGAAAAGAGAGAAAAGAGAAAAGAAAAGGAAACCCTAACCGGAGGAAAAAAGAAATAGAGAAGGAGGAAGCGAAGGAACCCGTTCGTTCCCGATCAACGTGCCGGAGACCGGAGAACAAGACGCCACCATCCACGGAGGGCGGATCCGGATTCCCACCACCGCAAAGAACGGAGATCGGAATCGCGTTGCCTCCTCCATCGGAGCAAGGTTAGTGATCCTTATTTCTCTTTGGTCGGTTTAATCGTGGGTTTTTCGTGTTCTTTTGAAATCGGTTTAATCGGTAAATTGATCATGGATTTTTGTTTGGTTTTGATCAATGATTTGTTCGTGTTCTTGACCGGGTTTGATCGATGGTTTTTAATCGGTCTTGATCGGAGGTTTGATCGGGTTTCCGATCGATGTCTCGTTTGGTCTCCGATCAATGGTTTTATCGTTAGAGTTGCCACGGATTTGTTTAGGTGTTCCGTCGGAGCATGGGGGAATTAACGGGAAGTCGCCGCCGCCGTTGTTAAATGGGAGGCCGCCGCCGCCATTATCATGTTCACGAGGTCGTCGCCGCAGCCGCCGTGGTCGCGTGGTCGCAACCGGAGCCGGAGAAGACGACGAAATCGGAAAATTAAAGAAAAACCGGGTTTACTGTTCACGGAAACCCAGCCCGCAGCCGCGCGGTCCACGCTCCAGGCGTGGACCCGGCGCACGGTTCGTCGTCTCATTCCGTGAACCCCACTGCACCGCCCGGCCCGCGTAGCGCCGTGCACGCCTTCAGCGTGCACCCGGTGCGCGCCGCCGCGCCCTGCGGGCGTGAGCCCAGTGCGCGCTTTTCCCGTGCACCGACCCGGCCCAAACCGCCTGGTGCACGCGCCCGGGGTGAGCCCGGTCTGCGCCGCCGCCTCCACTATGCTGTAAAATCGGTCCACGCCTGGTCCGTGCACCATCCTTCAGCCTGGGAGCCCGATAACTCCGTTTTGGTCCGTTTTTCACCGTTTTGAGCGTCGTTTTCACCGTTGGGATCACCGTTTCTGCCGTTTTTCTTAGCATGGCCACCCGGGGTCACTTAGGCCACTGTTTGGCCATGCCATGTGCTAGCTTCGCACGTCGCCGTCGCTCCGCGCCTTGACAAAATCGTCGGGGTCGCGCCGTCTGGCCTTTTTCTCATCGTTTTCATCGTCGGGGTATCCTCGGCTTGACCGTTGATATTCCGGGTTGGCTACCGGATGAGGAATTGGGTTTTGGTGGAGTACCGTTAGCGGATTTGGTTTCCGATGGGGTTGCAATCATGTAATCGCGGTCCGGTTGTTGTTAACCATCGATTTTACCGTCGGAGATCCGGTTTGATCCGAGTTTTACGGTTTTGCTTGACAGTTTTTGATTCGACGGTTTTTGATTGACGACGCAGTCCGCTTGGCACAGTGATTTTTGATTTTTCATCGGTTTATTGTTTTGGGATAGAAGGGATTCATGTTATAATGGTCGGGACAACTGATCTTGCCTGTTTGGGGTAAAGTGTTAAATTGTGTTTTTAGTTATTTTATTAGGCCGCGTAAAGTTCTGATTGCTTAGGAGGGTCACGGGCGCGGTCGTTTATCTTCGTTCCAGGTGGATACTTTTATGGTGTTTTGAAATATGGTTTCATCTCGTAATAGGTGAGAGTAGAGTAGAGGTGCAAATTATTATTGCCTAACCCCCTTTCTGCTTTTATATCCCTCTTTGTTACTATCTGTTGCGACTGAGCATCACGGTGCTTTACGTTATACAATGGTTGCGGTCATTCAGTTCAGGTTTTGCTTACACGCTCACCGGCGGTCTGGCCACCGCACAGGGTGTGTTTTTCCGGAAAAATTGTACGTTGACCCGTGTACCCCACAACTAGGGATGATAGGGACCCCTCACGGTGAGGCGACTGCTTCATGGGTAGTGGAGGGGTTAAAAGCATCAAGGTGTGTGCGAAGGAACTCTGGGGTAGGTGCCCAGCATGATTTTTACAGGGAATGCGGGGGATTCATGAGGAAAAGTTGGATGCTCGGGTTTATCGGTTTGCTTTTATTTACCGCTTTGTACTTGTTTACATCTACTCTTCTTGTCACTGACTTCCCACACTGTGACAGGTTAGGTCGAGATAGGACCCGGGACGACGGTGAGGCTGCGAACAAAGGAGTTTAGCCCGTTTGGGGCTGGTGACACCTCCTTTTCTTACTTTAGAATTATCTTGGTTATTTTGTTAGCGAGTTTCGTGATTGCCTTTATTGTGGAACTATGTGGATGTTGGATTGAATTCTGGTCTTAGTGTTGAACCATCTTTAATAGTATTGCATGCGGCATGTTTTCACGTGGAAAAATGATTGCGAAAACGGTTTCAAAACTGAGTGTCGTGTGGGCACTGCTTTTAAACCCGTGGATTTATCCTTTCAAAGTTATGTTGCCGCCTAAAAGAGATTTGCGAAAACGTTTTTAAAACCGGGTGTCGTGTGGACACCGATTTGGCAAACTTATGGCTTTTATCCTAGATCAATATCGCGTTAATGTTAGTAGTTGTGATGAATTGTAATTTCCCCTTTGACTCTCAACGTGACTGTGTGGTTAAAGTATGTATCGTGAATGTGACGCCGTGCATATACAAAGGAGACTCCGTCCGTTCGCGGGGTGAATTTGTATATATGGCGGGTCTGGCGCGCACCGGAGGATGAAGTTTTTCAAAAAGGAAAAAGGAAAAAAAAAATGTACACGCTTTTTCGCTTAATTAGAACCTCCGGGGCGTGACAAGCAATTCCGTTAGTGTACGTGAAAGAACAGCTGGCTCTGTGGAGATCAAAATGCTAATGCTCAAGCTCACGGTCCACAGACCGGGTAATCGGCAGCAAGCCGGAAATCCCCACAGGGATGCAATAACTGAAGGCCAATCAACCTCATCTCATGCAATACTAAATGCAAGACAAAATAACTGTTTAATCACACATGGCAAATGACAAGAATAATCCACATATACCGATAAGCATGATAATGTGTGAAAGCTAACTAATGACCAATCAGTCATGGCAAATGTCCAGGATAAGGATCATAATATCTGATAGCAAGCTAAAGATCAATCGAGCATGGCAACATATAAGCTAGCAAGCTAAGGTTCAATCAAGCATGGCAACATATAGGCTAGCAAGCTAAGGTTCAATCAAGCATGGCAACATTTAGGCTGATAATTGATAATGATCAATGAGTCAAGCAGATATAGCAATATAAAAGTGATGCTGATCAATAAAAAGAGCAGGCTCAACAAGAAAATCTAGGCTATCACAAGAACAGGGGTCCGACCAATTACGATACCCCAGAGGGCCGAAATGATAAAGTCCGGACCGAAGATAAACCCACATGTCTGCTGGCGATCTGACAACTCCAACGGAATGCTCGAAGACTAGAGTCAAACCGTGCCAACCTGAATCAAAGATGTTGATCAGGGAACAACTCACACATACCAAAACCACTGACCCACTAAACCCACAAAACTTAAACCTGGATCTTTTCCAGATTAACGCGACTCGCCAAAAATCCGCCGTTCGACCCACTTTGACCCGAACAACGCTTATAGATTTCCGAAATCAACAAAACCTGATGTGCAGCCTCGGAATGTTTAAACACTAATATTTGACAGTTAACATCTTGCTAGACGCAACCCTATGCTCAAATATTGCCAAAATTACCAAAATGCCCCTCTCGAAAATTCAATTTAGATTTTCGAGAGACACGGGCACCAACCCTTTGCCGCTGGCTCAACCAGATTCTACTGGGACACATCAGACAGCTAGGCGCAATCGCTGCAATTGCTCGAATTGCGCGATTGCCACCGGGGTGCCGTTAAACCGACGATTTTGCCGATTTACGGACCGATAATCAATTTCTACTCAACGAGAGCCATTGGATCCCTAACGAAAAGCTTAGAGATCATGGACACACTGCCCGAGACAGCACGTGAGGTTACAATTGCGTTTAGACCCCTAGGGTTTCCAAAACCGCATTATTATGCGCATTTTTTAGCCTTTTTCGCTCGTATTAATTATCGGTGCATCATTTTAACGAACCGACACCACCAGTAGGTGGCCCTCGACTTGCTGGACACCGTGCTCACCATTTGGCAGCAGCGCGAATCCCGAGGAAAACTTCGCCCATAGTTTCCTTTGCTAACATAGGCCACTTTGCATTTTTCAAAAATACACCCAACCATTTCCATTTTTAAGGTGAGCATCACGTTCAGTGCTCAAATTAGTCTATGGCTCACTGCGGCAAAATTATTAACTAACTAAAACAACCCCATGTTTAAATAAACCTACAAAAGGCCCTAACTACTAAATCTTCAAAAACTGCTTGTGCCAACCCTAAACCAACTTGAGCATCTTGCTCAGGACACCACAGAGGCTCAAGGGCTTGCTCATGCGCAACCCAGAAGCTGCTGGATCCATAGATCCAACCACCAAGCTCTCTAATGGCCACAACATGCTCCACACAAAATCCACTCAGCCCAAAATTGGATATGAAGTGAGAGTGTGTAGAGCAATCTGGTAATTTGCTGGATGCACAATAATAGCTAAAACAGAATTCAAGTTCTTTGGGGCATTTATACAAACATATGGTGGGCACAAAAACTTAACATACAATCTTCCCTATCCCAAGCTGCAACTTCGCAAGGATGGGATCTGGGGGCTTCCAACTTGGATGGAAATGTTTCATTAGACAGCATGAGCATTTCCCTTGAAACTCGGGTTATCTTGCACACTCGGTTGGCCGCGGACATGATGAGGAAGATGATGAAAGCTTGCACCATGGACCAAAAATGGTAATTTTCCATTTCTGGGTTCTGGGCCTCAAGCAACTGCACCACAAAGTGCTTCTCATCCCCACGAAGTCATCTGGACCCATGCCCGAAGACAGGACACGGCGGTGGCGGCAGTGGAGCAAGCTCGGCCCGAGCTTCCACCAACAATAGTGGAACTCCACCCGGGCAGCATGGCTCACATGCAAGTGCATGGTTGGGTTTAAAATGATCCCAGAAACAGTTCTGCACATGTCTTCCCCGACGGCGACGGCCGGATGGCCGGCCACGACCCTCGAGCTCAAGCTCGGGTCATCCATGGCAACTCCCATTTTGGGCTGCATGGATGCCATGCAAACGCATGGTTGGTCCCTAAATGGTTCCATGAAGCTTCTCGGCCAAGTGGCCGGCGGTGGGGAGCAACGCCTGTAGTGTCCCAGAATCCCCTGTTGCTTTTCCCCCATGTTTCGGGGTGAGGATCACCTATTATTGGTGTGTTGGGCCCCAACATGTCAAAGGGATGTGTTGATTGGACTCAATGAGGGTTTGGGATCAAGCCTGACCTTCGGCTGCTTTTGCCAAATTTTAGAAGTGGCTTCGGGCTGATCGGAGGCTGTATTTGGATTCAGCGCGGAAAAACGCTTGAAAACGACTATTTATTTATATTTTTCTGAGTCCGAATGCCCAAAAACGGACATCCGGAAGTTTTCTGTGCAAAATGGTGCACGAGGGGAGCCGTGGACCGGCCTGGGACACGTGGCAGGCGCCCATTAGGCCGGCGCACGCCTCCCGGTCCATGGAGGTGGGCCGCCGGTGCACAATGGACCGGCGGGCCACGTGCCAGCGCGCCAGTGGCCCGGTGCTGTGCGCGCGGCGCGCGGGGGCATGCGCGGGCAGGCCGGGCAGGCGTAGGGGGAGGCGCAGTGCACGGTGGACCGGGGCGCGCCACGTGGCGGCCCCGAGTTGGTGGGTGCAGGTGTGCGCGGTGCACCCGCGGGCGCGCGGCTGCGACCGTACGCGCACGCGGGCGCAGGCGCGCAGGCGGCGCGCCAGCTGGCGTGCCGGGCGGGGCAACACCAGCCACGTGGCGCCGCGCCAGTGGCTGGCGCCACCCACCCAGCCGCCCCGCTGGGGGAAGCGTGGCCGCGCCCGGTTCGCCGGGCGCCGCTGTCCCCTGTGCGGGGGACACGTGTCGCGCCCGGGTGAACCGGGCGCGAGTGGGCCGCGGGCCAGGCTGCGGGCTGGGCCACTGTTTGGGCCCGATTTCGGCGCCCGAAACCGGGGACCCAATGGGTATTATCCCATTTGTTTCTTTTTCTTTTGGGGGGGCCTATATATACTCCCCCTCTCCCTCTTCTCCTCCTTTTTCCGAAGCTTAGAGAGGGAATGGGAGGGAGAACTCTTTAGAGAAGTTGTTCCTCTTGTTATTTTACATCTCGTGGTGGATTTCCAGAATTTTTGGAGGCTCGACAGCGGCGATCCGGGTTTTACAGTGCGCCTCGACGTTCCCCTTTTTCGGCCCGTTTTCGTCACTTTTCTGTCCGAGAAGCCCCCTGCGCAGTACAGGAGGCCGTTTTTGATGATTTCTACGCCGGTGTGTTCCTGAGAGGTAGGGCTTCATTTTCCGTGTGGTGATTTCTCTGGATTCCGGATTCTTGGCACGGATCCCGAGGCATTTTTGACACCCCATTTGCTGTGTGGAATTTTGGACAGCAGCGGCTTCATCGATTTATATCTTGGCCTAGGAGCATCAGATCGAGGCGTATAAATAGTCGTTTTGGGCCTACTCTTCGCGAGGAACGCAACCGTGAATTTTCTGGGATTTTTAGGGCTCGGCACAGAGGTGAAATGCCTCATTTTTCGTGCTGTTTGAAAAAAATAGCAAAAGTTGTGTTTTTGGGATTAGTATATTTACACCTTGTGCAATGTGTGTTGCTGTAGGGCACTGTTTTCGGCAGACAGCGATTTTAGAGGACAGCAGGCAGCAGGGAGTTTTTTTGGGTGTAGTGCGTGCTTTTCGAGGTCCCTTACTGTTGACATGCTCACTAGGATTATTAGAGTTTCCCCAATTTAAATGTGACAATCAAATAGTTAATGTGAGAACCTAATGTATTGACCCCACAAATCAATTGGTAGCTTCTATGTGTTAAAATTGGGACAGTTATGTTAGACATATGTTATGATGAAACTTGCATACAAAGATGACTTAAAAATATTGGGACACCTAAATTGCTCTCATAAAAGGAATAATAAGTGTTTTCTCCTCTAGTTTACAAAAGTGAACCTTTGCATACTTGTATGGACATCTAGTTAGGCCACTAATTCCTGCTACACTATCTTATTGGGACTTGACTTAGGAGAAACCATGTTTTACCGTTCTCATTTTTATTCAGATGCATGTTGCTCGAGTTCGAGCAGGGTTTTGGGGTAGTGTAGTTGGGATCTTGAGTCTGAGACAGTTAGACTCGTTTGTGGATTGTGGGGCATTGTGGCAACCGCAGATGTTAGGCGGTTGACCAGCTATTTTACTTTATCAGATTGGGGATCGGGGTTGCATTAGTGGATGGAGCTTCCTAGGGTTCCGGCGAAGAGCTTTCTCCCGCCGGCAACCGGGGACATCCCAGGAGTTGGGACTTGACATAGAGCATCTATACTCGGGTGCCAAAAACCTAAGGAATGGGAGACTCACCTTTGCCGGAGTTGGAAAAGATGGGTTGAGGCCGGTTCTCCTCCCCCGCGTCGCGCAGCCACCCAGCAAGCTCGGGATCGATCTCAGGACGCAGGAAAACACTCCAGAAGGCTTAGGGACCAAGTTGGAGGACTTTGGAGCAACCTCTCTCTTTCTCTCCTCAAGCTCGGATCTCTCTCCAATGGTGCGGCCCCCAACCTCTCTCTTTCTCTCCTCAAGCTCGGATCTCTCTCCAATGGTGCGGCTCTTGGCGACTCAGAGCTAGCGGGGAAGGCGGTTTGCTTCGCTTCAATGCACCACAGGGCTTTAAAAGCCCCACAAATGCCCGTAACCCCCCCCAACCTCTCTCTTTCTCTCCTCAAGCTCGGATCTCTCTCCAATGGTGCGGCTCTTGGCGACTCAGAGCTAGCGGGGAAGGCGGTTTGCTTCGCTTCAATGCACCACAGGGCTTTAAAAGCCCCACAAATGCCCGTAACCCCCCCCCCCCCCCCCCCCCCCCCCCCCAAGCAGCCCAAAAGACCCAAAGCCATTTAATGCATATTTTGTGAAAAATTCGGTTTAGTCCCTACACAACCACCCTCTTACTCTAAGACCCCTACTGTAGGTCCATTTTGCAATAAGAACCCTAACCTATAAGCCTCAATTTATTTGATCCAAGAAAAATAGGGTTTCTCGCAAAAATACGCGACTTTTCAACGTTTTTCATGCATTTCGAGACACACTGGTCGTCAAATTGAAAAACGGATTTCGCCACGACGTCCGGCTCATCGAGACCTATCAAGTAGCGTATTTTCTTTCTTGATTCGATGCTCCTAAAAATTCTCGGGCCATAATATACAGTGAATTTCACTGATGGATACGCATTCTGATGCACTAGGGTCGCCAAACGCGAATTCCGTCATTGCCATTGCGTTCAGAACGTTGAAATCAGCTAGAATTGACTACTCATACTGCTATGTTTGGATTTTAGACAATGAAACAGCGGATGTTTGGTCGACAAGAGACCGAAATCAGAGAGTTCTATTCACAACTTAAGTTGTGGGCCCCGCTTTTCTTCACCGTTTTCCGGACGATCCGACCGTCGGATTGAAAATATGTGAATATCAAACTTTCTTGGATCGAAAATATGTGAATATCAATCTTTCTTGTTTCGACGAGACGGTCGCACTGGTGATCTCAGATTTTCGAAATCAGACCCCGATAAAAAATCGATATTTTTAGACCACTTTTACACTATTAATAATCTATTTTTGCCAATTAATTAATTTCAAAAATTATTTAAACTTAAATTTCGGTTTCAAAAATCATGGTTACTACAAATTATTAAGTTCAATTATATTCTTTAAACATATTATTAAAATAATTTAACTCTACAAATATCAAAAGTTACATAAATATTAATAAAAAATTTATTTTTTAAAATGTATGTAAGACTATTATATAGATTTTTTTATATCTTTAGTTATAAATTTTTAATTTTAAAATTTTAATAATTATATATTTTAAATAATTGAAATACCATCTACAGAGCGATCCCTACACTATTTACTCCTAATTTGTCAAGTACCAAAATGGCAAAAGATTAAAACATACAGCGTAAATTTTTAAAAAGATTAATACAAAGTGTAATATCTCACCAAGAAAACTCCAAAAAAAAAAAAAAAAAAAAAGGTTCGTCATTTGTGCTTATAAAACAAATACAAAATATAACCCCATCACCGTACGTGCTCAAAAAAAGGAGTTGAATAAGATCTTTTTCTCAATCCCACTGCAACCTTAAAAAACACAAAAATATTATATATGGCGAAGAAAAAAGCAAACTAGAAAAGTATTCGTCTTAAATAACCTGTTAAGAGTAGGCTATTACACTTTCTCCTGCTTTAATGTGAGCATCATCATTAATCACCCCAAAAGTAAAGCATTGGTTCGAGACTCTGCAAAAGAAGGAACAAGCTCACTTAGTATATATGCATGGTCCGAAATGATCAAATGATCAACAAGCAGTATGTTAATACTCAATAATGTCCAACAGAAAATTATCAGCCCTACTAGTCCATCAGTAGTACATAAATTTCCTTATTGACCAACTTCAGAGGTAAGTATGGCAATGTGGCATGCATCATTCTCGCGCCTGTAATATTTTAGCCGAATAATTACCCACGAGAAAGGAAATATCTATTCCCTGAATATGTTTGAAACATCAGGCTACATCAGGCTGTAGCACTGAAAATGTTAGAATCTAAGAGCACGTTTGATTTGACTGAAGCACGTGTGGAAGTACTGTTTGTATATAGAAACTCAGAAAGTCATAATAAATTATTTTTGCAAGACTGGCATACAACTTCTCACTTCAGTAAGTAGGACCTGCAACCCATAAGGTTCTTTTAGCTTCCTACTACATGAGAATGTCTATAGCTTTTACACGCCGAACAACTCAATGAGCAGTTCCAGTACTATTCAATGTATAGTGCCAGAGTTTCGATACTCTTATGTTAGGTCTTAGATTGTTCGAATCAATAATTCACACAATTAAATATGATCTGAGATATATAAAATTTTTACGAATAAAATTTTAATTTTTTCCAACATCATTTACTTAGCAAGTAAACGATGAAAAATTGAACTCTTTAAAATTTTGATCATAAAGTAAATTATGTTCAAAAAAAGTATAATTTTTTTTCTAAAATCTTCAAATATCGTAGATCAATTTTAACAGTATAGATCGTTGATTTTAACATTCTAAGATTGAAAACGAGACCATAGTACCAGAGCCCGAATACTAAGAATATTATAGGAGTCTTAACTCCATATATATATAGAGTCCAACTACTATGCTATCAATAGCACCAAGCATTTGGTGCTATCAAGTTTTTCACCATTAGATCTACCCCTTTGATCATTTCAACCTGTTAGATCATACTATTCCACCAACTACCCACTAAACCCTAAGGGTTCACTATCATCTTAACCGCACATCTCTTAATCCAAGGACTAAAAATTTAATAGCACCAATGCATTGGTGCTATTGATAGTATAGCTACTATACTATCGATAGCACCAAACACTTTGTGCTACCAAGTTTAGATCCCCCCCTTTAGATCATACTATTTTTCCAACCACCTACTAAACCTTAAGAGCGCACTATCATCCTAACCGCACATCCTTTCATCCAAGGGTCAAAAACCTAATAACACCAATAACTTGCTGCTATTAATAGCATAGTAGCTTAGTTCTTCTATATATAGAGAGGGAGGGGGGGGGGGGGGCGGGCTAGGCTGGAATACTATCGGTAGCAAACGGATCCCGTCACTACCGATTTATTTTCGATGATGGAGCTTCCGAATTGACGATCGGCACGGTTGAACATAATCTAGACCACTTGAGGTATCTAGAAATCAAATTTCATATTCTTCTTATATTGTTCTCTAGTGCATCAAGTTGACACAAAAAGGAACGGCTAAAAATAAATATCATTCAAAAAAATCATGATTGGATTCTTATAATCGAGATCAAGACTACATATCTTGTTTTAAATAGTTTAAATAACTTTCTAACCAAAATTCAATTGATTCAAAATTTTTTTATACCATTAAACAAGCAAACGTCTCATATTTACCATTAAAATTACAAATTTTGCAACCCTATGATCATGAGGTCACCAAAAAATTTGAAATTATATATATATATATATATATATATATATATATATATATATATATATATATATATATATATATATATATATATACGATTAATAGCACCAAGTCATCGGTGCTATTAGGTTTTCGGCCCTTGGATAAAGGGATGTGCGATTAGGATGATAGTAGTCCCATAGGGTTTAGTGGATGGTTAGTGAAATATTATGATCCAAGGGGTGAAAAAGATCAAAGGGAGATCTAATGGTGAAAAACTTGGTAGCACCAAGTACTTGGTGCTATTGATAGCATTGTAGCAAAATATATATATATATATATATATATATATATATATAGAGAGAGAGAGAGAGAGAGAGAGAGAGAGAGAGAGAGAGAGAGAGAGGGTCCGGCTACTATGCTTATAAAAGTACCAAACAATTGATACTTGTAAGTTTTCAACTGTTAGATCTATCTCTTTGACTAATTTTATCCCTTAAATCATACTATTTTACCAACCACCCACTAAACTTAAGATGGGGCTCACTATCATTATAACCATAGATAATTTCATTCAAGGGCTAAAAACCTACAAGCACCAACAACTTGGTACTTTTAAAACATAGGAGCTCAATTTTATATATATATATATATATATATATATATATATATATATATATATATATAAAGTGGAGCTAGAACACTATATATCGATAGTATTGGCATAGTATTTGCTACCTATTTTTGGATCATTAGATGCCTAGGGTTTAGTAGGGGTTCGTGGAATAGTAATAATCCAAGTGTGAAAAAATAGATATATATATATATATATATATATATATATATATATATATATATAGAGAGAGAGAGAGAGAGAGAGAGAGAGAGAGAGAGAAAGAGAGAGAGAGAGAGAGAGAGAGAGAGAGTTGAGCTAAAATGCTATCAATAGCAAACGGGTTTTGGTTGCCACCCATTTGTTTTTGATAATGGAGCTTTCAAATTATCAATCAACACTGTTAAATATGATCTAGATCACTGGAAGTATCTAAAAATCAAATTTCAAATCTTTCTGACATCATTGACCTAATGATCAAAGGGTTGAAAAATTTGTAATTTTAAAGATAAATATAAGTCTTTTGCTCGTTTAATAATGTAAAGAAATCTAAATTAATTAAATTTTGGTTAAGAAATTCTTTAAACTATTTAAAACAAAATCTATACTCTAGATCTTGATTGAAAACTTCTATCATCATTTTTTGAAAGAAATTCATTGGCGGTCATTCATTTTTGTGTCCACTTGATGGACAAGAAAAAAATATTGAAAAAGTATGAAATTTAATTTTCAGATAGTTTAAATAGTCTCATATTTAACAGTGCCGATCGCCATTTTGGAAGCTTCATAATCGAAAACAAATGGGTGACAACACAGCCCGTTTGCTACCGATAGTATTCCACCCTATCTCTATCGCAAACGGGATCCGTTATTACTGATTTGTTTTCAACTATGTATTACGGACACTTCTATGAGCCTCGCGTGTCCGTGTCGGACTCATGTCCAATGTGAATACTTTTTGGACGCGCATTCAATAAGCATATAATTAAAAAAGTACATATATTTTTTTATTTGTTTTTTTATGCATCATATATAATGTAAGATGATAAATATTTTAGCTTTTTGATAAGTATATGCAAATATTTTTTGGACAATATAAATAAATCATGTATGATGAAGAATTTTTTTTCTTAAAATATATGAACTACCAGTGAAAAATTTTATAAACTTTCATTCGTATGAGAAATATAATAATATTTTACTAAAATTTATATTTCATATATAATAAATATATATTATAATATTAATAATATTATAATTTGTTATCTGTGTTCCTGCCATGTCCGTGTTCTAATTTTCTGAAAGTTGCCAAGTCACCGTGTCCGAGTCGTGTTAGTGTCCATGACGCTTAAGCTTTCAATGATGGAGCCTGCAAATCGATGATTTGAACATGATCTATACTACATGAAGTATTTAGAAATCAAATTTCATATCTTTTTAATATATTTGACCTAATGATCAAAAAGTTACAAAATTTGTGATTTTAATTGTTGATATAAGGGTTTGCTCATTTAACGATATATGCAAATCTAACTCAATTAAATTTTGATTATAAAATTCTATAAACAATTTAAAACAATCAATACTATTGATCTTGATTACAAGAATCCTATCATCATTTTTTGAAGGATATTTATTTTAAGTTGTTCATATTTTTGTCCGCTTGATGCACAAGGGAACAATATTGGAAACACATAAATTTGATTTCTAGATACTTCAAGTGGTATAGATCATGTTTAATGGTGTCAATTGTCGATTTGGAGGTTCAACCATCGAAAACAAATCGGCAGTAATGGACCCCATTTGCTACCAATAATATTCTCGCTCAACTATCTCTCTCTCTCTCTCTCTCTGATATACATATACATATATATATATATATACATATATATATATATATATATATATATATATATATATATATATATATATATATATATATATATATATATCAGAGAGAGAGAGAGAGTAGAGCTTATATACTTTTAAAAGTACAAGTTCATCCATACTTGTGAATTTTTTACCATTGGATTTGCATTGAGATTTGTGCTATTGTAAAGTCAACTAAAGAGAGAGAAAGAGAAAGTACAATAGCACAAATTTCAATGCAAATCCAATAGTACAAAATTCACAAGTATAGTTGGACTTGTACTTTTGAAAGTATATAAGCTCTACTATATATATATATATATATATATATATATATATATATATATATATATAAGTCCGGCTACTATGCTATCGATAGCACCAAGCATTTGGAACTACCAAGTTTTTAGCCGTTAGATCTAACCCTTTGATCATTTCTACTCGTTGGATCATACTATTCTCCCAACCACCCACTAAACCCTAGGGGCCCACTATCATCCTACTTGCACATGCTTTCATCTAAGGGTTAAAAACCTAATAGCACTAATGACTTGATGCTATTAATAGTATAGTAGCCTAGTTCTATATATATATATCAAAGAGAGAGAGAGAGAGAGTAGGACTTGTGTGCTATTAGGAGCATAGAGGCTTCCGTACTTCTAAGCCGTTTTCAATGATGAAACTTTTGAATCGACGATCGGTTCCGTTAGACTTGATCTAGCATATTTGAAATATCAAGAAAATAAATTGTGATTTTTCGTTATTATTTACATAGTAATCAAAAGGGTTTAAAATTCATAATTTTTAATAGTTGATGTGTAACGTTTACATGTTTTAACGGTGTAAATATTTAAATCAGATAAAATTTTGATAGCAGGGACTTAAGTGCCGTTAAGTGCCGAGCGGCACGAGGTGGCACGTACTGTGCCAGGCGGAGAGAGGCATGCCCCCGTGCCACGACACTCCCCTATGCCATGGCACTTAATTCCTTGTTTGATAGAAAAAATTTTATACTATTTATAGCACGATCAATATTTTTGATCGAAAATTTTGGTGCTACATCATAACTTTTTGTGAGATTTTTATTTTAAACATCCAATTTTAGTCATTTCGACATCGTTTGGACGATCCACACCGTTAAATATGATTTAGGATATATGAAGTTCTTAGAAATAAAATTTTAATTTTTTCCGACATCGTTTACTTAGTAAGTAAATCATGTCAAAATAAACGATGAAAATTAAACAATCTTTAAAATTTGAGGATAGGACTTTTGAATTCAAAATCAAGAATGTTGATCTTGATTTAAATAGTTTAAAGTATTTTCTATCAAAATTTAAATAAATTTAGATTCTTTTACACCGTTAAACTACAAACTCGCCATAGTAGCCATTGAAAATTGATAATTTTGAAATAGTTTGATCATAAAGTAAACTATGTCGAAAAAATATAATTTTTTTTTTCTAAAAACTTTAAATACCTTAGATCACTTTTAACGGAGTTGATCATTGATCTGAACACCTTAAGATTGAAAACAAGACTAGTATCGGAGCTCCGGTACTATCGATAGTATAGGAGCCTAGCTATATATATATATATATATATATATATATATATATATATGAGAGAGAGAGAGAGAGAGAGAGAGAGAGAGAGAGAGAGAGAGTAGAGGTTATATTGTTAAAAGTACAAGCCAAACTATGCTTGTGAATTTTTTACCATTGGATTTGTATTGAGATTTGTGCTATTGTAAAGTCTACTAAAGAGAGAAAATACAATAGCACAAATCTCAATACAAATCCAATGGTAAAAAATTCACAAGCATAATTGGGCTTGTTCTTTTAAAAGTATATAAGCTCTACTCTCTCTCTCTCTCTCTCTCTCTCTCTCTCTCTCTCTATATATATATATATATATATATATATATATATATATATATATATATATATATATATATATACAGAGAGAGAGAGAGAGAGAGAAAGAGAGAGTTGAGTTGGAATGCTATCGATCAGCACCGTTGAATATGAACTAGACCATTTAAACTATCTAAAAATTAAATTTCAAATCTTTTCGGCATTGTTTACCTAACGATCAAAGGATTTCAAAATTTGTAATTTTAATCACAGATTTGAATCTTTTGCTAGTTTAACAGTGTAAAAAATTCTAAATTAATCGAATTTTGGTTAGAAAATTTTAAACTATTTAAAATAAGATATATATATTCTATATCTTGATTAAAGTCTCCTATCATTACTTTTTGAAAGAAATTCATTTTCAGTCGTTTATTTTTGTGTCCACTTGATAGACAAGAAAAGAATATAAAAAAATCATGAAATTTAATTTTCAGATAGTTTAAATGGTTTAGATCATATTTACCAGTGCCGATCTAGCCTAGCTCTCTCTCCATCATCGAAAACAAATGGGTAGTAATGGAGTCGGTTTGCTATCGATAGCATTCCAGCCTAGCTCTCTCTCTCTCTCTCTCTCTCTCTCTCTCTCTCTCTCTCTCATAACAGCATATATATCCTCTTATGAGTACGATCGACTTCGTACTCATAAGTTGTTTTCGATGATAAATTTTTCGAATCGATGATTCATACCGTTAAACATATGATTTAGAGCACCCGAAACTTCTAGAAACTAAATTTAATAATTTTTCGTCAACATTTACCTACAATCAAAAAAAATTAAAATTGATAATTTTTAACCGCCGATATAGGATGCTTGCTAGTTTAACGGTATAAAAGAATCAGAATTGGTTGAATTTTTGATAGAAAATTCTATTCACTGCCTAGATAGAGATTTAGTACTCCGATCTTAAATTGAAGAATTTGATTGTTTATTTTTAGGAGGTTGTTCGATTTTGACCGTTCATTTTATACTCACTTAATGGACTTGATTATAATTTTAAAAAATTACGAAATTTAGTTTCTATAAGTTTAAAATGCTCTACATCATATATAACGATATGAATTGTCGATTTGGAAGCTCCATCATCGAAAATAACTTATGAGTACAAAGGGGTCTATACTTGTAGTACACTGAACTTTAGCAAATTGCAATGTTCTAGTTTGTGAAGGGTTGAACGATACTCTTCAAATGTTTGGTAAATTTCCAAAAGGTTCTATAAAGTTTCCGGAGAGTTTAGAGCCCTAGTTCCCATCCCTTGTACTTTCAAGATGGGATTTGAGCTTAAAAGATGTTAAGAATACTTCTTTTTCTTTTCTCTTGAGATTTTTGTGGGGAATATTACTAAAAGGGTGATCTCTCTCTTCCACCATTACTTTCTTGGATTTAGAAGTACGATGTAGCACACTAGACTTAGGACAAGATTGAAGTGAGAGAAATAGTGCTTGGCACTATTGGATGGGCATTGGATGGACTTGAGAACAACTTGTACACAAGAGAAAATTTTCTCTCTTCTCCACGCACATACACCTCTCTCTCTCTCTAGGAACCTCTTTCCAACAATAGGAGCTTTGGAGAAAATCTTGTTTGGAGGAGTTCAAGCTTGGAAGGAGGTTGGAGAAGAGGAAGAACAAGCTATTGGTCAAGTAGAGCTTGGAGGCTAAGGTAAGGATTTGTGATTTCGAGGTAGAGTTTATGGTAAACTCTTGGAAAATGAGTTTTTGAAAACTCTAGGATATCCTACACTAGATTATTCATGAATCCACCGTAGATTTTGGGGTGTGTTTTGAGGAGGTGAATCCTAGAGTTTATTTTGGGACTTTTTAATTTCTAGCTTTTGGGGTGGAATTGATGGGTGTAGAACACTCTTATATGTTAGTTTTGAAACTTTTCTTGTTTAGATTTCAAGATCTAGCAAAATTTCTCAACCTAAGGTATTTTTCACCTATTTTTCTTATGGATTTAAAGAATTTCGTGATTAGTTTTT
This sequence comes from Tillandsia fasciculata, assembly GCA_029168755.2. Classification (NCBI taxonomy): domain Eukaryota; kingdom Viridiplantae; phylum Streptophyta; class Magnoliopsida; order Poales; family Bromeliaceae; genus Tillandsia; species Tillandsia fasciculata. Next base: position 15,455,471 of record CM054931.1, on the reverse strand, counting down.
ATGATGTTTGACCTTTTGAAAACTTCTCTTCGGACATAAGAGAAAGAGTGGGCAACTTGGTTGGGATCCTTCACAAAGGTTTGGCCACTATCCGGTGGGTTCGACCTCACCGAAATATGTGAACTCCCCCTATGTCTCCTATAGACTTTTAGGGCATCATTGTTATATTAACCATGCATTGTTTGATTTATCATGATTTATGATCATGCATTTGAATCCCTTCATGTGTAGAAAATTTCATATTCTATGTAGTAGAGGTAAACATTGTATGTGCATGGGCACTTTAAGGGGGGGTTTGAATAGGAATTATTGTGAACTTAAGCTTTTGGATATGAATAGAGAACATCTATACATGTATTAGAATTCTTGGAACATGTTATGCATATGATCATGTACAAATGGACATTATGACATTAGTGTCATCTAGTGTAGTGAGATACAAGTAGAAAACTTTTAAACTTATACAATTAAGATGAAATAATGAGATTCCATGTTTGAAACATGAATGCTTTACTCTTTCATTATGCAAGATAATGCTAATATTGTATATGAAACATTGACACTATGATACTATACTCCGGCCTAAAGGTCGATGATACTATTCCGTATTTTAGACACGATGATTGCTATTCCGTATTTTAGACACGATGATCGAGACTTGCTTGCTTGCCGTTTGTGCTCATTCGCACATGCTTAGTAAGGTCGCTCCCTCTAAGTCGACACTCCGAAGTTGGCCATTTGCAACATCATGATCGCCGTGCGGAATTGGGTGCCAATTAGGACATCGTTGGATAGGCATAGCTCCATTGGGGGGTGCCACCACGGGACCATGAGGCGTGGCTCATGTAGTGGCCCTGGTTCCCATGCAACGTTCTTCCGATGAATCCACTGTTAGAACACCTAGTGTTGGTGTATCTGGCCATGGAGCATCAATGGGATGCCACAGATGAACCCTGTGAGATATCATTAGCTGTGTTGGCCTTCGGCTAGGTTTGCCGAAAATTCTGAAAGGAATTAGGCCAAACAGAGATTGGAAATGGATTCAGCACGGAAAAACGCTTGAAAACGGCTATTTGCTTGTTTGATTCTGAGTCCGGATGCCCAAAAACGGACTCCCGGAAGTTTTTATTGGCTTTTGGTGCATGGGAGGGGCCGTAGACCGCCGGCATGCCACGTGGCGGCCTGTCATTGGCCGGTTTATAGCGCGCGGTCCACAGAGTAGCGCGGCTGGGTGCACAAACCCGACCAGGGACACGTGGCACCGCCTGATTGGCGGGCTCAAGGCGCGTGGTCTATCGGGTGAGCGCGGCGGTGCATGGACCAAGGCGGGGGACAAGTGGCAGCCTCCGGTTGGTCGGTGCACGCGGCGCGGTCCACGGAATTCCAAAGCGGGATGCGTGGACCCGGTGTAGGGGACACGTGTCACCCTCTGATTTGCGGGCGCACCGTGCGCGGTGCACGGGGGCCTTGGCCGGCGCCTCGGGGCGCGTGCGCACGAAGGGGCCACGCCGCGCGACCGACGCATGCGGCGACCGGTCGGCGGGTCAACCGGTTGGACACGTGGCGCCCGCTCAATGGCGGGCGCCAACCGCCTTTCTGTGCGGTGGGAGGCCACGTGGCAGCCTGTGAGTGGCCCGCACAGCTGTTTGCTGTTCGACGGGCCACGTGGCATCACCGGGTGATTTCGGGCGTGAACAGTGTTGGGCCGGCCCAACACTGTAGCCGCCCGAAAGTACCGGGCGTCCGAAAGTTGGGCCGGCCTAACACTGTAGCCGCCCGAAAGTACCGGGCGTCCGAAAGTTGGGCCCGAAAGCCCAATACTTTTTTTTGGCTTTTTCCGGGTGAGGCCTATAAGTAGGCCCCTTGGGCCTCATTTTTGAGGCTTTTCCCGAGTGTTTCTGCCTAAGTGCCCTTCACCAAAGTTCTTCCTCTTCCTCTTGTGTATCTTTCGGTGGAAGCTCAGAATTTTTGGAGACCGCGACGACGACGATTTCTGCATCGTGGTGCGGAGCGACGATTTACTGTTGGAGGCCCATTTTCGTCGCACTTCAGTCTTGGAGGTCTACAGAGCTACCCCGACAATATTTTTGGACGATTTCTGCGGCGACGGTTTCACGAGAGGTATATCTACAAATTTCGTGTTGGTCACTTTTTCTGGATTTGAGCTTTTATTTGGGTTTTGGGTACGTTTTTAACCCCCTTTGCGGCTGATGGACTGTTTGGGCAGCACCTACTTGTCGGATTTTTATCTCCGCATCCGGACATCGGAATTCGACGTTTAAGGGCTCTATCGGCATCTACTCTTCGCGAGGATCGCCGTCATATTTTTACTGAAATTTTTGGAGTTCGTTTTACAGGTGAAAATTTCAAATTAAGATGACTGTTCACCGCAGAATTTGTAAACTTGGAATTTTATAGAAATTAAGTGTAACTTTGGAATGTATTTTGTACCCAGGATGTATTGAGCACTGCTACTGTACTGTTGGCTTGGTGGATGTACTGTTATATCTGTTTCTGGGTATTCTCAGCTGTACGATTCCGGACAGTTAGCACTTTCAGGTGGATGACTTGGCTTTCAGGATCTATGGACTGCGTGCTAATTCTATGTATGTAGGATCATGCATGTTAGAAATTGGACTTAATAGCATGTTGAAACTGAATGTTATTACTCTTGGTATCAGTTGATGAATCTTGTGATCTTATTGCTTCCTACAACATGTTAATTATTGAAATCTTGGAACTTGACCTAGCACCCCGTCATATGCAGCATGTTCAGCCAGACTGTAGAAAACTTCAACTTGGGCTAGATTTCTTTTATTGCTCTAGACATTTCCCACATCACTTTTATACTTGTCATTCTGGACTTAGCTTTTCTCGCCCGGGTTGTGGGCTGGGAGGTCGGGTGGTTGTGGGATGCATTTACACTCGTGTCTGGGGACCGAGTGGATTTGATAGCTGTCTGTAGATCAGATCTCTTTCGGAGAGTGATAGTAGTTGTAGATCTGGGTTCTTAGGAGCTGTCAGAGTGACAGTGAGTCTCAGCTGTGTAGATTCCAGTCTGTGAGTGAGACAGTGATTTGTTGGTTATAGCCGATCTTGTTGATCGAGGATTTGGATCATAGCCTGCATGAGCCACATTTGAGCTCGACAGAGATGCGCGGATAAGCTCGGTGGGGTCGCGCCCCTCGAGTGCCACTCCGGAGCTGGGCCTGATACTTCTATCGCGACTTGTCGACGCATTGTCCTCTGGCTGAGCCAGTTTTGGCAGTCACGGACACCGTCCCTCTGGCTGAGCCAGTTTTGGCAGTTATGGATGCCCTACGTAAATCCGATCCTCCGGGATGTAACGGCAGTAGGTAGGCGCAGGTTTGACTGGACCTGATGTGGCAGTCAGTTTAGATTGGGTGATCTGAGTTGAGGGTTAGTTGTGGCATCATGTTCTTTCTGTTCCACTCCTTGAGCATCTAGATAGAGGCATAGTAGCTGTAGACTTTACTTTTCCAGTTTTTCCTTACAGCACTGCATATGTTACTTTATGCCTCTAGTAGACTTAGTGGGCAGACTGTCGGGCTTGTTGGCGGCACCCACTGAGAACTACTGTGGGATGTAGTTCTCACACCCGTCGTGGTGTCTTTTCCCCAGGGACTTCTGCTCTGGTTCCTGCTGCTCCAGTTGCTGATCCAGCTCCTTCAGACCGAGGTAAGGGAGTCGCGAGATAGATCCCTTCCTGTCATCCTCAGAGTGAGAGTAGATGTACCCCCTTTACTACTTTTGAGTTTGTTATGTCGAGTGACTTTTGTAGTGAGGTATCGAGTTGTACCTTTCTTTTTCTGCTTTTCCGAGAGACTTTGTATTTTGGTGAGGTTGGGCTGTATTATTCAGTGATGTAGTTGTATTTTATGCCTTTTATTCGAGCTTTTACTTTTTCAGCTCTGATATCTGTTAGTGTAGATGATCCTTTTGCAGGTTAGTCGCTACGTCTATATGGGGCTTCCCGTATGGGCGGCGGATCTGTTGGTGAGCCCGGGTCGCAGTATCGACCCCGGGGCGTGACAGGTCAAGTTTAGACTCAAGGAAAATCTTCAAGAGAGAATGATTAAAGTTAATTAAACTTGACATTGAACATCACATAGATGATACATTCATGGTAGTTGGACATTATGATAGCATAAAGGCATAATAGTAGTAGAGTACTTTACTCTACTTCAGTTGTTTATTATCTGTATTTCATTTCAGTAGTTATAATATTTTTTACCTCAGTTGATCTAGTGGTGTATTTCGCTTCTCTCGGCGGCTTACTCACTGGGAACTATTGACTAATAGTTCTCACCCCTATTTGGATTGTCGTTTTTTAGAGCCATCCATAGCGGGAGGGGCTCAGGATTGTGGCAAGGGATTGTCGCATAACTAGCCTGTCCCCGTCGCGCCACTCGAGGTGGTTACGGGGCACCTTTTCTTTTATTTTGTTGGAGAGGTGTTGATATATTTTGTTGATGTATTTTGTTATAGAGACCATCCATGTATTTTGATAGGTTGTATTTGAGAGGACTACAGAGGTGTTGATATATTTTGTTGATGTATTTTTTTATAGAGACCACCCATGTATTTTGATAGGTTGTATTTGAGAGGACTACAGTTGTATTTTGGTTTTATCGTCATGTATGTTAGTAACTTCTCTTTTATGCATAGCTTAGTTGTATTTGTGCTCTGATTCCTAATAGGATGTGTATATTGTTTCCTTTCCGCTTAGTTATTGTAGATGCCTTGTGTACTGGAGGGTACCTTGTGCACACGGCGGGTTTGTGCACGTGCCGGGTAGGCTTCCGCTGGGGCCCGCGGTGTGACGATACTCATAAAAGCATAGTAGCCTTATATATATATATATATATATATATATATATATATATATATATATATATATATATATAGAGAGAGAGATAGAGAGAGAGAGAGAGAGAGAGAGAGAGAGAGAGAGAGAGAGAGAGTCCGGCTACTATGCTATCGATAGTACCAAACACTTGGTGCTACTAAGTTTTTCACCAGTAGATCAACCCCTCTGATCATTTCATCCTAACCACACATCTCTTCATCCAATGGCCAAAAATTTAATAGCACCGATGACTTGGTGCTATTAATAGTATAGTAGCCTAGTACTATATATATATATATATATATATATATATATATATATATATATATAGTCACGCTACTATACTATCGATAGCACCAAGCACTTGGTGCTACCAAGATTTTCGTCGTTAGATCTACTCCTTTGACCATTTCCACCCCTTAGATCACACTATTCTACCAACCACCCACTAAACCCTAGGAGAACACTATCATCCTAACTGCATATCTTTTAATCTAAGGGCTAAAAATCTGATAGCACCAATTACTTGGTGCTATCGATAGCATAGTAGCCTAGTTCATATATATAATAGCACCAATGACTTGGTAACAATTGCCTTCATACTCATAAGTCAATTTTCATGATAGAGCTTCCGAATCAACGATCCATTGTAGTGTACTGGACCTTCATAAATTGCTAAGGTTACAGTGTGGGTTGATGCTTAGCATTTCTGGAGAGTGCTGGTCTGATCTAGAGTTGTTTCCGCGAAAATGAATAGCGAAACCAAGCCCGGAACGAAAAATTTGGAGGAATATGTGTTGGGCACTTTCAGACGCCCAAAAGTGTGGACCGGGCACCCGAATGTGCTCGCTAGCTGGATTCCGAACCCTCCCTTTTGGATGCACTATTGATTCCAGACTCGGGGGATTCGGATGCCCGAATCTTGCTTTTTGGCATGAGCGGCAAATTTTGGACTTACAAGGCGAGCTGCTCACTCACCAGCTTGATATGGGCGCCTGATATGTGATTAGGGCACCCGAATCTAGGATTTTCTTGTAAAAATAGATCCGAACCGTCTTAGCTTTTTATCCTATCCCCTTGCTTCGTTCCACCCTTATAGGAGAGAAAAGAGAGAGGAATTTAGGAGGGGGTTTCGGCTTGGGAGGGACTTGTTCGGAGTTTTGTGAAACCGAGGGCACGACGCGATAGCGACTTCGTACGTGACCTCGACAAGACGGCGAAAATACCATCGGCATCTTCTTCTTCTTTCCTTTCTTTTCTTTGATTTGGAGCACTTTTGCAGGTGGGATTCTTGGTTGCCAAAGACGATAGATTTTTTCCTATGTCTTGGTTTTTCTTTGGATTTGCATGATAAGTGGGTTTCTTGGCTTCCAAACATGATGAATTTCTCTCTGTCCCTTCGATTTTGGGTTGTATATTGAAGCTTGGATCATGAGATTTTATGGGGATTGTTGGTACGTGGAGCATTGAGTTTAGTTGTTCATGGGAATTCACAATGTATGAAATATGGTTGGGTTCACTAATTTGCAATCAACTGAAGCCATATGATGATTTCCTTGCATATTAATTAAGTAGACTTAGAACTAGATTTCATCCATCAATACACATGCTCTTTGTATAACTATATGAAGGAAGCTGGTTGGTCACTTAGAATATGGAAACATGCATGTTTAGAGTAATTTAATTAATTAACTTTGGCTAATAGTTGGTACGTATACTAGTATGCATATCCTTTGAATATTACATGGAGAGTTAATTAATTACTACAAGTGGATGTGTGCTGTATATGCTTGTGAGAAGCTTGTTGACCATTCAAGGATTAGTATATTATACATGCTATATCTCAGGTAGAGTTTAGTGAAGTATATTCTTCTTGGTAATTAATTTGGCATGCATATAGTAACTTGGGAATAGTATTAGTGGAGTATATTTTGTCATTAATTAACATGAGCCTGGAGGTTGCATGTGCATGGGTTAATTAATTAGCATATATATATTAACATGGTCATTGTAGTAGTAGTCATAGCAGTATTGTAAACCTATGTGCTATTTGATTACTGCACTTTGTATGTAATTATATCCTCACTTTGACCATAAGATTGAGGCTTTTAGTTGTAGAGCTTATCTGTTGCGCATGCATTGTCGGTTGTGTGGCCAGTAAGATTATGACCTTTGAGTTAATGCTACTGCCATGTCAGGGCCAGTGTAGCAGAATCCTTGATTTATTGCCAAGGTTTAATCGGTAGTGTGACACTGAAGTATATGTTCTGATTGGATCAGTGGACACATGATTTGCATTTTTATGATCTGTTTGATCATCGCATTTGACTACAGCCTGCAGAGTCAGATTGAGCTTGACAGTGATTTATGATACGCTATACTCGGTAGGGTCGTGCCCCTCGAGTGCCACTCCAGAGGTTGGGCATAGTTTTAGCATAGGCCGTGTTCAGAGACAGTACTTGTGTATAGCGGGCCACATCTCCTGGACTTTGGGGTGATGGTGGTTGTACGTAGTGGCACAGCATCTACGTATAGCATTCAATATCTCGCATGCAATATCTCTTGGACTTCGGGATGGTGGTGGCTATATGTGGTAGCACAGTACCTATGTATAGCGGGCCACATCTCTCGGACTTTGGGGTGGTGGTGTCTGTACGTAGTGGCGCATACTAGATCGGACCAAGGGGTCGATCTGTGGGATTTGGTGACATCATGTTATGGTTATTAGTAATACTTGAGACATGGGATATCTTGTTGATGCGTTGGTTACATAGGCATGGTTTACAACTTTAGTAGTTTAGCAGAGGTATTATAGTGGTAGAGTTGTTTCATCTTATTATTATCATTTCTTTTCTGTTCAGTTCATTCTCCTATTATGCCTCTAGTTGACCTAGTGAGAAGGTCGTCGTGGTTGATGGCTGTTACCCACTAGAAACTATTTCTTATATAGTTCTCATGCCCTCTTTTGTTTCTCCTATTTCAGAGTCTTCAAAGCAGGCTGCTGCGCGAGTTAAGAATACCGTGGGCTAGATAGTGTCTCCTACCCCAGGTGTTGGACTCTAGTGGGACCGGAGCCGAGAGTTGCATATAGCACACCGTGCTTTTGAAGCCTGCTAGTTGCAGGGCCATGTGGATGTATGTGTGTGTGTGTGTGGTACCTTGTGGTTGTTTTGTGTATAGTATGATTATATGGTTTAGTTAATTCTTTACTTTGATACCCGTTCTCATTATGTAGTAGTAGCCTTCTAGGATCACTGCTTCAGTTGTGGACTCTTAGGACTGCTATTTGATTTTGTTGTGACAGGTTCTTATTTGGGGCTACTTCGTATGTGCAGAAAAGTCTTGTAAATATGGTGGTGCCGTTGACGTTCCCGAATAAGCTTCCACTATAATTCGGGGCGTGACAGTTGAAATGGTATCAGAGAATAGAAATTTACTTTGTGGACTAGGAAACCCTAGAATTTGGACCCTAGGAAGTAAAACGAGAGTGACATTAACTTACTGCGAAAGTCGGCAGAATGACAGTGTGACCTCTTTTGATAGAGTTGAAGAGTGACCGAAGGAGATATATACCTTTTCTCACCAAGTAATTATATTGGCCGCAGACAACATAATGATGCGAGGAAAAAGGGATGTCCTTCTAGACTTTTGCTTGATTAGGCCGAGAGTGTTTGTGTATTTAGTTTAAGTGTATTTTGGTTGCAGGTTTGGGATGTAACTTTGAAGTTGGATCGGCTGACGTTTGACTTTGTTGAGGGGTTGTGTAGCCTATTTGGTTTTTGTCGTGGAAAAATATTTCTGACACTCTCATAGGTTGGTTTCTTTGGTTGGGAGGTGAGTTTGATTTTGAGTTTCAGGAACAAAACACTTTTTAGAAGGGGAGAATGTAGTGTACTGTGTTGGGAAAATTTATCTTTTCAAATTAATTCTTTTAAATAATTTAAACTTAATTTAAACTCAAAATACTATATAGCAAAGTTTAAATGAAGCCTGTGAATGTCGAGACGTGCGTAAGCACTGTCCTAGAAGCGAGATTGCCCCTCCACGTGTGAGGCTTCGGCAATCACCCCTAGCGATACAACGACCACTATCCACCCCGTCGGCAACGACTCCGGGATGGTGCGTAGCGAACCCAACAACTTTCAGAGATCCAGCAAGAGTATGAGTAGAATCAAAATGAGTAGGAAAAATGTCAATCTCAGTGTGTGGTAGTATTGTAAAATAAGAGAAGAGTATCCTGTAGCTAATGGTTTCACACCAAGCTCTCTTGCTCTCCATTTAAAGAGCCCAAGAACCCACCAGGAGACAAGCTCCATCGGGCAGCCCACAAGGCCCTTCCCAAGGAAGGCCTTTGGGTAGCCCGAGATGCATCTTCCGAAGGTTGGCTTAGCAAAAAGCAAAAGTCAAAATAAAATAGAACCGGGTCAAGATCGCGCGCGCCACCCCGCCCGACCCGACTCGGCTCGGCTCGTGCCGTGCGCGCGTGTGTTTAGGAGAAGCCTTGCTCTCACTTTCTCCTAACCAATACATGCACAAGTGATGGAGTAAATAAACCCTCTACATGTGATGAGTTTTCAATATAGGACTAAACATCACATGTAGAGGGAAAATGGGTTTGGACTCTCAGGCAAAGCCCATTGATATTGGGCCGCCCAGAAAAGCTCAAAGGTCAAAACACAAGTTTAAAATCACCAAAACTATATAAAATCCAACATACTGGACCTTCGCAAATTGCTAAGGTTACAGTGTGGGTTGATGCTCAGCATTTCTAAAGAGAGCCGGTGTGATTTGGAGTTATTTCGGCAAAAACGGATCGCGAAACCGGGCCCGGACCGAAAAATTTGGAGAAACATGTGTTGGGGCACTATTGGACGCCCGAAAGTGTGGACCGAGCACCCGAATGTGCTGGCTAGCTGGATTTCGGACCCTCCCTTTCAGATGCACTATTGATTCCGGACGCGAGGGACTCGGGCCCACATTCGGGCGCCCAAATCTTGCTTTTGGCTTGAGCGGCAAATTTTGGACTTGTGAGCTGCTCACTCAACAGCTTGATCTGGGCGCTCGATATGTGATTAGGACACCCGATATGTGATTAGGGCGCCCGAATCTGAGATTTTCTTGTATAAATAGATCCAAACCGCCTTAGCTTTTTATCCTTATTCCTTTGCTTCGTTCAACCCTTACAAGAGAGAAAGGAGAAAGGAGTTTAGGAGGGAGTTTAGGCTTGGGAGGGACTTGTTCGCAGTTTCGTGCCGAATTGGGCACGAGCGACGCGTACGCGACCTCAGCAAGATGGCGAGAATACCTTCGGCATCTTCTTCTTTTTCCCTATCTTTTCTTGGATTTGGAGCACTTCTGCAGGTGGATTTCTTGGTTGCCAAAGATGATGGATTTTCTCCTATGTCTTCTTAGTTTTTCTTTGGATTTGCATGATAAGTGGGTTTCTTGGCATCCAAACATGATGGATTTCCCTCCATGTCCTTTTGATTTTGGGTTGCATATTGAAGCTTGGATTATATGATTTTATGGAGATTGTTGGTACGAGAAGCATTGAGTTTCGTTGCTCATGGGAATTCCCGGTGTATGAAATATGGTTGAGTTCACTAATTTGCAATCAATTGAAGCCATATGATGATTTCCTTGCATATTAATTAAGTAGACTAAGAACTAGATTTCATCCATCAATGTAATGATCCAAATTCCCATGCTTTATTTCCCATGAATCCAATGTGTAAAACACCTGTTGATGGTGTGTTTGGTCCATAGTGTATCAAAGGGATAGCACAGATGGACCCATTGAGGTATTCATTGTCAGATTGGCCTTCGGCTGCATTTGCCGAATTTTAGAAAAGGTTTTGGGCCAAACAGAGGTTGGATTTGGATTCAGCGCGGAAAAACGCTTGAAAACGACTATTTGCTTGTTAAATTCTGAGTCCGGATGCCCAAAAACGGACTCCCGGAAGTTTTTAGTGGTCCCTGGTGCATGGGGGGACCGTGGACCGCCGGCTTGCCACGTGGCGGCCTATCATTGGCCGGTTCGCAGCGCTCGATCCATGGAGCGGCGCGGCGGGGTGCATGAGCCCGGCGCAGGACACGTGGCAGGCGTGGATTTGTTGGCTTTTGGTGCACGGTCCACGGGATTTGTGCGGCGGTGCAGGGATTTGGGCGGGGGACACATTTCGACCCTTGGTTGGTTGGCGTTGGGTGCGCGGTCCACGGAGTTCCCCGCGCGGGTGCTTGGACCCGGCGCAGGGACACGTGGCGTCATGCCATTGGCGGGTGCACGAGGTGCGGCGCACGGGGGCGCGGACTGGCCCTCGGAGCGCGTGCGTGGCAAGCGGCCAGGCTGCGCCTGCCCGCACGTGTGACTGCAATAGGGCGGGGGACGCGTGGCGCCCGGCCATTTGCGGGCGCCACCTACCCTCCTGACCGGGCGGTGCCACGCGTCGACACCAGGCGCGCCCGCACAACTGTTTGCTGTGCGGGACACGCGTCCCTCACCCAGGTGGGCCACGCAGCGGCGATTGACGCGCCCCGCACAGCTGTTTGCTGTGCGGGACACGTGTCAGCACGGGGTGGATTCGGGCGCGTCGGACGGGAGCTCGTCCGACCCCTTTTGCGGATTCGGGCGCCCGAAAGTTGGGCCCGAATCCGCCGAGCCCAATAAGTGGGCTGTGGACTATAAATAGGGCCTTTGAGGCCCGTTTTTCCCTTTTTCTGCCCAGTTTCTTACAGAGACTTCTACTAGACTTTTCTTCCTCCACCAGAGCTACACCCCACAGAGCATTCCTGGGATTTTTAGTGGCACGCATCCCGAGGTTTTCATTTTTACGGCGCGGCGCGACGCTCGTTCACCGGCGACCCGTTTCGTAGCATTTCAGTGCGCGGACTCCCCCGGCTTACTCCGACCTCCGATTTAGGCGATTCTTGCGCCGTTGGACTCACGGCAGGTAGGGCTCCGACTTCGGTGTTTTGAGCTTTCTCTTTTTTTCGTGTTGATCTTGGAGTTTTCCGAGCTTCCTTTTGACCCTTTTTCGTTCGCGGAGTTTTGGACAGCACTGTGGTATTTCGGCGATATCTTCGCGCACAGGCATCGGATTGAGGCGTGCCAATAGGCGTTTTTCATCTACACAGCGCAGGGAACATCCTCAAATTTTCCTGGAATTTTCTGAGTTCTCCCCGAAGGTGAAAAATCCCTGTTTACAGAACTTTGTGCTACAGATTTAGAGATTGGTTTATTTCGGGGTGGTTCCCTTATCGAATTTGTATCTCAGCGTAGGAAACTCGGATTTGAACGTGCAGGTACTCGTTTCGACCGGTTCGTCGTGAGGATCGTGACAGTATTTTTTCTGGAATTTTTCGAGCAGATCTCGCAGGTGAAAAAGGCAAAACTGTGGACTGTTGTGTTTTGGGACAGATTTGTTGTATGTTTAATTGTGTATGTTTTTTGGGCATGTTGTATAGTGTTTGTGGCGGTTGACTGACTTTGGCGAGGACTTCACTTTTGGGACAGGGATTTAGCATTCGAGGTGGGTGATCGTTGTGAACCTCTTAATTTGGGCTACCCACTAGGCTTATTGGAGTAATGCATGTATGAAAGGCTAAAATGCATATGTGGACAGATTAGCATGCTTGTTGGACTAAAATGCATATGCGGATAAAATGCTTGTATGAGTTTATGATTGCTATTTTAGTACTCGCCTTTGGATGAAATTTATCATCAGGAAATGTAGAATCATGCTTATAGGTATGCTTACTAGTACATTGTGATTATTATGCATGTGGCATAGGCAGGCATCATTTGTGTTGGTACCTAGTGACTTATGTGATTATTAGTATCCTGGAATAGCATGCTTTAATAATTACTTGAACAACAGAACTTGTATTTAATTTACTATCATGAGGACTTTTGCATGCTTGTATGGTCACCTAGTTAGGCCACCTTTTTCTGCTACACTATCATGCTGGAACTGACTTAGGAGAAACCATGTTTTTATTCTTTCTCCAGTTATCTAGTCTTAGGGGATAGTGCGCTCGGGTTCGAGTAGGGGCTGGGATAATGTAGTCAGACATTTGGGATTTGGGACAGGCAGGCTGCGATGGCAGGGTATTGCGGCAACCGCGGATTTTGGGCGGTTGACCGGGCAGTTGTCATTGCATCAGATCGGGGGAGAGGGTTTGGGCTTCTTTTAGTGGATGGTTCTTTTCCACTTAGATCAGTGTCATGATCCAGTCCTGCTGATTTATACTACTATGATACTTATTACTCAGGCACTTTACTCGTGTCGGTCGCTCCCCTCGAGTGCCACTCCGGAGTGTGCGATATACAGACTTTGAGTCCTTGCGACTCCTATCCCCTATCGGTGTTATGCATAGGCTGGCATACCCGATTTGGCAGGCATAGCAGGCAGTACCAATGTTTACTAGTGTATAGATTGGGTTTGGTCAGGCAGGCATTTATATTCTGATGCACATATTTAGCTATTCTTTTAGCTTGGCATTTTAGAGGCATATAGTGGTAGCTTCTTCATCAGTAGTTATATTTATAGCTTACCACCTTTGTTTTATTTTCGCCTCTGGTAGTCCTTGTGGGCATGTCTGAGTTTGAGGTCTACCCACTTGGGGAGGCTACTGTTTTTATAGTAGTTCTCACCCCCCACTGTTTTCCCTTTTCTTTTTCCCTTTGTTTTGCAGAGTCATCTGCGGGAGTTGCGGGACCCTCCTCGGCGGATCAAGGTAAGAGGATCGCGGATTAGATAGCGATCTACCTGGTCGCCAGTTTAGCTGTTTGATGTATCCCCTGTACACTCAGATACTTGTACTTTTCCTTTCTTTTGGGTCTGGCTTCGGCCAGCTGGTTGTATTTTGATTGGTGAGCTGGGAGAGACACATGTATATTTGAGAGTTTACTTTTTGTACTTTTACTTTCCAGCTTTATCTGAGATGTATTAGTTGTAGTTTAGCTCTGTTTTATGCTCCTTTATTATATCATTTATATCTGAGCAGGTTACCAGCGATTCGTGTACACGGAAATTCCGTGTACACGGCGGATCTGTGGACGAGCCCGGGTTCTGGTTTACACCCGGGGCGTGACAATCAATACACATGCTCTTTGTATAACTACACGAAGGAAGCTAGTTGGTCACTTAGAATATGGAAGCATGCATGCTTAGAGAAACTTAATTAATTAACTTTGGCTAACAGTTGGTACGTATACTAGTATGCATATCCTTTGAATATTGCATGGAGAGTTAATTAATTACTACAAGTGGATGTGTGCTGTATATGCTTGTGAGAAGCTTGTTGACCATTCAAGGATAATTATATTATACATGCTAAATCGCAGGTAGAGTTTAGTGAAGTATATTCTTCTTTGTAATTAATTTGGCATGCATATAGTAATTTGGAAAGAGTATTAGTAGAGTATATTTTGTCATTAATTAACATGAGCCTGGAGGTTGCATGTGCATGGGTTAATTAATTAGCATATATATATTAACATGGTCGTAGTATTAGTAGCCGTAGCAGTATTGTAAACCTATGTGCTATATGATTACTACACTTTGTATGTTATTATATCCTCACTCTGACCATGAGATTGAGGCTTTTAGTTGTAGAGCTTATTTGCTGCACATGCATTGTCGATTGTGTGGCCAGTAAGATTATGACCTTTGAGTTAATGCTACTGCCAGGTCAGGGCCATTTTAGCAGATTTCTTAATTTACTGCCAAGGGCTAGTCGGTAGTGTGACACTAAAGTATATGTTCTGATTGGATCAGTGGACACATAATTTGTATTTTTATGATCTGTTTGATCATCACATTTGACCATAGCCTACAGAGCCAGATTAAGCTTGACAGTGATTTGTGATACGCTATACTTGGTGGGATTGCGTCCTTCGAGTGCCACTCCGAAGGTTGGGCATAGTTTTGGTATGGGCCGTGTTTAGAAACAGTACCTACATATAGCGGGCCACATCTCCCGAACTTTGGGGTGGTGGTGGTTGTACATAGTGGCACAGTATCTACGTATAGGGTCTGTTTGTTTCATCGTAAGTGGAAAGGGAGGAATTGATTTTCGACGGAAGTGGAACACTTCCGCCGTTTGGTTCACCGTAATATTATTACGGTCGAACGTCCACTTCATCTAAAACACCGAAATTGACTTCGCCCCACCATTAGGCGAAGTCAATTTCGATAAAGTGGAGTGAGGAAGGAAAAAATAATAAAATATTTAGAGAAGAATTTAATTATGATAATGCTAGTTATATTATATCCAAATATATTTAATTGTGTCAGTAATTAATTTTTTATTTAAATTGCATATTTAAAATATGATGAAGTTTGGTTACTTAAGTTTTAATATATCTTTTATTTAATTTGCATGTTTAAAATACGATGAAAATTAATTTGTTAAATGAAAATTAATTTGTTAAATGTTAATAATTCTTTAATTTAGGATTTTATTTGTTACATTATTATTATTTATATACAAAAAATTAATATAACTATTTTAAATTTTATTTTATAATTATACAAAAATATAATTATATTATTTTTTATTTATTATTTATTAAGTTACAAAAGAGATAATAATGTTGTGTGGGAGGTAGGTTTATCAGCGGTTGGGATTGAACAATTTTTGGTGAAACAAATAAAGTAGAGAATTATACTTTTTATATAATTCACTTTCTGCTCAACAAACAGCAGAACTGACAGAACTTCACTTCCACAACTATCAAAACAAACAGAGGAAGTGAAGTAGTTTTCACCCGAACTCTAAGTCAACGCAAAGTCCACTTCAACCCAAAGTCTACTTACGTCGAAACAAACAGGCCTATAGAGGGCCATATCTCCCTCACTTTGGAGTGGTGGTGGTTGTACGTAGTGGCACAGTACCTACTTATAGCGGGCTACATCTCCCGAACTTTGGGGTGGTTGTGGCGTAGGCTAGATTGGACCAAGGGGTTGATCTGTGGTATTGGGTGACATCATGGTTATGGTTATTGGTAATACTTGAGACATAGGATATCTTGTTGATGCATTGGTTGTATGGACATGGTTTACAGCTTTAGTAGTTTAGCAGAGGCATTATAGTAGTAGTAGAGTTGCTTCAACTTGTTATTATCGTTTCTTTCCTTTTCAGTTCATTCTCCTATTTTGCCTCTAGATGACCTAGTGGGAAGATCGTCGTGGTTGGCGGCTGTTACCCATTGGAAACTATTGTTTATATAGTTCTCGTGTCCTCTTTTGTTGCTCCTATTTCAGAGTCTTCATAGCATGTTGCTGAGTGAGGTAACGAGACCGTGGGCTAGATAGTGTCTCCTACCCCTAGTGTTGGACTCTAGCGGGACCCGAGCTGGAAGTTTCATATAGCACACTCTGCTTTTGAGGCCTGCTAGTTGCAGGGCCATGTAGATGTATGTGTGTGTGTGTGGTACCTTGTGGTTGTTTTGTGCACAATGTGATTATATGGTTTAGTTAATTCTTTACTCTGATACCTATTCTCATTATGTAGTAGTAACCTCCTAGGATCACTGCTTTAGTTGTGGACTCCTAGGACTGCTGTTTGATTTTGTTGAGACTTCGGTTCTTATTTGGAACCACTTCGTATATATAAGAAAATTTTGTACATACGGCGGGGCTGTTGACATTCCCGAAAGAGCTTCCGCTGTGGTTCGGAGAGTAACATCCATACCGTTAAATATAACTATATATATATATATATATATATATATATATATATATATATATATATATATATATCAAGGATTTAAGTGCCGTGGCACGGGGTTGTGCCGAAAACTTGCCAGCACGGTACGGCACGGTGCGTGCCGAGTCGTGCCGATGAGTGCCGGTCACAAAAAATACATGCGTGCCGACATATAATGGCATGAAATATTTAATTTCTTTAGCAATAAATTTTTTAATTGCTTATTATGTATCTTTATCAAATATTTTGAACTTTATTAAGAAAATTACTTAGTAATTTTAAGAAAAAAGGGTTTTGAACTGTGTCATCGGCACGGGAACTGTATCGTGCCGGTATCTTGTTGGCACGGTACGGCACGGTAGATACGGCCCATGCCGATGGATACTTAAAACCTATATATATATATATATATATATATATATATATATATATATATATATAGTCCAGCTACTATGCTATCAATAGCACCAAGCACTTGGTGCTATTAAGTTTTATATCGTTGGATCTACCTCTTTGACTATTTTCACCCCTTAGATCATACTATTCCTCCAACCACCTCCTAAACCCTAAAATACCACTATCATCCTAACTGCACATTTTTTCATCCAAAGGCCCAAAACCTAATAACACCAATGACTTGGTGCATTGGTGCTATTAATAGCATAGTAGCCTAATTATATATATATATATATATATATATATATATATATATATATACTCTTATAAGTACGATCGCCTTCATAGTTCATACTCATAAATCATTTTTGATGACAGAGTTTCTGAATCGACGATTCATATCGTTAAATATGATTTAGAGCATTTAATAGTTCTAGAAATAAAATTTTATAATTTTTCGCCATCATTTACCTTATGATCGAAAGATCTCAAAATTGATAATTTTTAACGGTCGGTATATAATACTTGCTAGTTTAACGGTGTAAAATAATCGAAATTAGTTGAATTTTTGATAGAAAATTCTATTCATTATTTAGAAAAAGTTCAATAACTCCAATCTTAAATTGAAGAATCCGATCCTCTATTTTTATGAGATCGTTCTATTTTGACCGTTCATTTTATGCTCACTTAATAGATTTTATTATAATTTTAAAAAATTACGAAATTCAGTTTTTAAACGTTTCAAATGCTCTAGATCATATTTAATGGTATGGATCGTCGATTCGAAAGTTCCATCATCGAAAACAACTTATGAGTACGAAGGGCTCTGTACTCATAAGATATATATATATATATATATATATATATATATATATATATATATATATATATATAATTGAGCTCCTATGCTTTAAAAAACACAAGTTATTTGTGCTTATAGGTTTTCGGCTTTTGGATGAAGATTTGTAGGGTTAGGATAGTAATAGTCCCCTACTAAGGTTTAGTGGGTGGTTGGTGGAATAGCATGGTCAAAGGAGTAGAATTGGTCAAAGTGATAGATCGAACGGTGGAAAACTTGCAAGCATCAAGTGCGCTTGCTGTTTTTAAAAGCACCATAGCTGGACTCTCTCTACATAAATATATATAGTTGAGCTAGAATACTATCGGTAGCAAACGGGCTCCGTGCTACCTATTTGTTTTCTTTGATGGAACTTCCAAATCGACGATCGACATCATTAAAGATGGTCTATTTAAACAATCTGGAAATCAAATTTTATACTTTTTCGATATTATTTTCTTGTCCATCAAGCGGACACAAAAAATGAACGGTTGAAAATAATATCCTTCAAAAAGTGATGATAGAAGTCTTGTAATCAAAATCAAGAATGATCTTGTTTTAAATTGTTTAAAAAGTATTTTACCAAAATTCAATTGATTTAAATTTCTTTACACTGTTTAACAAAAAAAACATCTCATATCAGCCATTAAGATTACAAATTTTGGAAGCTTTTGATCATTAGTCCAATGATGCCGAAAAAATTTAAAATTTGGTTTCTAAATACTTAAAGTGGTATAGATCACATTCAACAGTGTCGATCGTCAATTTGGAGGCTCCATCATCGAAAACAAATCGATAGCAACTGGAGCTAGTTTGAGAGAGAGAGAGAGAGAGAGAGAGAGAGAGAGAGAGAGACCGGCTTATACGCTTTTAGAAGCACGGAGGCCTTCGTGCTATAAAGTAATTTTCGATGCTGGGACATCCGAATCGCCAATCGGCTCCATTAGACTTTATCTAGTATATTAGAAGGACCTAGACAATAAATTTCGTATTTTTTTGATTGCTTTTGAGCTTTAAGATACTTACTTGAAATCTGCTTAACATCTCGGCATAATTTACTCCCGCAAAGACATTGAAATGCCTTGATTGGATGGTTATGATCACTAAAATCAATTCCATAATCCTGCAATAATCATAGAGAAGGGCTTAAATGACAGGTAATTGCATATAGATTGATCTCTAGAATAATAGAAGTTTACTCAAGGAATACCAAGTTCGGAAATTAATTTTGCTTTAGGTTTTAGTTGGTACTTTTATTAAAAAAAAAAAAACAAAAAATAAAATAAAAAATATAATAGGAACCAAAACATTATTTAAGCACTAATTGATTGCCAATTGCCAAAATTGCAACTGAAAGAATTTTCTCTGTTCAACCTAAAAGAAAAAATGGCTCCACTTTGTATTTCTGATAATTGCTAAATAAACATACCAGGTCCACTTGCAAGAATGTAAGTTGCAAAAGCACCATATATGTACACTTTTTTGTTTTTCTCAAACAGGAGGCTTAATAAACAAATAGTTTTCTGAGATGGCATTTTATAAAGATAAAGTGTTGTTTCCCGATTAGTTAGGTTGTTAAGATGAATCATTTTTTCCATTGCTTATATTGTTATGGACAGAAAGAACAAAAAAGCCATAGAGTGAGTAGAAGCTTTACGGCAGAATGCTAAATATAACACTTCAAAGGGCATAATGCTACTTACCCATGTTAGTTCTTCCAAAGGTTCTATTTTCCTGGTGGTAAAATACGCAAGCTGTAAAATAAAAACAAGGAAACAATGAGACCACAGAGCATGGAAACAAAGGAGATTTTACGAAGTACATAATATGTGGGCGTGAAAAGGAGTAATTATTTACATACATGATAGTAAGAGTGATCAGGAGTCTCAATTTCCACTGGTATCTCGATCAGGTTCGCATCATGACATCTAAGTGCACACACAGTATAGAGCAAAAAATATATATGTAAATTGTTATGCTTCAGCATAGCGATCTCAAAGTACTAAACTTCTAATCATACAAAACATTATTTTGTGCGAAACAGTACAGAGACTGGAAAAGCAATAAAGTTACAGTAAGATACCGCAGGTAATCACAACTTCAGCATTACAATGTTTAACATAAGAGACACCTCTTTAAAAAATTAGATTACTTTCACTATATGCATGTGTATTAGTACTAGTTAGTATCCGCATTAGCATTTTCGATGTGAAGATACAATTATGTCTGTTGCTCGATTCAATTCTTTCCTAATGAAACCCAAACTGCAAATCCAATTATCTTAACCTTCAACAATCATTAAGTGCTAGCAAGTTAGTGCTCTACGGTATTTAAAGGTGAAAAAGTGCAGATCTCAACTAAACTACAGCAGATTTTAAAATTATTACATAAACTTTTAATATATTAATTTCAGTCACTTTTGCTTACATTTAATTCCATGTAATTATGTTAAGTTCTAAAGGTTTTCTGTCAAAAAGTTAATGGAATGTCCCGTCAAATTAGGCTTTAGAATATTCTGTCCAAAATGCTAAAAAACAGAAACTTCTGATAGAAAAGTAATCAAATCAAATATATCATAAAGGTAATAAAATCCAAACAAAAGTTCAGGTATAAATTTCAAAACGCTGTACAGTTAAGGCAAGGGCAGTACATTTTCACCTCTTTAGTTAACACAGGCCTCTTTTAAAATATTACAATAATATTGAATGAAATGATAGCATTTACAATAGTAAAGAAGCAGAATCCTTGACAAAAACTTTAAGCTGAATAGAAAGATTTACATACGCTTACGTATCACAACACTACTGTTTACAAGGTTATAATTTTTTTATGTTACCTATGATTTATAAACCTCGCAACATTCCCATAGAAAGTAGCGTCCAAACAGAGTGCCTCCTCATCCTTTAAAACGCCTTCAGTTGCCCAGTCTGCATCTAGCAGAACAGGGTAAGTGTGTCTCGCATTGCTTGTTGTTTGCATTGTTCGATCATATAGCTCCATATTCGTTAACACTTCGCCTACATATTCACACACAAATGCTCCTCTTGGCAACTGATCACAGGTGCGGAGGCCCCACCCCTTTCCTTCAGAAGTTAAAAACACCTGAAGAGGCAAATACATCAGAAATTAATATACAAAAATGGCAAAATTAATGATGTCTATAATAGTTCACTGTGTTTCTAGATGGAAAAATATGTCAAACTGAATGACAAGCTAACAGAAAAATTAGTATTTGGTTTTCTCTCTACCGACATCCTGAAAAAGTACAAAGGCAACAAAAAAAAATGAAAAATTTCTATATAGCCCTATAAAATTGTTTTTTGCATGTCCCTACAAAATCTGAATGTCGGTATACGCGTAAATGGAAAATTTTGCAGCAATCAAAAAAGATGAAAGCACCAAAAGCAAACAAAAACAAAAAAGCAGCCATTATTCTAGAGAGTACAACCAGTATAAAAGCCTTGCCTGTAAGTTGCATGTAATTCCTCGCTGAACCACCCGATTTCCGCATTGCTTATTGCACCCACACTTACTCCAGCACTCCTTAATAAACTTCCTCATGGGATGTCCTTTGCATGGATCGGGCCTTACCTCATTCTTCGCTCTTTCTAGAGGACAATCTTTACAGTGAAACAAGTGATGCTTTTGAGGAGCACGGCGCATTAGAATACATGATTCGAGAAAATGCTTATTAACCAGTCCATCTTTGGTATATGCAAACTCGCCACCGGTTTCCCTTGCACATGCACAAGGAAGTGGGGATTCTAAGCAATTGCCGAAACAGTCTGAACAGCAATCTTCATCTCCTATCCGAGCAATTGATAGACTGATATAGGCATTCTGATACGGAAGATTTTGTGGTATGTAGTGGAACAACGGTGGGTATTGCTCATTGTTTAGTTCGCCTTTTATAGGCACTTTAACTCTTTCTTCACCCTTTGTTATATCATTGACATCATGAAGCGGTCTCACTTCACCAGGTACAATCAGTGGCTGTGGAATCAACATCAAACTACTTAAATTATCTTGCAGAACTACAGTTTGTATCTTCTTCTTCCCTTTCACAGTCAAATTCTTTCTACAAATTTCAGCCATATAAGAAGGACCATTTAAAGATCTTTGCAAGGAATCTAACGTAGGATTTATATGTGTAATATTTACTCCTCTAGATTTTTCAGGTTCAGAACTCAACTCTGAAGCACAATGGCAAATCTCTTTCAAAATATCCAAAAGAGAAAACTTGGGTTCAAGAATTTTATAAGATCTAAGACATTTGTTCTCCACTTCCTCGCATACAGCCTGTATGCTTGGCATATGAAAATCCATACAATCAAGTTCAGAGGTATTACATGTCAACGAAAGTTTAATGGCTCCAGAATTTGAGGAAGCTACTTCAAGACTAATAAGAGATGCATCCGGATTGCAAACAAGCTCAGAAGGATTCTTGTTCCTCCTTACATCATTTCCTTTTTCTGTGGTGAAATGCCGTGCTGCTGTTTTTTCAGGATAATTCCATTTGTAGAGAGAACCATTTGTGAGGCTTAGTTGCTCTTGGTGACCTAGATCAATACCAAATTAATTCAATTAGTGAGAGGGTTGCATAGATTAGAGTAGCATAGAAAACTAAACAAAGTAATTCTATAATATTATAGCTAATTAGGAACCAGCATACATGCAGCTTCTATGAAAACAAGGTAAAAATCAACAGGATTACTTCAAGTATGTCTCATAAAATATGTCTCATAAAAGTATACTCAAGACAAAACCAATAATTTCCAGTGATTGAAAGTTACAGAATCCATCTTGCTAGAGTCATGTGTGGGACATAAGAGGAAGCATCCAAATGATCCATAGAGAAGAATATATTCTAGAATTGCATAGTCTACCACCCAAAAGCTATAACTCAGACTGCAATCAAAAAGAATCTAAGAAAGTTGCCATCCAAATAAATAGCAAGAAATACAGAGAAGATGGAGTAGATTTACATCTCTTTACAGTCTGAATTGTTTCTGGAGCACAAACTATTGATAGAGGAACCTCGGATGTTGGATATTCATCAGCCAGCAAGTCAGATTTGAGTAAAGAATAATCTCTATCTCTATGTTCTGGTAAATTCTCAATACCAGATTCAATCTTTGGTCCCTTATAAGAAACCAAATTACCATGATCTAGGCAATCATCTCTTTCATAAGTAATAAGTCTCGAATCAGCCCTCTCTTGATTCGACCTAGTTCTTTGGAAAAGGACCATAGTCCCTGTTTCTTTGTGACTCGCTTGGGATGATGGTGATGCCGATAGTAACTTAGGTGTTACATTTTCTTCTATCCGGAGCCTCTTTTCAGAATGTCTTCCCAAGCTGCTATGCATTGAAACCTTTCTATCCATAAGAGAAGGTTGGGACAATGAGGTCCCAATCGGTGAAACCTCTTCTAGTTTAATGCTCTTAACTGCATTCATCTCGGAGATATGATTTAAAGGAGTACTCGGTTCCTCTTGCCCTGTTCTAAGCCTCTTCCCACAGTTATCCTATCCATTAATTAGACATCAACAACAACAACTCAGAATGAAACGAAAAAAGAAAATAAATGAGAACCAAAAGAATTGAATAAGAAAGTAAATTAACGATTCTGTACATTATAAGTTGTCTTCTTCATTGGCTCATTCTCCTGAAAATTTATAAACATTGGAAATGAAATATCAGCAGAAATGTTTAGAAAAAATAGTGAAAATTTGCACAACTCAAAAAGGATATTGATGAATAAGAAACACAAATCCATACGTAACGGCTTTTCTTTCTCACTGATACATAGTCCTCCTGAGAATTTACAAACCAAGCGAATTAATCGGGCATGAATAAAAAAGCACTAAAAATATATATATATGAAAAATTTCAAAACCCAAAAAGGATATCAGATTCTGCAGATGTACGTTATAGCTTTCGTTCTTCAGCTGCGCATCCACCTGGAAAATTCATCAGCAAAACGAACTGTTTAACATAAAAGAAATGGAAAAAAAAACAGATGAAAAAATTGAAAAGCTGATAAGGAAATCGAATGCACTTTAGACTCTTGCAAGTCGAGTACGGCATCGGCCAAGACACGGAAGTTCTCAGCTTCTATATGATCCCAGTTGTTCTCATACACAATAAGAAGGTTCTTCAGCACAGGCTTAACAGTATGTTTTGGAATCCCAATGGCCTTCATCGCTCTCATAGCCGCCACTATCTTCTCCTTGGGCGGCGCCATCGCCATCGCCGTCGCCGCTGGAGATCCAAACAACTCACTTCAAAAAGCACCAAATATTCACAAATAAATAACTCGTAAAAGATTCAACTAGGAGAAAATATTCAAATTATATGTAAACAAAAAGCTACACCACACGGGCTACAGAGATCTAGCTTATAGTTTCCACAATGAGAGTTTACACAAAAACGATGCGACAAAAGAAATAGAAACCCTAGATAGATGAGATCAAATATCTTACCACTCTTCTCCGATACGAACTCAGAAACCCTAGGTCTTCCGACGGTTTTCGCTCGGAGGAACGAGAAAAAGTATTCTTCCGCAATTTAAACAAAACGAGGAGTTCCCCTTCGATCGAAGCGCTAACACGCTGCCGTTGTCGCCCGGAGCGAACGAGACGAGACCTAGCAAGGGTTTAGGGTTTAGGTTTTAGGGTTTTGAGCCGCTCTCGGCGTCCTCTATCAAGCAGAAGTGGGAAGCTTAGGAAAGATCTCGGGGGACGTCGAAGGTGGGAGATGAAACTGTATCGGTATAATATGCCGAGGATCACGGTAATTTCCCCCTACAACTTACACGTGGGGGATTTATTCCCGTTGGCTGCGACTTGAACGTACGGTCTGATTGGAAATTACAATGTTCCGAAGAAACATTATAACTGAGCCATACAAATCGGCATCGCGTGAATCTGATGTAGAAGCGTCCTCAGAGAAACTTTTATGTCGGATTAATCCCTACCGTAGACGGTGGAGGTCGGTGGAAAGTAACGGACGGATGATGGCGTTACCTGAGAATTTTATGAGAGGATGCTGCAAGGTTTGGAGTTTCTATGGGGACCAAGTGGGGCCCACCATCTACCTGATTCGCGTAGATAACCAGGTACGTACAATGCCGCCACCCTGATATAGAATGCCGCGATGCACACCCAACCCCAGATCGACGAGTGGTAGAATATTAATTAATTAAATTGATACTATTTATTTACCTTTTCTGAACCATACCATTCTAATTTAGCCATAAAATTTTTTAAAATTTTAATTTTATTTAAATTTTTTAATTTATTTAATTATTATTTTAATTTTAAAATTTGAATATATTATTTATCTTTACAAATTTTATTACAAATTTTATTAGTTTACTTACTTTATATAATTCTTGCAAGTATAAATATTTTGAAGTAAGTAATTAACGTAAATAAATATTGAAATCAAAATATTATGGGCCAGATTCAAATCAAATAAATCGAAAAATCAAATAGTAAAATTAAAATTTTAAAAATTAGATAGTTAATTCAAAACAATCTACAATTTAGATATATTTGGTTGATTTTTATTTATCCAACTTTAAAATATTTGGTGTGTACTCCCCCCAAAAAAAAAAAAAAAAAGTTTGTATGATTTTTCTATTCTTTTATTCTAAAATTTACGATTTTTTTTTAAATTTTTTTTTAATGTCTTTAGAAAAATGGACAAGACAAAGACAGAGACAAAAGTTATAACTTATAGATGGTTGGTGTAAAGGATCGTAAATCTTACTCTCTTTTTTGAGTCGTACGTACAGCAATTCTCTTTCAAAATAGATATTTACACATTAAAAATCTTTATTATGGTATGTAGTATTATAGGCTTTTGAAATAGATGGCTAAATTTTAAAAGTTTTGATTTTCACTTCTCAGAGTATATGCAATATTTTATCATCGAAATATTTTATAAATTTATAAATTAATTTATCAAAATATCATGAAAATAAATAAAAAAAATATGTAAAATTTATTTAAAATATGCATTCAAAATTAAACGAAAGCTTACATACATACATACATACATACATAGTTATTTGAAAACACTGTAATATCAGATAGAAAAAGCATACGTTTTGAACTTCAAATTTCTATTCTCTAATAACATGCTATAGTTGATATAATTAATGTCTTTTTACCGAGAAAAAAAAAAAAAAAAATCCAAGTGCATGAGACGCGTTCTTTCTTTTCTGATTTTATTTGAATGCTATTTAAATAAAGAAATAGTTGCATTTCAATAACAAGCGTCTAATTATATATTTTTAAAATAAATTAAAAAATTAAAATAACTTGTTTAGTGTCTCTAATAAGATTAATGTCAAACCTACGGAGCTTGCAATATATGCGTAAATAATTAGATCTAAATATGTGATTTCTTAAAATTCTAGATGTGAAAAACTCTAATGTAGGACCTGAGCGATTCGGCGGATAAAAATATTTTATTAATAGTTTTAATTAAAAATTTTATATTATAAATTATTTTATTATCCTGATTATTAATTAAATAAATTTAAATATAAATAATTTAATACTTATATACCTCAATTAATTTAAATAAAAGTAATGTAAATTAGTAAATGCACAACATAAAATTTTATAAGAGCTTATTAGTAATTAAATTATTTTATAAAGATATATGATCAAAATAATTAGAAAAAAACTATTAAAATAATTTAAGAAAATTTTGTAAATTATAAATTTAGTAAATTTAATAGGTATATTAACGGTTAGTTATTAGTTTTCTAATTTTCTTTCATAAAAATAATTATAATTATTCAATTTGGTCAAATTATTTTTAAAAATTAATAAACATTTTAATTTGATTAACTAAAATTAATCATGAAAAATAAAAAAAATTATAAAATATTAGTTAAAAGCTGCTTAAAAATATAAACTTGAAGGGTCTATTTCAGAAAATCCTAATAGTTGAGGGGTCTTCACACATTTTTTACCAAAATGATTTCAAGTAAAAATGTATGGAGATGTCCTACATTTTTAGTTTTTAGGCTTAAGTAATTGTACTCAAAAGCTTTATAAATTTTATCAAACTCATTAGTTATTTCACCAAATTTAATAATTTTAATTACTTTTTGTTATTTTAATTTAACTAAGTATAAAAAAATAAGATAAAATAAAAAAAAATAGAATTTGAGTGGTTATAAAACTTGTATAAAAACTAGTATAAAAACTGAGGATAAAATAAAAATTACTTAAGAAATTAGGGTAAAAACTAAGTCAAAAAATTATTTTCTGAGAAATATCTTTATATTTTGATGTGGAGGATATTATTGTGTACGGAAAATACTTTTGGTATAACCTGATGTGTAAGTAAATCTTGTCTACTTCATTATATCTAAAATTGAGTGTAAAATGTACACTTCATTCAACATAAGGTGGAACTTAATCACTAATTATTTCGAAATGACTAGTAAAATTCACTTCATTCTAAAATGGATGGAATGCATATCGTACACCAGATTTCGGATGTACAAGAAGCAGTTTCTATTTTAAAACTCCCACTACAAAAATTTAAACCCTGATATATATATATATATATATATAATATATATATATATATATATATATATATATATATATATATATATATATATATATATATATATAGCCTTTCTATATAATATAGATCACGTCCATTTAATTATATTGTAATTTTATAATATTAATTATTAAAAATTACAATAGATGTATGTGACTAGGTGCATGAAATGAGAAGTGAGTTGCGGAAAATATTATTCTGCAAATATATACTTATATGTTATATACCATGAACAATACTAGTGGTACACCACGAATGGAATGTAAAATTCACATCTCATCAATTCAAAAATAAAATATTTTTTACTAGTTACTTCGAAATGACTAGTACAATTCACATCACCTTAGAATCGATAGAGTGGGAATGGAATTTTTTTTTTAAAATAACCCTCAAAATTTTTAAAATATGCAAAATAACATTTTGAATTTTTTTTTTTCAAAACTAACCATACTTTTGCCAACAGGACGCCACGGAGGGTAGACCATCTTCAGTATATTTGCTGAAGACGCTGAATGATTCAACGCCTTTCCAAAACCCTGTGAAAGCGCTGAATCATTTAGCGCCTTCTGCATATATGCTAAAGGCGCCGATTCATTCAGCGCCTTCTGCATATATACTAAGGCTCCGTTTGGTAACGGGAATAAGGGGGGAATAACCCCCTTATTCCCGTTTCCATACCCAAACGGGAACCGAAAAAGCAGGAATTGGAATTCCTGCTTTTCCGGTTTTAGGGGGATGGGGGTGGGAATCCGAATTCCCACCCCCAGCAGGAATCCGCTGGAATTCGCTTTTTGTCACGCGAATCGAGGCACTGTCTTCTCCATTGCGCCTTCTCCATTGCGTCTTCTCCACCGATCTAGCTTCACCCTTCTCCATTGCGCCTTCTTCTTCTACGATCTAGCTTCACCCTCGCCTTCTTCTTCTCCGATCTAGCTTCCCCCTCGCCTTCTTCTTCTCCGATCTAGCTTCACCCTCGCCACGCCTTCTCCGATCTAGCTTCACCCTCGCCTTCTTCTTCTCCGATCTAGCTTCACCCTCGTGGCCCCCCTGCGCCCGATCTACCATCTCCGTGGCGCCGCGGCCCCTCTCCGGCCACCGAAGAACCCCAACTCCCGCCGCGGCCTCTCTGCGGCACCCCGCACCGCGTCGCCACCCCCTCTCCGGCCGAGGCCCCTCTGCGGCACCCCGCACTGCGTCGCCACCCCCTCTCCGGCCGCGCCCCTCTGCGGCCCCTCTCCTCCGCGCCGCGCCCCTCTGCGGCCCCTCTCCTCCGCGCCGCGCCCCTCTGCGGCCCATCTCCACGCCGCGCCCCTCTGCGTCCCCTCTGCGGCAGCCCGCTCCTCGTCGCCACCCCCTCTGCGGCTACCCCCTCCTCGGCCCCTCTGCGGCCCCTCTGCGGCCCCTCTCCGCGCCGCGCCCCTTTGCGGCCCCTCTCCGGCCGCGCCCCTCTGCGGCCCCTCTCCCTCGCGCCGCGCCCATCTGCGGCCCCTCTACTCCGCGGCGCGCCCCTCTGCGGCCCCTCTCCCTCGCGCCGCGCCCCTCTGCGGCCCCTCTACTCCGCGGCGCGCCCCTCTGCGGCCCCTATCCACGCCGCGCCCCTCTGCGGCCCCTCTCCGCACCGCGTCCCTCTGCGGCCCCTCTCCGCGCCGCACCCCTCTGCGGCACCTCACCGCGCCACGGCCCCTCTGCGTCACATCTCCGCGCCGCGCCCATCTGCGGCCCCTCTCCGCGCCGCGCCCATCTGCGGCCCCTCTCCGCGCCGCGCCCCTCTGCGGCCCCTGTCCGCGCCGCGCCCCTCTGCGGCACCTCACCGCGCCGCGGCCCCTCTGCGGCAACCCACTTCGCGCCATGTCCCCTCTCCGGCCCCTATCCGCGCCGCGCCCCTTTGCGGCCCCTCTGCGGCAACCTCTCCGCCGCGGCCCCTCTGCGGCAACCTGTCCGCCGCGGCCCCTCTGCGGCCCCTCTACGGCAACCTCTCCGCTGCGGCCCCTCTGCGTCCCCTCTCCGCGTCGCCACCCCCTCTGCGGCCCCTCTTGCTTCTTAACAGGTTCTGATTTTTTTACTAAGGTATGCCCTCTATGAGTGCCTAATTCAGTGCTTCGATTCAGCCTGTTTATATGTTGATGGCATAATGTGTGCATGTCATTGCCATCATATGTGCTGGTTCTTATATTATTGCCAATTTGTAGTTACTCTTGTTAGCAGTGTGTTCCAATGTTGTTGCATGTCATTGCCATAAGTGATGTTTGGGTGTTGGTTGTCACTTTGTTGCCAGCATATGTGATGTTTGTGTGCATGAGGCCTATTCCCTGTTGCCATTTTATGACATGTGTGTGTATGCAGCGTATCCTCTGTAGCTTCAGATATGGTAAACATATGGACGATGATGACGATTGCCATAGGTATTTGATGGATTGGCATGTATTTAGAATACAATGCACCCCCATACCAATTGGCAATCAATTGAGTCAAAAAATATTTTATATAAATTATAAACAATCGGGTGATATGCATTATACACACGAACAACACATAATTGCAACAGGGTGACAACCAGCACACATTATGGCAACACATAATAAGGACGATGATGACGATTGCCATAAGTATCTGATGGACGGCCACTGGATTTAAAAATCTAATGCAACCCCATACTATGTGGCAATCAATTGAGTCCAATACTCAATTACAATTTCCCTTTATTTCTATTTTACTTATTGGTGTCAATGTGCCTTCAAATACTTCATATAACTGTTATTCCAGATGCGTCCCTCCAAGAAACAAGCTAAGCATCAAGCAAGAAAAAGTGTGGCTTTCGACCCACTTTCTAATTTCGTAGGATCTCATGATGGTTCTTCTGGGCTGCGTGCCCTACCTCAGACCCGAACCCATAATTGGACTGAGAATATGGACGCAATATTCCTGTCTTTGCTTACTGAAGAGCATACTCTAGGGAATTACGTGAATGGGTCGTTCACTACAGTTGCGTGGGTTCGAATCAATGCGGCATTCAATGCTAGGACTAATTTACAACTCAGCAAGGAGCAATTAAAAAATCGGCTAAAGGTTTTAAAACGGTCATTCAGTCTTTATAACTATTTAGCCAACAAGAGTGGATGGGGTTGGGATTGTATCCACAATATCCCGACCCGTGGTGATCCAGCCGACTGGGATGCTGTCATAGCGGTATTGACCCTAGCTTGTAAATCATAAACTTTCGTCAAAAGTGTCGCGTAATATATGATTAATTGACATTATACATATCTTACTCCTATTCAACAGGAAAATCCAACATATGCAAGATGTCGAGATAGGCCATTTCCGCCATATAAGGATATGGAATTCTTGACAGAAAAAACCATGGCCACTGGCCGATATGGATTTGCATCCACTATGCCTGAAGCCCAAACAGTTGATAGTTCATCCTTATCGTCCCCTGGTGAGGATGATACAAATCTTGGAATAAGAATGTCAGCTTTTAATATCTCACAACCTACATTTGAACCAGGTTCTTCTGCAGCGCCTCAATATGCAAATTTCAGGGCGCCGCAAACCGCCGACTACCCATCTGCAACTGCTGACATCCACCATGTCGGAGGAAGTGCTAGCGGGAGCGGGCATAGCTCAGGAAGCAAACGCCCACGCTCTCCACAACCCACAAACCCCCCACCCAAACCTACCTCGTCCTCTGGAGGACGCCGGCGCAAATCTGATGCCGGGATTACTGTAATATCTGAACTTGTTGATCTAGGAAGGCAAAAACTTGAACTGGCCCGTGAAATGTATTAGGATGAAAAGGCCAACAGAAGTATTATTCCAAGCATTTCCAATTGCATGGCCCGAGTATATGCGATGCCAGGCATTACTCCCGAAAAAATACTTAGTGCAGGGGACGCACTCAAAGATCCAAATAATCGTGAACTGTTTATGACTATGACTGACGAGTTGGCAATAATGTGGGTTGAGCGTCAAGTGGCAAGCCAATCGCAAGTCTATAGACCATTTTTTCGAGGAATGTAGGTTTTTGTTTTTAATGTGTATGTTTTGGTTTCTTTATTTTATTGCCCTCTTATGAAATATGCTCAGAAGATATTTTCATTATGTTTGAACGCTGTTAGATGTACTTTTTAATTATCATGTAATATGTTCAGATGACATTTCCATTATGTTTGAATGCTGTTAGATGTAGTCTTTAATCATCATGTAATATGTGATGAAGACATTTCAAGTTTGTTTGAATGCTGTTAGATGTATGAATTTAATCATCGACTGTATTAACATGATTGCTTGAATTAGTGTTAGATTATAACGTTATATGTTGCGATTGTCAATGTTGAATATATATTATACTTACAGCATTAATGGGTACTTCGAATCACGGTCATGTGTTTTCCTCCAAAATCAATACTATAATAAGGGACCTTTTAGATGATGATGACAACTATTGGGGTGAGGTATTAGCGATGTTGATTCAGCAAGGTTACTTGACATCTAGCCATACTGTCGACAAGCAACCGTGTCGAACCCGTCCATTCACAGGGCACCAGGTAATATGTGATATATTGAATGGCCATCCAGATCGTGGGTACGACCAGTTTCGAATGCGGACCACGACTTTCATCGCACTTCGCGATGAGCTAGTCCAAAAGGGATTGTTACAAAACACACGTCATATGACAATTGAGGAACAGTTGGGAATTTTTATGTTTTGTGTTGGACATGGGGTGGCTAATAGGGTAATCGCCGAAACATTTCAACATTCGGGTGAAACTATCAGTCGACATTTCAACAATGTGCTTCGGGCGATTGTGACGTTGAAAGACGATTACATAACACTTCCGACGAATAATGTTTCGGTGAATGCCCGAATTAGAGATAATGTCAATTTTCACCCATTCAAGGTATGTATGCTTTTATATTTTGTAGTTCAATTATTTATATGTCACCAGTGTTCATTATATTAATAGACTGCATGTTGGTTGATGTTTATTGGCAGAATGCAATTGGTGCAATTGATGGGACACATCTTCCGGTGGTTGTCAGCAAGAGCAAGCAACCGAGATTCCGGAATCGCAAAGGATTTACTTCGCAAAACATGATGGCTGCGGTATCCTTCGACCATCACTTCCTATTTATCTGCACTGGTTGGGAGGGATCAGCAGCTGACATGAGAGTACTCCGATGGGCATGCGAAACTGGAGGATTCACTGTGCCTGAAGGTATATTGTACACAGAAATTTATATTTTGCATTTCTTTAATGATGGGGAATATAGAATTTAACATTGAACATGTTTCGTAAAATCTATAGGCAAATATTATTTGGTAGATTCTGGCTATGCAAATACAGACAGATTTCTTGCACCATATCGGGGGGAGCGTTACCATATTAGCCAATTTGAGGGAAACACACGAGGTCGCACTCATCGAAGTCCGCGCGACCTATATAATCATCGACATGCACAATTGAGAAATGTGGTGGAGAAAACATTCGGTATTTTAAAAAAACGGTTCAAGATCTTGACTGTTGCAACACCCTTTCCATATAAAGTCCAATGCCAGATTGCGATGGCATGTTGTGTTATACACAATTTTATTCGACGACACTCCGGTGCGGATGCCATATTTAACGATGTGTTAGAGGAAGAACCAAATGTAGAATTAGATGTCGAGGAAACGGTTCATAGTATTGGTACTACTGAGTCACACAGAGGCGACGCGTTGCGCACATTTATAACAGACCAGTTATGGAATAATCGCAGTTAGATATATATTTGATTGCAAGGTAAGAAATGTGTAATATATGTGATTGTATGATTACAATGTGTTTGTGAAATTATGTATGAACTGGATTGTGGAAAGGACTTTTCTTATATGTGTATTGAACTGAATTATGATTATAATGGGATTGTATGTAAAAGACATTTTCTTATGTGTATTGAACTGATTTATCATTACAATGGGATTGTATGTAATGGACTTTTCTGATTTGTATTGAACTGAAATATGATTACAATGGGATTGTATGTAAAGGACTTATTATTTTGTGATCTTTATGACTATAATGGACTGAATTGTATGTGATTGAATCTGCTAATTGTTATGTTGGTCCAATAATTGGGGCAATTTTTATTAGTGTACGTCATTATTTCACACATTTGTTTGGTTCATTATTAACTTGATATCTGGTCATGACATTCTGTTTTAATTTTATTTAACATCCAGATAGTTTTGTAATGGTATATTGACTTGTGTATTATTAGTGCCTGAATTTTTTTAAATATTTTTACTCACTATTTCACCATTTATGATTAATTTTAAAAAATAATAAATTATGCTATTAATCAACCTTATAATAAATTTAGATTAATATTAAAAAGGTATAAAAATATTTAAAAGTATTTAAGAATGATAGAAAATTTTAAAAGGAAAAAAATAAAATTTGTTTATCTATTGATTAATGGTTTTTAAATGATAAACAATCAAACATTTTAAATATTTTAATATATAATTTCCTATAATTTTTATGTACTTTTATTTATTTATTATATATTTTTAAATATTTTTTACAAATTTAAATAATATTTTAAATTTATTATTAGGTTGATTAATATAATAAATTATTATATTTATAAATTATATCATAAAGGGCAAAATAGTCAATACACAAATTTATCACTTATCAATTTTTCTTATTCCTCTATACTCAACCAAACACAATTTTTTCCTATTCATCTTATTCTCCTTATTCCTATATAATTTACCAAACACAATTTCCTTTAATCCCGGTATAACTCATAAACCCAACCAAACGCAAATTTACACTAATTCCTGCTAATACCAGAATCTATACCTATCCCCGGTATAACAAAATTTTTCTTATCCCCGAACCAAACGCTACCTAAAGGCGCTGAGGACTTGGCCAATTTTCATGAAAACTGACTAAGTTCTGAGGACAAAAGTGCTACAGGCGCTGAACCATGTTAAAGGTGCTGAATGGTTCAGTGCCTTTAGTGTTTATGTTAAACGCGTTAAACCATTCAGCGCCTTTAACATTTATGTTAAAGACGCTGAATGGTTCAGCGCTTTCTTCTCCACTAAAACCCCTCGCGCGGGCTACAGTGCCCTCATTTTCTCTCTTCAATCCCGCAGAGTTCTCTCCCCTTCTCCCGCACAATGTCGAAGCAGGGACAGATTGTCGCCGTTGCCGAGAGAAAGCCCATTGTCGCCGTCGCCGAGAGGAAGCCCATTGTCGCCATCGCCGTCTCTCTCGCTCTCTAGATCTCTCACTGTGAGCCTCTCCCCCCTTCTCTCTCTCTCCTCTCCTCATCTCTCTCTCTCTCTCTCTCTCTCTCTCTCTCTCTCTCTCTCTCTCCCTCTTACTGTGAGAGAGGGATCTCTCACAGTGAGATCGCTCACTGTGAGATCGCTCACAGTGAGCGATCTCCTCACTGTGAGTCTCTTATAGTAAGGGATCCCTCACTATGGGAGTTCTCTCACAGTGAGTGACACCGTCATTGGAATTGATGGATGAAGCCATTACTCACTTAATAAATGCTAGTTTAGTTTTTCTATAAATTGTCTTTTCATTTTTCTATAAAATTAATGTGTCTTTTAGTATTCCTAAAATGTCTTTTAGTATTTCTAAAAAGTGTCTTTTAGGTTTTTTATAAAATTTATGAGTTAGTTAATGTATTGGAAAGTTGAAAGGTCTTTTGAGAGACTATATATATGTAATAACTTATGTTGAAAGAAACAAGTTAAGTTGAGTTGAATTTTCTACTTTCATTTGAGAAGAAGGATTTATTCTTATTTTGCTCCTATTTCCTAGATGGATTTTCTGTGAGAGAAGAGTGTAACTTGATCGCTGCAGTTGGTGGAGTCCTTGTGGTGACAAGTGTTACTCGACCATTACGTTGGTGGATTCCGCGTAGTGGTGAGTGTGCTCGAGTTCGACGTGGTGGATTCTACGACGGGCCGAGTGTTTATCGGTTCGTTTTTGTCCTATCTCCGCGCCCCCTCTAAGTTCCGGTGTCAGATTGGTATCAGAGCCTTGGTTCAAGATGGCTAACAACCATAGGCGTGGTCCACGCGTGGAGGATGCCCCAACGCGTGAGCGTGATTTGCAGAATGTTGAGAGGGAAGATGACTTGCGAAGACAAGTGCGACTTCTTGAAGAGCGACTTGTTCGCTTTGAAGCTTTGGAACATGACAATTCTCGTCATGGTTCAGAGTAAGAAGACGAGGAGAATATCAACCCTTTTCATAACGCTCATAGACGGGCGCGTAGTGAGGAAGGTTCTCTACATCGACAACCTCAAAGGAACCAAGAGTTCCGCCGGGACCTCGGCATCAAAGTAAATATCCCTGAGTTTGAAGGAAGGATGCAACACGACGAGTTCATTGATTGGCTTCATACGGTGGAGCGGGTCTTTGAATATGAAGATGTACCCAAGCACTACAAAGTTAATCTTGTGGCTATCAAGCTTAAAAAGCATGCATCTATTTGGTGGGAGCAACTCAAAGTTCGACGAGCTCGCGAAGGAAAATCAAAAATACAAACTTGAGAGAAAATGAAGAAAGAACTCAAGAAGAAGTTTCTACCAGAACATTATATGCAAGATGCTTTTCTCAAGTTTCACCGCCTGAAACAAGAGAATCGCTCCGTCGAGGAGTACTCGGAGGAGTTTGATCATCTTATGATGCGATGCGGCATTTATGAACCGGAAGAGCAAACCATCGCTCGTTACCTTGGTGGGCTTCGTCGTGAGATTTTCAACATCGTCGACCTTCAACCTTATTGGACATACAACGACGTCTACAAGCTTGCGATTAAGGCGGAGAGGCAACTCAAGCCAAAGGATGAACGTCGACCATCTAGTGCCAGTAGTACTCGACCCATAGGCCGTGAGAACACTTATAACCGGGAGAGTGCTTCTCAAGCTTCTAAGGCCATATCTCAAAAGTCCTACCCAAAGCAAGAGGCGGTGGCTACTTCCAGTCGTCCTAGTTCTTCCAACTCCAACCCGCGGCGATGCTATAAATGTCAAGGCCTCGGACATATTGCCTCTGAATGTCCAAATAGGAGAATTGTTACTCTCTTGGAGGAGACACCTGATGTAGAGGAAGGTCTCGAAACTACTTCACCTGTGTATGATGAAGAGGTGGAAGAGGAAGATGAAGTCACCTATGGCGACGGAGGTGAGGCTCTTGTCATTCGGCGAGCTTTAAGTGCTACACCCGTTGAGAGTGATGATTGGCTTCGCAACAATATTTTTCACACACGGTGCACTTCTCATGGCAAGGTATGCAATGTTATTATAGATGGGGGTAGTTGTGAAAATGTGATTTCTACTACTATGGTAGAGAAGTTACAACTTCGTGTAGAGAAACATCCCCAGCCATATAAACTCTCATGGCTTAAGAAAGGAAATGATGTGAAAGTAGAGAAAAGGTGTTTGGTTGGCTTTTCTATTGGTAAAAATTATAAGGATGAGGTGTGGTGTGATGTCATCCCTATGGATGCATGTCACTTACTTCTTGGACGTCCTTGGCAATATGATAGGAAAGTCATGCATGATGGCTTTAAGAACACTTATACATTTACCAAGGATGGGGTTAAAATCACACTAGGTCCTTCCAACCCTGAGCATTTATCCAAACTTTCTATAGGAGAGGATAAAAGCTTGTACTCTAAGTCACAATTTCTTGAGGAGCTGTCAAAATCTAGTGAGGCATATGCTTTACTTCTTGTGGAGGAAAATAAAATAAAAAAATGAAATACCTCCTATTATCTCACCTCTTATTCATGAGTTTAAAGATATGATTCCGAAAGAGATTCCACCAGGTCTTCCATCTATGCGGGAGATCCAACATTGCATTGACCTAGTGCCGGGCGCCGCTATACCCAATAAGACAGCCTATCGAATGAATCCAAAGAAAAATGAAGAACTACAACGACAAGTTGAAGAGCTTATTCGCAAAGACTTGGTGCGAGAGAGTATGAGCCCGTGCGCAGTGCCAGCATTATTGGTTCCAAAGAAAGATGGCTCTTGGCGCATGTGTGTGGATAGTAGAGCGGTCAACAAAATCACTATTAAGTACCGCTTTCCTATTCCGCGACTCGACGATCTTCTTGACCAACTTCATGGTGCCTCGGTTTTCTCCAAAGTTGATCTAAGGAGTGGCTACCATCAAATCCGTATGCGCCCTGGTGATGAATGGAAA
This sequence comes from Tillandsia fasciculata, assembly GCA_029168755.2. Classification (NCBI taxonomy): domain Eukaryota; kingdom Viridiplantae; phylum Streptophyta; class Magnoliopsida; order Poales; family Bromeliaceae; genus Tillandsia; species Tillandsia fasciculata. Next base: position 15,417,835 of record CM054931.1, on the reverse strand, counting down.
ACGGCGTTCAAGACGCGTGATGGTCTCTACGAGTGGATGGTCATGCCATTCGGCCTCTCAAATGCTCCAAGCACTTTTATGCGGCTTATGAACCATGTATTCAAACCCTTTATTGGCAAGTTTCTTGTTGTTTATTTTGATGATATTTTGATCTACAGTAACAACATTGAGGAGCATATAGCGCATCTTCGGCAAGTATTTCAAATTCTACGAGAGCAAAAGCTATTCGCCAACTTAAAGAAATGCGAATTTGTGACAAATAGCTTAATTTTTTTGGGCTATGTTGTCTCGGCCGAAGGTATCAAGATGGATCCAGCAAAGGTTGAGGCCATTGTTACGTGGCCCGAACCTACTTCACTTCATGACATTCGAAGCTTTCATGGCCTTGCTTCTTTCTATCGGCGTTTCATCAAAGGCTTTAGCACCATCATCACCCCTATCACTGATTGCTTGAAAGGAGGATCTTTCAAATGGACGGATAATGCAAAGAAGAGTTTTGAGCTTCTCAAAACAAAGATGATAGAAGCTCCTCTTCTCACGCTCCCTGACTTCAACAAAGTGTTCGAGATAGAGTGCGACGCCTCAAATGTTGGAATCGGCGCAGTTCTTAGCCAAGAAGGTAAACCTCTCGCCTTCTTTAGTGAAAAGTTGAATAATTCTCGACAAAATTATTCTACTTATGAAAAAGAGTTTTATGCTATTGTTCGAGCTTTGGAGCATTGGCACCACTATCTTATTTCTAAAGAGTTTGTTCTATTCTTCGATCATGAGGCTTTAAAGTATATTCATGGCCAGCACAAACTCAACCGGAGGCATGCTAAATGGGTAGAGTTTTTACAAGCTTACACTTTTCATATTAAACATAAGGCGGGTAAGCAAAATAAAGTGGCAGATGCTTTGAGTCGAAGATATGCTTTACTTTCAACCATGCAAGTGCAAGTTTTAGGCTTTGAGGTGCTCAAGGAGCTTTATGAGGATGATTCATATTTTGGCAAAATGTAGAAAAAGTGTTCTAATGGGTCTTACAACAACTTTATTCTCCACGATGGCTATCTTTTCAAAGGCAACCTTCTATGTATTCCTCAATATTCCCTACGTCATTTTATTATAAAGGAAGCTCACGAAGGAGGACTTAGTGGCCACTTTGGGAGAGACAAGACAGTAGTTCTATTACAAGAGCATTTTTATTGGCCACACTTATATAAAGATGTTTCTAACTATATTGCAAGGTGCAGAATGTGTCATATTGCTAAGAGCCATGTTCAAAATACCGGTCTATACACTCCATTGCCAGTTCCAAATGCAGCCTGGGAGGATGTAAGTCTTGACTTTGTTTTAGGTCTACCGCGGACTCAACGACACAAGGACTCTATCATGGTGGTCGTTGATCGATTCTCTAAAATGGCACATTTTGTTCCATGTACGAAAACGATGGATGCTACTCTCATCGCCGACCTCTACTTCCGAGAGATTGTTAAGCACCATGGCATTCCAAAGACAATCACATCCGACCGAGATCCAAAGTTTGTCGGTCATTTTTGGCATACTCTATGGAGGAAGCTGGCCACTACTCTCCAATTTAGCTCTTCTCATCATCCCCAAACCGATGGTCAAACTGAGGCTGTCAATCGAAGTTTGGGTAATCTTCTACGAAGTTTAGTGGGGAAGAATATTCGACAATGGGATCAAGTTTTGCCGCAAGCGGAATTTGCATACAACCGGTCTTCTAGCCAAACAACAGGTGCAAGCCCATTTCAAGTGGTCTATGGTCGCAATCCCATTAGCCCACTTGACCTTTCTCCCCTTCCTACTACTCATTCTTTTAGCAGTGATGACGATGAACAAGCCAAGCACATTAAGCAACTCCACGAGCAAGTTCAAGCTCGCATCATTAAGCACAATGAGAAGTATCAAAAGGCGGCTAACAATCATCGTTAACCGGCGGCATTCAAAAAGGGTGATTTAGTGTGGGTGCATCTTCGCAAAGAGTACTTTCCACAAGGCCGACATGGCAAGCTTAAACCGAGAGCAGATGGACTATTCAAGGTATTAAAAAGAATCGGTGAGAATGCCTACAAGATCGAGTTGCCCAGTGAGTACAATGTTTCAGCGACTTTCAATATTGCGGATCTTTCACCGTATTATACCAAACTTGAGGACAAGTTCTTTTCAACTGGGGGAGAATGACACCGTCCTTGAAATAGATGGATGAAGCCATTACTCACTTAATATGTAGTGTTCTGGTTTTTCCCTTGCAACTTTCCGATGAATCCACGGTATAGGACACCTGGTATTGGTGTGCCTGGCCCATGGTGCACCAAAGGGGTGCCACAGATGGACCTTGTGAGACTTTGATAGCCGATTTGGCCTTCGGCTGTATTTGTCGAATTTTAGAAAAGGTTTGGGACCAATCTGAGGTTGGAATTGGATTCAGCGCGGAAAAACGCTTGGAAACGGCTATTTGCTTGTTAGTTTTGGAGTCCGGATGACCAAAAGCGGGCTTCCGGAAGTTTTCGGGGTTATTCGGTGCATGGGGGAGACTCGTGGACCGGCCTGAGCCACGTGGCGGCCTATTATTGGCCGGCTCACGCAGCTCGGTCCACGGGGTGGCGCGGCGGTGCATGGACCGCGGGCGGGAGACGCGTGGCGTGCCTTGATAGGCCGGCGCACGCGGCACGGCTCACCGGTTTTGCGGGGTTGCGGTGGACCGGGCGCACGACACGTGGCGGCTTCGGATTCGTTGGCTCACGTGGGCGCGGTCCACGGTGTGCGCAGTGGGGCGCCTCGGGACAGCGCGCGCACAGTGGCGCCAGGCGGGCGGTCGGCCGCACTCGAGTGCGCCACGTGTCGCCTCGTGGTTGGGCGGCCGTACCTACCCCCGCTGACCGCGAGGGGACACGCGGTGCACAGCGGGCCGCCTGGATTTGCTGTCCCCTGTTTGGGGTGACGTGGCCGCCCCTGGGAGTTCCGGGCGCGTCGGACGGGAGGCGTACAACCGGGTTTCCGGGCGCAGTGCGCCCGAAACCTGCGCCCGAAAACCCGGCCCAACAGCACTTATGGGCTGGGCTATAAATAGGGTCCTTAGTGTTTTTTTTAGCTCTTCTGGATCTTTTTCCACAGGGAGTTCTTCAGAGAAATTTTCCCCCACACTGGGTACCATCCTTTGGAGGACTTTGGAGATTTTTGGTGGCACGTTTCCCGAGGTTCACGATTTTGCGGCGCGGCGCAACGCTTGTTCTTCGGCGACCCGTTTCGCCCCTTCTCAGTGTTTGGGCTTCCCCGACTCACCCCGACATCCGATTTCGCCGATTTTTGCGCCGTTGGACTCACGACAGGTAGAACTTCAACTCCGGTGTTCTGAGGTTCCTCGTTTTCCGTGCCGACCTTGGAGTTTTCCGAGCACCCTTTTGACCCATTTATCTTCGCGGATTTTTGGACAGCACCACGGTGTTCTTGCCATATCTTTTCGCTCAGACGTCGGATCGAGGCGATTCAAAAGGAAATTTTCATCTACACATCGCAAGGAGTCTCCTGGATTTTTCTCAGATTTTTGTGGATTTCGCTCGAGGGTGAGAATCTCCTTTTTCTGTGATTCTTTGTTGCAGAAATTTGGTACACTTTGGTTTGGGGTGTTCCCCTTGCCAGATTTTTATCTCAGCGTAGGAAACTCCGATTTGGGCGTGCAGGTATTCGTTTCGACGGGTTCGTCGCGAGGATCGCGATAGTATTTTTCTTGGATTTTTCTGGGCATTCTTCGCAGGTAAAAATTGGAGAATTCTGGACTGTGGTATTAAGGGACAGATTTTGGAAATTTTGAATGAATAGCTTATGTACTTTCCTTTGGGGTGTTTTGTACAGATTGGTGGTGAGTGTTGGTCTGAGCTTGGGTTTCGCTTGTGGGAACTTGGATTAGCGCTCGAGGTGGGTGATGTTGTAAACCTCCTAATTGTGACTCCTCACTAGGCTTATTAGTAGGCTCTTGATCATGTTGTTAGTAGAACTGTGAGATGGACCTAGCATGCTTGTATGAGATTCTGGTTTCTTCATTAATAATTGCATTGTTAGAAAACTACAAGTTAGTCGATGGTGTTTCCATGCTTTAGATATGTAGTATAATTACTTGGAAATCATGCTAAATCCATGTCTTGTTGAATGTTAAATGAAAGGTTGGGATATGTGATTAGAGTACTTCAAAGGGTTCATTAAGAAAAGGACATATGCATGCTTGAATGGTCACCTAGATAGGCCACCTTTTTCTGCTACACTATCATGTTGGAATTGACTTAGGAGAAACCATGTTTCATTCTTTCTTCAGTCACTTAGACATAGGGGATAGTATGCTCGGGTTAGAGCAGGGGATGGGATAGTGTAGTCAGATACTAGGGATTCGGAACGGGTAGGCTGTGATGGCAGGGTAATGCGGCAACCGCGGATTTTGGGCGGTTGACCGGACAGTTGTTATTGCATCAGATCGGGGAGAGGGTTTGGGCTTCCTTGGCGGATGGTACTTTTCCTTATAGAGCAGAGTGCGCGATTTGGCAGACCATGAGACTCCTGTCCCATATCGGTGTTATGCGTAGGCTGGCATACCCGATTTGGCAGGCATTGAGACCCCTATCCCAGATCGGTGTCATGCGTAGGCTGGCATACCCGATTTGGCAGACCATGAGACTCCTGTCCCATATCGGTGTTATGCGTAGGCTGACATACCCGATTTGGCAGACATTGAGACTCCTATCCTATGTCGGTGTTATGCGTAGGCTGGCATACCCCGATGTGGCAGGCTTCGATATTCTGATGCATTCATTTAGCTATCTTCTAGTTGGGCAGGTAGAGGCATATTAGTGGTAGCTTTTATCGGTAGTCATACTTATAGTTTACCACATTTATTCTTTTAGCCTCTGGTAGTCCTAGTGGGCAGGTCGGAGTTGAGGTTTACCCACTAGGGGAGGCTACTGTCTTTATCGTAGTTCTGACTCCCACTGTTTTCCCTTTTCTTGTCCCCTTTGTTTTGCAGAGTCATCTGTTGGAGTTGCGGGACCTTCTTCCCAGGATCGAGGTAAGAGGATCGCTGACTAGATAGCTGCTACCCCGGGCTCGAGTTTAGTAGTTTTGTTGTATCCCCTGTACACTCAGACGGTTGTATTTTCTTTATTTTTGGGTCTGGCTGCGGCCAGCTGGTTGTATTCCTTTCGTGAGCTGGGAGAGACACATGTATATTCATGAGAGATTATTGTACTTTTATTTCCAGCATTTGTCTGAGATGTACTAGTTTCAGTTTAGCTCTGTTTTTTGCTCTTGTATTATTACTTTTATATCTGAGCAGGTTACCAGCGCTTCGTGTACACGGGAAATACCGTGTGCACGGCGGATCTGTGGACGAGCCCGGGTTCTGGTTTACACCCGGGGCGTGACAGATTAGTTTGGTATCAGAGCTTAGGGATAGGTCAATTGGGACTTAGGAAACCCTAGGCTTTTTGGCAGACCCTAGGAAGGCAGGGCGTGAGTGATGCGAGATTCTGCGAAAGTCGGCAATTTGTTATTAAACTCTTCCTGTGAGTGGAGAGGGACCGGCATAGCCTATTCCTGGTGGACTGTTATGTTGGCTGCAGACAACATAAGGTTACAGGAATAGGGGGATGTCCATGACTTTCGCTGGATTGGGTCGTGTGTGGTTTTGTTTACAGACCCGTGGTTTCTTGTGTGGCAGGATGCCTCCTAGGCGGCAGATTCCTACCCGGGGGACTCCTATACCCCCGGAGGAGCCGGAGCAGTCCGGGCCTTCTGAGATCAGTGAGCTGAGGGCCATGGTGGCCCAGTTGGCAGAGAGCCACCGCCGACAGGAGCAGAGGTTCGAGCGGTTACTTGCACAGGTTGGGGCCCCTCCCCCTACTACTGTAGAGGCCCCTGTACCACCAGTTGTACCGCAGGCTATTCCACTAGTCCCTACGGCGCCGTCGTCTAGCAGTGGGGCTCAGGGAGCGATCAGGCCATTGACCCCAGCGGAGGAGCAGGAGTTTGCGGACAAACTCGCCCAGTTCTGTAAGCGAGGACCCCCTGGGTTCTCGGGGCGGAGCACTCACCCTTGGGAGATTGGATCGTGGTTGGCATCAATGGAGAAGTTATTCAGAGACTTCTTCATTGACCTGAAATACAGAGTACATTTGGCTGTGCACTGTCTGGAGGGGGACGTAGATGTTTGGTGGCGCCGGGTCGAGCCGTTGGAGTTCCAGATTACCCGGCAGCTACCGTGGTCGGAGTTCAGGCGGTTGATCCTCGACACTTATTTCTCCACGAGCGTGAAGAGGAAGATAGAAGATGACTTGAAGAATCTCCAGCAGGGGGATCGGCCAGTGTGGGACTATTACCAGGAGTTTACGCAGTTGCTCAACTGCGTGCCTTATGTCGCCAGGGATGGGCCGCACCAGGTGGAGCTTTTTGAGACAGGACTGCGCCCTGAGATCTATACCTTGGTGCACGCCCAGAGGCCCCAGACTTTATCAGAGGCAGTAGATCATGCCCAGTGGGTCGAGATGGGAGACCACGTTGTTTCTAGACGTGGAGGTCTGGTCGCTCAGAGTTCTGACAGGAAGCGACCAGCGACGGATGATGGGGGACAGGCCAGTTCCTGGAGGCCGCCTCGACCGCCACCGCCTCAGTCTACGGGCCGTGGGCGTTCGGAGCGGCGAGGGCCTGGGGGATCCCAGAGGCCCCCACAGCAGCAGCAGCAGCCCCAGCGACAGCAGCAGAGGTCGCAGTCGCGACAGCAGGGGTCACAGCGGCAGAAGCAGCAGCAGCAGCAGCAGTCGAGGCAGCCCCAGTCTACGGTTAGGTGCATCTTTTGTAGGGGACAGCACTCGGCGGATACTTGTGACCAGAGGTATGGCCGCTGTTATCGGTGTGGACAGTCCGGCCACATTCGAGCCACTTGCCCTCTCTCGACACTGCAGGCTCCATCTTCAGCATCAGTTCCTTCGGTGCCCCAGCAGCGGCCTTATACTCCAGCAAGCAGGGCTCCTTCCTCCCACCCTACAGACCACCGACCACCAGCTCAGAGCGGGCGAGTCTACGTCGCCCAGGTGGGGGACTCCTCGGCAGCCGACCACGTGGTGGCAGGTATCATTTTACTTTTCGGTATTAGAGCTCTGTAGTGTTCTGGTTTTTCCCATGCAACTTCCGATGAATCCACGGTATAGGACACCTGGTATTGGTGTGCCTGGCCCATGGTGCACCAAAGGGGGTGCCACAGATGGACCTTGTGAGACTTTGATAGCTGATTTGGCCTTCGGCTGTATTGCCGAATTTTAGAAAGGTTTGGGGACCAATCTGAGGTTGGAATTGGATTCAGCGCGGAAAACGCTTGGAAATGGCTATTTGCTTGTAGTTTTTGGAGTCCGATGACCAAAAGCGGCTTCCGGAAGTTTTCGGGTTATTCGGTGCATGGGGAGACTCGTGGACCGGACTGAGCCACGTGGCGGCCTATTATGGCCGGCTCACGCAGCTCGGTCCACGGGTGGCGCGGCGGTGCATGGACCGCGGGCGGGAGACGCGTGGCGTGCCCTGATAGGCCGGCGCACGCGGCACGGCTCACCGTTTTGCGGGTTGCGGTGGACCGGGCGCATGACACGTGGCGGCTTCGGATTCGTTGGCTCACGTGGGCGCGGTCCACGGTGTGCGCAGTGGGGCGCCTCGGGACAGCGCGCGCACAGTGGCGCCAGGCGGGCGGTCGGCCGCACTCGAGTGCGCCACGTGTCGCCTCGTGGTTGGCGGCCGTACCTACCCCCGCTGACCGCGAGGGGACACGCTTCGCACAGCGGGCCGCCTGGATTTGCTGTCCCCTGTTTGGGGTGACGTGGCCGCCCCTGGGAGTTTCGGGCGCGTCGGACGGAGGCTTACAACCGGGTTTCCGGGCGCAGTGCGCCCGAAACCTGCGCCCGAAAACCCGGCCCAACAGCACTTATGGGCTGGCTATAAATAGGGTCCTTAGTGTTTTTTTTAGCTCTTTGGATCTTTTTCCACAGGGATTCTTCAGAGAAATTTTCCCCACACTGGGTACCATTCTTTGGAGGACTTTGGAGATTTTTGGTGGCACGTTTCCCGAGGTTCACGATTTTGCGGCGCGGCGCAACGCTTGTTCTTCGGCGACCCGTTTCGCCCCTTCTCAGTGTTTGGGCTTCCCCTACTCACCCCGACATCCGATTTCGCCGATTTTTGCGCCGTTGGACTCACGAAGGTAAACTTCAACTCCGGTGTTCTGAGGTTCCTCGTTTTCCGTGCCGACCTTGGAGTTTTCCGAGCACCCTTTTGACCCATTATCTTCGCGGATTTTTGGACAGCACCACGGTGTTCTTGCCATATCTTTCGCTCAGACGTCGGATCGAGGCGATTCAAGGCAATTTCATCTACACATCGCAAGGAGTCTCCTGGATTTTTTCTCAGATTTTGTGATTTCGCTCGAGGGTGAGAATCTCCTTTTTCTGTGATTCTTTGTTGCAGAAATTTGGTACACTTTGGTTTGGGGTGTTCCCCTTGCCGGATTTTTATCTCAGTGTAGGAAACTCCGATTTGGGCGTGCAGGTACTCGTTTCGACGGGTTCGTCGCGAGGATCGCGATAGTATTTTTCTTGGATTTTTCTGGGCATTCTTCACAGGTAAAAAATTGGAGAATTCTGGACTGTGGTATTAGGGACAGATTTTGGAAATTTGAATGAATAGCTTTGTACTTCCTTGGGGTGTTTGTACAGATTGGTGGTGAGTGTTGGTCTGAGCTTGGGTTTCGCTTGTGGGAACTTGGATTAGCGCTCGAGGTGGGTGATGTTGTAAACCTCCTAATTGTGACTCCTCACTAGGCTTATTAGTAGGCTCTTGATCATGTTGTTAGTAGAACTGTGAGATGGACCTAGCATGCTTGTATGAGATCCTGGTTTCTTCATTAATAATTGCATTGTTAGAAAACTACAGTTAGTCGATGGTGTTTCCATGCTTTAGATATGTAGTTAATTACTTGGAAATCATGCTAAATCCATGTCTTGTTGATGTTTAAATGAAAGGTTGGGATATGTGATTAGAGTACTTCAAAGGGTTCATTAAGAAAAGGACATATGCATGCTTGAATGGTCACCTAGATAGGCCACCTTTTTCTGCTACACTATCATGTTGGAATTGACTTAGGAGAAACCATGTTTCATTCTTTCTTCAGTCACTTAGACATAGGGGATAGTATGCTCGGGTTAGAGCAGGGGCTGGGATAGTGTAGTCAGATACTAGGGATTCGGAACGGGTTAGCTGTGATGGCAGGGTAATGCGGCAACCGCGGATTTTGGGCGGTTGACCGGACAGTTGTTATTGCATCAGATCGGGAGAGGGTTTGGGCTTCCTTGGCGGATGGTACTTTTCCTTATAGAGCAGAGTGCGCGATTTGGCAGACATGAGACTCCTGTCCCATATCGGTGTTATGCGTAGGTGGCATACCGATTTGGCAGCATTGAGACCCCTATCCCAGATCGGTGTTATGCGTAGGCTGGCATACCCGATTTGGCAGACCATGAGACTCCTGTCCCATATCGGGGTAGTGCGTAGGCTGGCATACCCGATTTGGCAGACAGAGACTACTATCCTATGTCGGTGTTATGCGTAGGCTGGCATACCCCGATGTGGCAGGCTTCGATATTCTGATGCATTCATTTAGCTATCTTCTAGTTGGGCAGGTAGAGGCATATTAGTGGTAGCTTTATCGGTAGTCATACTTATAGTTTACACATTTATCCTTTTAGCCTCTGGTAGTCCTAGTGGGCAGGGGCGGAGTTGAGGGTTACCCACTAGGGGAGGCTACTGTCTTTATCGTAGTTCTGACTCCCACTGTTTTCCCTTTTCTTGTCCCCTTTGTTTTGCAGAGTCATCTGTTGGAGTTGCGGGACCTTCTTCCAGGATCGAGGTAAGAGGATCGCTGACTAGATAGCTGCTACCCCGGGCTCGAGTTTAGTAGTTTTGTTGTATCCCTGTACACTCAGACGGTTGTTTTCTTTATTTGGGTCTGGCTGCGGCCAGCTGGTTGTATTCCTTTCGTGAGCTGGGAGAGACACATGTATATTCATGAGAGATTATTGTACTTTTATTTCCACATTTGTCTGAGATGTACTAGTTTCAGTTTAGCTCTGTTTTTGCTCTTGTATTATTACTTTTATATCTGAGCAGGTTACCAGCGCTTCGTGTACACGGGAAATACCGTGTGCACGGCGGATCTGTGGACGAGCCCGGGTTCTGGTTTACACCGGGGCGTGACAGATTAGTTTGGTATCAGAGCTAGGATTGGTCAATTGGGACTTAGGAAACCCTAGGCTTTTTGGCAGACCCTAGGAGGCAGGGCGTGAGTGATGCGAGATTTGCGAAAGTCGGCAATTTGTTTATTAACTCTTCCTGTGAGTGGAGAGGACGACGGCATAGCCTATTCCTGGGGACTGTTATGTTGGCTGCAGACAACATAAGGTTACAGGATAGGGGGATGTCCATGACTTTCGCTGGATTGGGTCGTGTGTGGTTTTGTTTACTGACCCGTGGTTTCTTGTGTGGCAGGATGCCTCCTAGGCCGGCAGATTCCTACCCGGGGGACTTCTAACCCCCGGGCGAGCGGAGCAGTCCGGGCCTTCTGAGATCAGTGGCTGAGGGCCATGGGGCCAGTTGGCAGAGAGCCACCGCCGACAGGAGCAGAGGTTCGAGCGTTACTGCACAGGTTGGGCCCCTTCCCCTACTACTGAGAGGCCCCTGTACCACCAGTTGTACCGCAGGCTATTCCCACTAGTCCCCTACGGGCCGTCGTCTAGCCAGTGGGGGCTCAGGGCGCGATCAGGCCATTGACCCCAGCGGAGGAGCAGGAGTTTGCGGGCAAACTCGCCCATTTGTAAGCGAGGGACCCCTAGGTTCTCGGGGCGGAGCACTCACCCTTGGCGATTGGATCGTGGTTGGCATCAATGGAGAAGTTATTCAGAGACTTCTTCATGACCTGAAATAAGAGTACATTTGGCTGTGCACTGTCTGGAGGGGGACGCAGATGTTTGTGGCGCCGTGTCGAGCCGTTGGAGTTCCAGATTACCGGCAGCTACGTGGTCGGAGGTTCAGGCGGTTGATCCTCGACACTTATTTCTCCACGAGCGTGAAGAGGAAGATAGAAGATGACTTGAAGAATCTCCAGCAGGGGGATCGGCCAAGTGTGGGACTATTACCAGGAGTTTACGCAGTTGCTCAACTGCGTGCCTTATGTCGCCAGGGATGGGCGCAAAAGGGAGCTTTTTGAGACAGGACTGCGCCCTGAGATCTATACCGTGGTGCTGCCCCAGAGGCCCCAGACTTATCAGAGGCAGTAGGATCATGCCCAGTGGGTCGAGATGGGAGACCACGTTTTTCTAGACGTGGAGGTCTGGTCGCTCAGAGTTCTGACAGGAAGCGACCAGCGACGGATGATGGGGGACAGGCCAGTTCCTGGAGGCCGCCTCGACCGCCACCGCCTCAGTCTACGGGCCGTGGGTCGTTCGGAGCGGCGAGGCCTGGAGGGATCCCAGAGGCCCACACAGCAGAGCCAGCAGCCCAGCGACCAGCAGCAGAGGTCGCAGTCGCGACAGCAGGGGTCACAGCGGCAGAAGCGCAGCAGCCGCAGCAGTCGAGGCAGCCCAGTATCTACGGTTAGGTGCATCTTTTGTAGGGGACAGCACTCGGCGGATACTTGTGACCAGAGGTATGGCCGCTGTTACGGTGTGACAGTACGGCCACATTCGAGCCACTTCCCTCTCTCGACCCGCAGGCTCCATCTTCGCATCAGTTCCTTCGGTGCCCCAGCAG
>CM054931.1:15335885-15405903 GCA_029168755.2 Tillandsia fasciculata | reverse complement strand
AATATTCTGCAAATATATACTTATATGTTATATACCATGAACAATACTAGTGGTACACCCGAATGGAGTGTAAAATTCACATCTCATCAATTCAAAAATAAAATATTTTTTACTAGTTACTTCGAAATGACTAGTACAATTCACATCACCTTAGAATAGATAGAGTGGGAATGGAATTTTTTTTAAAAATAACCCTCAAAATTTTTAAAATTTGCAAAATGACCTTTTGAATTTTTTTTTTTTCAAAACTAACCATACTTTTGCCAACAGGACGCCACGGAGGGTAGACCATCTTCAGTATATTTGCTGAAGACGCTGAATGATTCAGCGCCTTCCTAAAACCCTGTGAAAGCGCTGAATCATTCAGCACCTTCTGCATATATGCTAAAGGCGCCGATTCATTCAGCGCCTTCTGCATATATACTAAAGGCGCTGAGAACTTGGCCAATTTTCACGAAAACTGGCTAAGTTCTGAGGACATAAGTGCTAAAGGCGCTGAACCATGTTAAAGGTGCTGAATGGTTCAGCGCCTTTAGTGTTTATGTTAAAGGCGTTAAACCATTCAGCGCCTTTAACATTTTATGTTAAAGACGCTGAATGGTTCAGCGCTTTCTTCTCCACTAAAACCCCCCGCGCGGGCTACAGTGCCCTCACTTTCTCTCTTCAATCCCATAGAGTTCTCTCCCCCTCTCCCGCACAGTGTCGAAGCAAGGGCAGATTGTCACCATCGCCGTCGCCGAGAGAAAGCCCATTATCGCCGTCGCCGAGAGGAAGCCCATTGTCGCCGTCGCCGTCTCTCTCGCTCTCTACATCTCTCACTATGAGCCTCTCCCTCCTTCCCCCCTTCTCCTCTCTCTCTCTCTCTCTCTCTCTCTCTCTCTCCCTCTTACTGTGAGAGAGGGATCTCTCACAGTGAGATCGCTCACTGTGAGATCGCTCATAGTGAGCGATCCCCTCACTGTGAGTCTCTCATAGTGAGGGATCCCTCACTGTGAGAGTTCTCTCACAGTGAGTGACACCGTCCTTGGAATTGATGGATGAAGCCATTACTCACTTAATAAATGCTAGTTTAGTTTTTCTATAAATTGTCTTTTTATTTTTCTATAAAATTAATGTGTCTTTTAGTATTCCTAAAATGTCTCTTAGTATTTCTAAAAAGTGTCTTTTAGGTTTTCTATAAAATTTATGAGTGAGTTAATGTAGTGGGAAGTTGAAAGGTCTTTTGAGAGACTATATATATGTAATAACTTATGTTGAAAGAAACAAGTTAAGTTGAGTTGAATTTTCTACTTTCATTTGAGAAGAAGGATTTATTCTTATTTTGCTCCTATCTCCTAGATGGATTTTCTGTGAGAGAAGAGTGTAACTTGATCGCTGCAGTTGGTGGAGTCCTTGCGGTGGCAAGTGTTACTCGACCATTACGTTGGTGGATTCCGCGTAGTGGTGAGTGTGCTCGAGTTCGACGTGGTGGATTCTACGACGGGCCGAGTGTTTATCGGTTCGTTTTTGTCCTATCTCCGCGCCCCCTCTAAGTTCCGGTGTCAGATTGGTATCAGAGCCTTGGTTCAAGATGGCTAACAACCATAGGCGTGGTCCACGCGTGGAGGATGCCCCAACGCGTGAGCGTGATTTGCAGGATGTTGAGAGGGAAGATGACTTGCGAAGACAAGTGCGACTTCTTGAAGAGCGACTTGTTTGCTTCGAAGCTTTGGAACATGACAATTCTCGTCATGGTTCAGAGCAAGAAGACGAGGAGAATATCAACCCTTTTCATAACGCTCATAGACGGGCGCGTAGTGTGGAAGGTTCTCTACATCGACAACCTCGGAGGAACCAAGAGTTCCGTCGGGACCTCGGCATCAAAGTAAATATCCCTGAGTTTGAAGGAAGGATGCAACACGACGAGTTCATTGATTGGCTTCATACGGTGGAGCGGGTCTTTGAATATGAAGATGTACCCGAGCACTACAAAGTAAAGCTTGTGGCTATCAAGCTTAAAAAGCATGCATCTATTTGGTGGGAGCAACTCAAAGTTCGACGAGCTCGCGAAGGAAAATCAAAAATACAAACTTGGGAGAAAATGAAGAAAGAACTCAAGAAGAAGTTTCTACCATAACATTATATGCAAGATGCTTTTCTCAAGTTTCACCGCCTGAAACAAGAGAATCGCTCCGTCGAGGAGTACTAGGAGGAGTTTGATCATCTTATGATGCGATGCGGCATTTATGAACCGGAAGAGCAAACCATCGCTCGTTACCTTGGTGGGCTTCATCGTGAGATTTTCAACATCTTCGACCTTCAACCTTATTGGACATACAACGACGTCTACAAGCTTGCGATTAAGGCGGAGAGGCAACTCAAGCCAAAGGATGAACGTCGACCATTTAGTGCAAGTAGTACTCGACCCATAGGCCGTGAGAACACTTATAACTGGGGGAGTGCTTCTCAAGCTTCTAAGGCCATATCTCAAAAGTCCTACCCAAAGCAAGAGGCGGTGGCTACTTCCAGTCGTCCTAGTTCTTCCAACTCCAACCCGCGGCGATGCTATAAATGTCAAGGCCTCGGACATATTGCCTCTGAATGTCCAAATAGGAGAATTGTTACTCTCTTGGAGGAGACACCTGATGTAGAGGAAGGTCTCGAAACTACTTCACCTGTGTATGATGAAGAGGTAGAAGAGGAAGATGAAGTCACCTATGGCGACGGAGGTGAGGCTCTTGTCATTCGGCGAGCTTTAAGTGTTACACCCATTGGGAGTGATGATGGGCTTTGCAACAATATTTTTCACATACGGTGCACTTCTCATGGCAAGGTATGCAATGTTATTATAGATGGGGGTAGTTGTGTGTCACACCCCGGGGTCGAAACTGCGACCCGGGCTCGCCAACAGATCCGCCACCTATGCCAAACCCGCATAGGCGAAGCGTCCTACCTGCAAGAAAAGTACTACAACTAAACAGATATCAGAGCTAAAAATAAAAATCTGCTGTATAACTAAAATCAACCACTGTACAACTGGAAATAATACAACAATGTCCATCTCCCAAAAATGATAATCCTATAGTATCCTCATATACAAAACTCAGAACTCAACAGGGAGGTATCTTCAATAAATATATCAGTGTACAGGCTCTCAATACATATCATATCCTCACTACATCAGTCTCTCACAAGAGAAAAATAAAATAGCTAATCTACTGAAGATCTCCTCTGAAAAGGGTACTGCTACTCTCCAACGACGGGTAGGGATCTAGCACGCGACTCCCTCGCCTCGATCAACAACCACAGAGTCAGCAACACCCGCTAGGACTCTGCAAAACAAAGAAGAGAAAGGAAAAAGGAGGGGAAAAAACTCCCAATGGGTGTGAGAACTACACCAGAAAGAGAGTTATCAGTGGGCACCACCGCCAGGCCCGATGGTCTGCCCACCAAGTCCTCAAGAGACATAAAAGAACCAATGCAGTAAAACTGAACGAGAAAGCTGAAGACACTCAATAGCTATCATGCCTCTATCTATCTGCTCAAAAAAAGGGGAACTAAAGAATGGTATGCAACCACTAGCACATGACGTGCACAATCGACCCAATCGAGCTGACTGCCACATCTGGTCCAGTCAAACTTGCGCCCACCTACAACCACCTCCCACTGCTGGGCAGGAATTACGTAGGATGTCCAAACGGGCATACTCACTATCGAATAGTGGCTCATGCAGGCTATAGTCAAAATCCACGCTCTCTCTCAGAACGGTTAGACTCAAGATCACCAAACCTCTCGCACAACGGTCGACAAGCTCACAACGACCTCGGGACCACCGTCAATCCCCAAACGGTTCTCAACAACACTAGCACTGGTCTAAACACAGCTACTAGACTCCACTCGGCCCCCTGACACGAGTGCAACAATAAGAGTACCTGCCTGAAATAAACCCAATCAGATAGACCGGTATGGAACCCGGTACTGCCTGCTCTGCTGTCAAACTCAGTAACTGATCGGCACACGGCTCGATCTCAATATATGTAACGGACTGGCACACGGTTCGGTCAAAATATAAGTAACAGACCGGCACATGGCTCGGTCAAAGCCTACCTCCGGAGTGGCACTCGAGGGGAGCGACCCACACGAGTAAAGTATCTCTGTAACAAGTATCTCTGTATAGTAGGACTGGATCATGACTCTGATCAAAGCGGGAAAACCCATCCACTAAAGAAAGACCCGATCTCAATCAGATGCAAACTAAACGATAAGTGAGAAACTCCATCCACTAGAGAAAACTGATACCCAATCTGATACATAGGTAAATATCCGGTCAACCGCCCAATATCCGCGGTCACCGCAAAACCCCACAACTAATCCAACCTGTCCCAGACACAAAGTCCCGACTACACTATCCAGACCCCTGCTCGAACCTGAGCAACACTGACCGCCTGACTAACAAAGAAGGAGAAAGGAAAAGCATGGTTTCTCCTAAGTCAAATTCCAATAAGTAGTGTAACAGGAAAAGGTGGCCTAACTATATGTCCATACAAGCATGCTTTTGTCCTCAGAAACGATAAAAGGGAATGAAACATATAATAACAAGGCATGCTAAAGTATTCCTACTATGATATACCAATCTCACATAAGTAGGCCAATGAATCAACATGTATGATCTCTATGTCATCTAGTGTGGGATAAATATAACCGTCTACCATATGCTAAGTCTCCAATTCACCAAATATGTACAATAATCCAGTAAGCATCAATCCACATGATCTAGGCCATTCCCTGCTTACCTCTCATTCATAACAGTTGTACATTAATTATGCATGCTAACAGTCGTAGAGGGGTAACATTCCCACAGGTGCACTTACATTAACCATAACATAAACATTCATAAAAACCTTATCATCCCCTTATACAGTTACCAATATTAAGCTTACCCACCTGAAGTGCTTAATCTAAGGCAAACCTGGGGCCGGTGAAGAGCGTGGCCACTTGCTAACAGTATCTGCTGAACCTGTCACGCCCCGGGGTCGAAACTGCGACCCGGGCTCGCCAACAGATCCGCTGCCCATACGGGAAGCCCCGTATAGACGTAGCGACTAACCTGCAAAAGAATCATCTACACTAACAGATATCAGAGCTGAAAATATAAAAAGCTGAAAAGTAAAGTAGATAAATACAACTACAACTCCAATATAATACAAACCATCCTCACTAAAATACATAAGTCTCTCTCAGCAGTAAAGGAAAGATACAACTCGATACCTCACTACAAGGGTCGCTCAACATATCACTCACAAAAACTGGTAAGGGGTACATCTACTCTCTCTCAGAGGATAACTGGAAGGGATCTATCTCGCGACTCCCTTACCTCGGTCTGAAGGAGCAGGATCAGCAACTGGAGCAGCAGGAACCGGAGCAGAAGTCCCTGGGAAAAGACACCACGACGGGTGTGAGAACTACATCCCACAATAGTTCTCAGTGGGTGCCGCCAACAAGCCCGACGGTCTGCCCACTAAGTCTACTAGAGGCATAAAGTAACATATGCAGTGCTGTAAGGAAAAGCTGGAAAAGTAAACTCTACAGCTACTATGCCTCTATCTAGATGCTCAAAGAGTGGAACATAAAGAACATGATGCCACATCTAGCCCTCAACTCAAATCATCCAATCTAAACTGACTGCCACATCGGGTCCAGTCAAACCTGCACCTACCTACTGCCGTTACATCCCGGAGGACCGAACTTACGTAGGGCATCCGTGACTGCCAAAGCTAGCCAGAGGGACGGTGTCCATGACTGCCAAAACTGGCCCAGCTAGAGGGACAAATGCATCGACCAGTCGCGATAGAAGTATCAGGCCCAACTCCGGAGTGGCACTCTAGGGGCGCGACCCCAATGAGTAAAGTATCCGCGCATCTCTGTCGAGCTCAAATGTGGCTCATGCAGGCTATAATCCAAATCCTCGATCAACAAGATCGGGTGTAACCAACAAAACACTGTCTCACTCACAGGCTGGAAAACCACACAGCGGAGACTCACTATCACTCAGACGGCTCCCAAAGAACCCTGATCTACAGACTGCTATCAGACTCCACTCGGTCCCCAGACACGAGTGTAAATGCATCCCACAACAACCCGACCTCTCGGCCCACTACCCGGGCGAGGAAAACTCTAAGTCCAGAGTGAAACATAGAATAGTGATGTGGGAATGTCTAGAGCAATAAAAACCTAGCCTAAGTTGGAGTTTTCTACAGTCTGGCTGAACATGCTGCATATGGCGGGGGTGCTAGGTCAAGTTCCAAGATATCAATAAATAACAAGTGGTAGGAAACAATGCATCACAAGTTCATCAGAATTTAACAGGAATATCAACTTTCACAGACTAGCATACTAACAATACACTATTCCTATCATGCTTGTTCCTACACATATAGAATTAATGTGCAATCCAAGGATCTTGGAAACGGGCCACCCACCTGAAGAGCCGATCTGACAGAAGTCCCACAGCTGAAAATATCCAAAAATCCAAATCTCCAACTCCAACGGGTCCAGCAATACCCGCAAACTCTCCTGGGTACAACACAAGGTTCAAAATTACACATTAATCCCAAGAATTAACCAAAAACACACCATCTGAAAATCAGTCCCAAAGATGCAATTATTTCACCTACTGAAAGTGCTCTGAAAATTCCAATACAAATATCACAGCGATCGTCGCGTCAAGACCTTCGAAACGGGTACCTGCACGTCCAAAACCGAGCCCCGTAGGCCGAGTTACAAATTCCACAGTACAGGTGCGCAAACAATCACAACCACACAACTGTAAACTCTTGCACAGATAAAAAGGGAATAGTATACCTCCGGGAAGGTCTCGGAAAAATCCAAGAAAAATATGATGATAATCCTCGCGACGAGTAAATGAAAAAAGTGTACAGGCTCGTCTCGATCCGACGCTCGAGCGCGGAGATAAAATTCCGGCAAGGTTCAACTGTCAAGAGAAGAATCCAGTAGCAATGGGGGTTAAAAAAATGTACCAGGAACCCCAAGAAGAGCTCGGATCTGAAGAAAGTGGTCAACATAAAAAACATAGGCCTACCTCTCATGGATCCAACGCCGTGAAAATCGTCCAAAAATACAGTCAGGGTAGCTCTGTAGACCTCTCAGACTGAAGTGCGACGAAAATGGGCCTCCAACAGTAAATCGTCGCTCTGCGCTACGATGCCGAAGTCGTCGACGCCGCGGCCTCCAAAAATTTCGGGCTTCCTCCGCAAGATGCACAACAAGGTGAGCAACAAGTTTGATGAGGGGTGCTCAGTCCAAAAAGCCCGAAAAAAGCTTGCCAAGAGAGTATGAATGGCCTATTTATAGGCCCAACCCGGAAAATCCAAAAAAAAGCACACATTGGGCTTTTGGGCCCCATTTCCGGGCGCCCGAATGATTCGAGCGGCTACAGTGTTGGGCCCGGCCCAACACTGTTTGTGCCCGAATCCACCAGGTGATGCCACGTGGCCCGCCAAACAGCAAACAGCTGCGCGGGCTACTCACGGTCGGCCACGTGGCCCCTCCACGAACAGGAAGGCGGTTGGCGCCCGCCAATGAGCGGGCGCCACGTGTCCGGCCTGGAAGACCCGCCGACCGGTCGCCGCCTCGCCGGTCGCGCGGCATGGCCCCCACGTGCGCACGCGCCCTGAGGCGCCGGCCATCACCCCCGTGCACCGCGCCCGGTGCGCCCGCGAATCACAAGGCGACACGTGTCCCCTACACCCGGTCCACGCATCCACTTTGGAATTCCGTGGACCGCGCCGCGTGCACTAACCAACCGGAGGCTGCCACGTGTCCCCCGCCTTGGTCCATGCACCGCCGCGAACGCCCGGTAGACCGCGCGCCTTGAGCCCGCCAATCAGGCGGTGCCACGTGTCCCTGCGCCGGGTCTGTGCACCCAGCCGCGCTACTCTGTGGACCGAGCGCTGAAAACCTGCCAATGGTAGGCCGCCACGTGGCAGGCCGGCGGTCTACGGCCCCTCCCATGCACCAAAAGCCAATAAAAACTTCCGGGAGTCCTTTTTTGGGCATCCGGACTCAGAATCAAACAAACAAATAGCCGTTTTCAAGCGTTTTTCCGTGTTGAATCCATTTCTAACCTCTGTTTGGCCTAAAACCTTTTCAAAATTTTGACAAATACAGTCAAAGGCCAACACAGCTAAAGATAACTCACAGGGTCCATCTGTGGCATCCCTTTGATGCACCATGGGCCAAATACACCAACACTAGGTGTTCTAACAGTGGATTCACCGAAAAAAGGTTGCATGGGAACCAGGGCCACTACAGAACCCGTATCCACGGTACATGTCGCGCAAACCTCGGCTCCTAGCAGTGTTCCAAAAACACTCGCAAACCTTCCTGGGTACAACAAAAGGTCCAAAGTTACACTTTATGCTAAAAATATCCAAGTATACACTATCTGCTGAAAACAGTCCCGAAGATGTGCAATTTTCACCTGCAGAACGGACTCTGAAAAATCCAACAAAAATACTGTCGCGATCGTCGCGTCGAGCCCTTCGAAACGAGTACCTGCACGTAAAAATCCGAGTCCCGGTGGCCGAGTTACAAATTCCACAACGCGGGGAGCGCGAAACTCTACAACATACACAACTGTAATACTCTGCACAGTAAAGGGGGAAGAAGTATACCTTCGAGCAAGTCTCTGAAAATTCCCTGAAAAATATGACGAGAATCCTTGCGACGCGTAGATACAAAAATTGTACAGGCACGTCTCAATCCGATGCCCGGGTGCGGAGATATCGCTGAAGGACCGCGCCGCTGTCCAAGTCTCAATCACAGAAAAAAGGGTCACAGAAAGCTTGGAAAAACTCCTCGACAAGCGCAAAACAAGGGGAAACTCAAACGCGATAATTGAAGCCCTACCTGTCGTGAAGCCAACGGCGCAAAAATCACTGAAAAAGGTGGTCGGAGTAGGCCGAGGGAGCTCATGCACCGAAATGCGACGGAGAAGAACACCAAAGAAGAAACGTCGTGCCGCGCCGGTAAAATGGAAATCTCGAAATGCGTGCCGCCGAAAAATCCAGCAATCGACAGGTGAAATCTTCTCTCCTTGAAGAACATATTTCCTTCACAGCCCCCTTCGAGCAGAGGGCTCGAAGGGGTCGAAATCTCCTATGCAAAGTCCCTCCGATTGCATCAAAGGGCCAAAACCATAAAAACATTTCGGAAAATACCCGATGTGTCCCCAGAACAGGAAACACCGGCACCAGCCAATCCCTGCCTGCCACGTGGCACGCCGCACAGCGGCGCCGGCCGCTGCGGTCGCGCCACGTGGCGCCGACCGTGCCTGCCCCGCGCACGTCGCGCGCCTGCCCCGCGCGCGTACGGCCACCTGCCCACCTGCCCTACACAGTACCCCGACCAATAGGGAGGCGCCACGTGTGTGACCCTCCACTCGTTGCGCCCGGTGCACGCACGCTGATGCACCGAACCCGTAGCCAGCTGCCACGTGTCCGCCCCCGGTGCACCATACACCCCGCGCTCTCCGTAGATTGCGCCCCGCGGACCAGCCCACTCCCGAGCCTCGACGCGTCCAGCCCCCGGTGCACGCCCGCCGTGTGGACCGGGCGGCCCGCGCCTCTGCCTGCCGCGCTACCCGTGGCTGCGCTGCCGCGCTCCGCCTGCCCGCCGGCCGGAACAGTGCCCCACATGCCTCGAAAAATGCGCCTTTGCATCCGGACTCCGAAAAATACAAATAAATAGTTCATTTTTACCGTTTTCGCACGCTGAGTCCAAATTCGGTGTCCGATTTACCAAATTCCGTTCCTAAAAATTGCCGAAGGCATCCGGAAAGGTGTTTTTAATCCAAATTTCGCGCTGAGTCTAATTTTGATATCCGTTTTGCACGAAACCACTTCTAAACATTCGACGGGGTCCTCCGATTACCCACGTGATCCATTTTAAGTCCTGAGTCCACCACTCATGTCCAATTGGCGCACAAACACCGTCGACACGCCACATAGGCCTCCAGAAGCTGCTGGTCACTCTGTAGAAGCCCTGCAGAGATCCGGGTCACCACATTGTGAAAATGTGATTTCTACTACTATGGTAGAGAAGTTACAACTTCGTGTAGAGAAACATCCCCAGCCATATAAACTCTCATGGCTTAAGAAACGAAATGATGTGAAAGTAGAGAAAATGTGTTTGGTTGGGTTTTCTATTGGTAAAAATTATAAGGATGAGGTGTGGTGTGATGTCATCCCTATGGATGCATGTCACTTACTTCTTGGACGTCCTTGACAATATGATAGGAAAGTCATGCATGATGGCTTTAAGAACACTTATACATTTTGTGGTGACCCGGATCTCTGCAGGGCTTCTACAGTGTGACCGGCAGCTTCTGGAGGCCTATGTGGCATGTCGGCGGTGTTTATGCGCCAATTTGGACACAGGTGATGGACTCTGGGCTTAAAATAGATCACGTGGGTAATCGAAGGACCCCGTCGGATGTTTAGAGGTGGTTTCGCGCAAAACGGATATCAAATTTAGACTCAGCGCGAAATTCAGATTAAAAACACCTTTCCGGATGCCTTCAGCAATTTTTAGGAATGGAATTTGGCAAATCGGACACCGGATTTGGACTCAGCGCGCGAAAACGATCAAAATGGACTATTTATTTGTATTTTTCGGAGCCCGGATGACTTGGCACGATTTTCGAGGCATAGGGTACTGTTTCGGCGTACGGCTGGCACCGGCACGGCGGCGGGCAGCGGCGGCGCGGGCTCGGGCAGGAGGCGCGCGGCCACGGGCAGGCGCGCAGGGCCGCGGGCAGGCGCGCGGTCCACGGGGCCGGCGTGCACCATGAGGAGGACACGTGGCCGATTTCTATTGGGCGGTTTAGGCGGTGCGGTCCACGGAGGCTTTTCGGGTGCACGGTGGACCGGTGGAGGACACGTGGCGGTTTGTGATTTGCGGGTGTTGTGGACCCGGTCCACGGAGCAGGAGGCGGTAACCTCGGGGTGCGTGCGCGGCAGCGGGCACGTGGGCGCAAATCCCGAGGCGGTGGCGCATGGGATAGCGGCGCGGGGGAGAGGCCACGTGGCGCTCAGAGAGTGGCCCGTTTCGGTGTTTCCTGTTCTGGGGACACGATGGGTATTTTCTGAATTGTTTGTTTTGGATTTGCTCTATAAGCAATCCGAGGGAAGTTCAAAGGGTGATTTCGACCCCTTCGAGCCCTCAGCTCGAAGGGGACTAAGAAGGAGAGTTGTCCTCCATGAAGAGAAGTTTACACCGGTCAAGTTTCGGATTTTTCGGCAGCACACATCTCGAGATTTCTATTTTACCAGCACGGCGCGACGTTTCTTCTTCGGTGTTCTTCTCCGTCTCTTTTAGGTGCATGAGCTCCCCCGGCCTACTCCGACCACCTTTTCCGGCAATTCTTGCGCCATTGGAACGGCGACTGACAGAGCTACGATTTTGGTATTTTTTGTTTCCCCTCGTTTTGTGTTTTTCGAGGTGTTTTTCCGAGTTTACTGAGACACTGTTTGCTATGGTTGAGTTTTGGACAACGGTTCGGTCTTTCGGTGATATCTCAGCAACCGGGCATCGGATTGAGACATTCCAAGAGGTGTTTTGCATCTGCACATCGCAAGGAGCATCCTCGAATTTTTCTGGAATTTTCTGGATTTTTCCCGAAGGTGAAAAAGGCATTATTTTCAGTGCTTGGTGCTGCAGTTTTCTGTACAGAATTCTTTGGGATTGTTCTCTTGCAGAATTTATTTCTCAGTGTAGGAAACTCGGATTTGAGCGTGCAGGTACTCGTTTCGACCGGCTTGTCGCGAGGATCGCGACAGTATTTTTTTGGGATTTTTCTGTGTGACGCCCCACTTCCCAGGGGGTCACCCATCCTAGAACTACTCTAGCTCTAGCACGCTTAACTCTCATGTTCCCTTGGATCTTGCTACCATCCAAAATGCTATAGCCGGGTTAGAGATTTTAGTCCTATTATATCATTTATATAGAGGACTAATCCAAATTCCGGGAGTGTTACATTCTTCCCCCCTTTAAGCCATGACGTCCACGTCAGGCTCAAGCACACTCACAAGCACCAGGTGATGTGAGACTCGTCTCGCTAGCCTTAGCCGACCTTGTGAGGAGTTGCACTCCACTCACAACGGTCATTAGCCGGGGAGCCTCGCTCTACCCGCTATATAACCTTGGCTCAGCAGAGACTCATCTCACATTTCCGACTGGTGAATGGCTCTGATACCAACTGTGACGCCCCACTTCCCAGGGGGTCACCCATCCTAGAACTACTCTAGCTCTAGCACGCTTAACTCTCATGTTCCCTTGGATCTTGCTACCATCCAAAATGCTATAGCCGGGTTAGAGATTTTAGTCCTATTATATCATTTATATAGAGGACTAATCCAAATTCCGGGGGTGTTACATTCTGTGCATAACTCGCAGGTAAAAAGGGCACAACTCTGAACTGTTTGTTGGGATAGCATGTTCTTGAGGGTAATTGTATGTTTAATTGTATGTTTTGGGATAATTGTGAACAGTGATCGCGGCGGTTTATCTGTTTGGGCATGTGGCGTGAAAAAGAGATATTGGACAGCGAGGAGATTCTTACAGCTTTGGTTTGCGCAATTCCAGGTGGGTGGTTGCTATATCCCTCTTTTCTGATATACCCACTAGGAATATTAGAGAGATCCTCTCTATTGGACATATTGAATGGTCACCTAATGGACGTGCATGCTTAACTAATATAATTATGAGCCTATCATTTGGAAAACACTATAGTGGAAACCTGATAGTGGTTGGAACTTATACATGTTTACATGGACATTATATTGGCATTTAACTTTGCATGGAGGATGTACTTTCATGTTGGGATATCATGAAACGTCTTGTGGGAGAATACCACTTGAGGATCTTTTGGATAGGCATGGGTGGACGGTTTATGTGAGGGTGATTAGCAGATTATAGACATGTGTGGTTGGATTATGATTTAGCATGATGAATATACCCAGATGGGGCTATTAATTGATACACATGTGGAACCACTATTCGGCACTCTCCCTTCTATCTTTTACGAGGAGATAGGCTTGCTTATATGGATATCTGGTTAGGCCATTTCTTATCGCTACACTTATGTTGGGACTTGATTTAGGAGAAACCCTATTTGTTTCTTCTCTCCCTATTCCTTAGGCAGGTGACTATTTGTGGCTCGGGTTCGAGCAGGAGTTGGCATAGTGTAGCCGGGGCCTGGGTTTTAGCTTCTGGGGTATCGTGGCTACCGCGGATAGTAGGCGGTTGACCAGATGTCGGATGTGGGACATGATTGTGATTATGGGTGTTGTGGTGAACCCCTTACCTTTGATTACCCGCTAGGCATTGGAGTTGCTTCTTTGATTAAAAGGCTAAATGCACTTTATAGGTGGCAATGGCAGGCTTAATTGAGGTTAAACTTATACTGTTAAAACTTGCCTCAATGGGGGTTAAATTGTAGAGCGGTAACATCATGTTAAAAGATAAGGCTAATTAATAAATTGTGGGCTTTGGGCATGCATTATAGGCAAGCACGGGCTATTCCTTATTTACCATTCTTACACGATTATCAGCATGTTCTAGCAAGGTAAAAATATATCGACACCTGTTTTATTTTATATCATCTTGGGACATTTGCATGCATGTATGGTCACCTAGATAGGCCACCTTTTTCTGCTACACTATCATGCTGGAATTGACATAGGAGAAACCTTTTTATTGTTCTTTTATTTTATCTCTTATATTTGAGCAGGTTATTGGCGCTTCGTGTACACAGGAAATACCGTGTGCACGGCGGATCTGTAGACGGGCCCGGGTTCTGGTTTACACCCGGGGCGTGACAGATTAGGTTGGTATCAGAGCTTAGGGATAGGTCAGTTGGGACTTAGGAAACCCTAGGCTTTTGGCAGACCCTAGGATGATAGGACGCGAGGGACGTGACATTTTGCGAAAGTCGGCGATTTATTTGTTTGACTCTTCCTGTGAGTGAAGAGGGATCGACATATTCTATTTCTGTGGGACAGTTATGTTGGCTGCAGACAACATAAGGTTACAGAAATAGAGGGATGTCTTTGACTTTCGCTAGATTGGGTCGAGTGTTTGGGGTGTGCTGATTTGCGGTTGTCGTGGCGAGCGGTGTCTCTCCGACGTTGGGCCCTTAACCCGGGTGCACTTTGGTGCAGCTGTTGGGTCTGAGCTAGTTGTTTCAGGCCGGATACCTGATTGGAGTCAGAGAACTCCGGACCCAGATGACAGGATTGTCAGAGGCTTATCAGCGGCAGAGTGAGCGAGCATCTGGTTTCAGTGACACAGTTGTCGGAGCAGCGGGCAGCTCGACAGTGCTTCCTTCTGAGACCACCCGGTTGCAGTATCCTCAGGGGCGGGGATTTCTGTGGTACCGATGGAGTGAGTAGCCCCTCCGTGCCAATGTTTAGCGCCGAGGCGCCGAGACAGGGTGGATAGTTGACAGCTGATGAGCTATGGGACACCAATGATCAGTTGAGCCAGTTTCGGCAGATGAACCACCCCGATTCATAGGATTAAGTTTGGAGCCCCTTCGGGTAGAATCGTGGTTGGTGGTGATGGAGAGACTACTTGAAAGCCTCCTGGTGTCAAAGGGTTTACGCAGTTGTCAAATTGCGCGCTCTATGATTTGAGGGACGAGGCGCATAGGATATGCGTGACTGAAAGTGGATTGCGCCAGGATACCCTTCCGTTTATTCGGTCCCTCTTTTGCAGTTTTTGGATTTTGGGGTGCTTCGATAGTGGAGACGGTGAGTATGGAGCTGGCGCTGCAGTCCTTTTGGATGGGGATCTGCTGCCAGAGGCGAGTTCTGGATAGAGGCGCTTGATGCCAGATGATGGAGGACAGATTGGCCGGCAGTGGCACTCCTGATTTTCCCTGGTATAGTAGATTTCTGAGACATCAGAGGTCGGGTGGACCCCGATGGCAGCATCAGCCTCCTTATCAGAGTGGCGCGGCGGTAGCGTGGATTGGCTGTCTGCGAAAGACCATATTCGTCGCCTCAGTGTGAGCAGGGACAGAGGTCATGCTCCCTTTGTTATCGGTCAAGGTATATTTTGGCAGACTGAGCGACGACCACTTGCATCGAGCGGATGAATCTGTGCCGCTCGGTTGGAGGGCGCCACGGTAGTGGATTGAGTTGTCGCAGGTATGATTTCATCACAGCAGTCGGAGTTAGAGCATGTTGCATTCCTGCATGGACTAGAGGTAGAGTCGTTACCACATGCACTTGAGGTACAGGTTACTGTTGGTATTGTGCAGGTGGGGAAGGCTTGTGGATCATGTCCAGTGCAGTAGAGGCCGTGAGTTATGCCGGCAGACTTATTGGTATTTGTGGCAGTTCGGTGTTTTGACCCAGTGCTTGCGATTGGTTGGCATAGTGCCACAGGATGTTTGACTGCTGAGAGAAAGGACTTTGATTTTCTGCGAGGCAGACAATGGAAGGCTTGTTTGTTGAGACTGTTAGGGTACTCGGGTTACAGCGACAGTGTGAGAGGTGCCTACGGCGGCACCGGGACTCAAGGATGCCCCTAGTGCCCGTGAGATCCCGGGCGTGAGTCCACCTGAGCCGATGATTATGCCGCCAGATAGGGAGATTAAGATTGCGAGGGACATAGTTTTGGGAACCGCACCAACTTCAATAACACCTCGTTAAATAGCATCTGTAGAGCTGCGAGAGTAGATGGCACAAGTGCAGGGATCTGATGGATCAAGGGTCTGTTTGACCTAGTGCCACGTCGTTGATACACGACTGTGAGAACTCTTTGTGATTGGAGCCCAGGTAGGTCCAGGTATTATTTAGGACCTTTTGATGGAGCTATACTCCGGCAGTTATTGTATGATGCGAGTACCTACTTGGAATTAGACAGCCGAGGACTTTGCCTTGATGGTGTTCACGACACGGTAGGGGGCATTATGAGTATGGTGAGGTTAATGGAATGACTAATGCCCTGTTGCCTTTAAGATTGAGGAATTCTGTGTTCCAGTTGGACTTGAACAGATTGATAGCGGCATTCTCCAGGGATATTTTGGTTTTACCCCCCTCCCTTGGTGATTTAGAGCTTGTGAAGCATTTGTAGATGCTGTGACAAGGTCTGTGAGGAAGAAGTTATATGCCAAGTTGTTTTGGTACAAGTTTTAGCTTTGAGAGCATATCTTCCTGGATTACATATTCTAGTCGTAGGGACGGCGGTGGAAATCCGGTCAAAATGGATGCTATTTGAGACTGGCCGAGATCGACAGTTATTGTTGAGGTGAGGAGCTTTTGGACCGGATGGTGCCAGCAGAGCTTGACGGGCGGATGATGAGATCGGTACCAGCGCCGATTTTAGATTAGTCAGCGGTGGGAGATGGATTTGCGAGTTATAGTGATACCTCCCATATTGGCTGTAGAGCTACCATTGGATTTTGATGAGCATCTAGTATCACCCCGACAGGGGCACTGTGGTGGCGAATACCGGGAGCAGAAGAGCTATTTGGGGCTGAGTTTGCCGATTCCATAGCTGGCGCTGTGTGGGACCATTGTGGTGTTCAGGATTTGAGTTTGTGTCCCAGAGGATTCCTTTTGATGGTGGGCTGCGGCTGAGCAATCCACTCGGGTAGTCGGGTTTTGAGAGTGACCGAGTGTGAACCCCTGCTTGTTAGTGCCCCTTTCCTGTGCAGGTGTTTGTGTGGGCGTGTTTCGGGTCGCTTTGGTTGAGTTGGCTCTAGGGGGTGATTTTAGTGCGTGTTGCACTAGCTGTTCTTTCTTTTCCCCAGTCCTTTGTTGGAGTCCCTGAGGTTTTCTGCGTCTCAGCTCAGGAGTGTTATGTTTTGGACCCCTCGCCCGTGATTGACTCGCTTCTTTTGAGCCCTGTGAGAGTTTGGAGTACGAGGGACGCCCGTTGCGAATTCCGACTCGTGAGGTGAGGGAATTGCGCAATCGGGCTATGCCATACTGGTTGTTGCTGTTTTTGTTGCTGAGGAGTAATCACGGGGAGTGATAGGCGACTTGGGAGCTGGAGACGGCGGTGTTGAGTACTTACCCCTGGTTTCTGAGACTCCTTGGGAGTTGCTTTACTTTCGAGGACGAAACTTTCTTTTAGTGGGGGAGGATGTGGTGACCCAGATCTCTACAGGGCTTCTATAGTGTGACCGGCAGCTTCTGGAGGCCTATGTGGCATGTCAGCGGTGTTTATGCCCCAATTTGGACACAAGTGATGGACTCCGGGCTTAAAATGGATCACGTGGGTAATCGGAGGACCCCGTCGGATGTTTAGAGGTGGTTTCGCGCAAAACGGATATCAAATTTAGACTCAGCGCGAAATTCGAATTAAAAACACATTTCTGGATGCCTTCGGCAATTTTTAGGAATGGAATTTGGCAAATCGGACACCGGGTTTGGACTCAGCACGCGAAAACGATCAAAATGGACTATTTATTTGTATTTTTCGGAGCCCAGATGACTTGGCACGATTTTCGAGGCGCAGTGTACTGTTCCGGCGTACGGTCGGCACCGGCACGGCGGCGGGCAGCGGCGGCGCGGGCTCGGGCAGGTGGCGCGCGGCCGCGGGCAGGCGCGCAGGGCCGCGGGCAGGCGCACATGGGCGCGGGCAAGCGCGCGGTCCACGGGGCCGGCGTGCACCATAAGGAGGACACGTGGCCGATTTCTATTGGGCGGTTCAGGCGACGCGGTCCACGGAGGTTTTTCGGGTGCACGGTGGACCGATGGAGGACACGTGGCGGTTTGTGATTTGCGGGTGTTGTGGACCCGATCCACGGAGCAGGAGGCGGTTACCTCGGGGTGCGTGCGCGGCATGGGCGCGGCAGTGGGCATATGGGCACAAATCCCGAGGCGGTGGCGCACGGGATAGCGGCGCGGGGGAGAGGCCACGTGGCGCTCAGAGAGTGGCCCGTTTCGGTGTTTCCTGTTCTGGGGACACGATGGGTATTTTCTGAATTGTTTGTTTTGGATTTGCTCTATAAGCAATCCGAGGGAGCTTCAAAGGGGGATTTCGACCCCTTTGAGCCCTCAGCTCGAAGGGGACTAAGAAGGAGAGTTGTCCTCCATGAAGAGAAGTTTACACCGGTCAAGTTTCGGATTTTTCGGCGGCACGCATCTCAAGATTTCTATTTTACCGGCGCGGCGCGACGTTTCTTCTTCGGTGTTCTTCTCCGTCGCTTTTAGGTGCACGAGCTCCCCCGGCCTAATCCGACCACCTTTTCTGACGATTCTTGCGCCATTGGAACGGCGACTGACAGAGCTACGATTTTGGTATTTCTTGTTTCCCCTCGTTTTGTGTTTTTCGAGGTGTTTTTTCGAGTTTACTGAGACACTATTTGCTGTGGTTGAGTTTTGGACAGCAGTTCGGTCTTTCGGCGATATCTCCGCAACCGGGCATCGGATTGAGACATTCCAATAGGTGTTTTGCATCTGCACATCGCAAGGAGCATCCTCGAATTTTTCTGGAATTTTCTGGATTTTTTCCGAAGGTGAAAAAGGCATTATTTTCAGTGCTTGGTGCTGCAGTTTTCTGTACAGAATTCTTTGGGATTGTTCTCTTGCAGAATTTATTTCTCAGTATAGGAAACTCGGATTTGAGCGTGCAGGTACTCGTTTCGACCGGCTTGTCGCGAGGATCGCGACAGTATTTTTTTGGGATTTTTCTGTGCATAACTCGCAGGTAAAAAGGGCACAACTCTGAACTGTTTGTTGGGATAGCATGTTCTTGAGGGTAATTGTATGTTTAATTGTATGTTTTAGGATAATTGTGAACAGTGATCGCGGCGGTTTATCTGTTTGGGCATGTGGCGTGAAAAAGAGATATTGGACAGTGAGGAGATTCTTACAGCTTTGGTTTGCGCAATTCCAGGTGGGTGGTTGCTATATCCCTCTTTTCTGATATACCCACTAGGAATATTAGAGAGATCCTCTCTATTGGACATATTGAATGGTCACCTAATGGACATGCATGCTTAACTAATATAATTATGAGCCTATCATTTGGAAAACACTATAGTGGAAACCTGATAGTGGTTGGAACTTATACATGCTTACATGGACATTATATTGGCATTTAACTTTGCATGGAGGATGTACTTTCATGTTGGGATATCATGAAACGTCTTGTGGGAGAATACCACTTGAGGATCTTTTGGACAGGCATGGGTGGACGGTTTATGTGAGGGTGATTAGCAGATTATAGACATGTGTGGTTGGATTATGATTTAGCATGATGAATATACCCAGATGGGACTATTAATTGAAACACATGTGGAACCACTATTCGGCACTCTCCCTTCTATCTTTTATGAGGAGATAGGCTTGCTTATATGGATATCTGGTTAGGCCATTTCTTATCGCTACACTATATGTTGGGATTTGATTTAGGAGAAACCCTATTTGTTTCTTCTCTCCCTATTCCTTAGGCAGGTGACTATTTGTGGCTCGGGTTCGAGCAGGAGTTGGCATAGTGTAGCCGGGGCCTGGGTTTTAGCTTCTGGGGTATCGTGGCTACTGCGGATAGTAGGCGGTTGACCAGATGTCGGATGTGGGACATGATTGTGATTATGGGTGTTGTGGTGAACCCCTTACCTTTGATTACCCGCTAGGCATTGGAGTTGCTTCTTTGATTAAAAGGCTAAATGCACTTTATAGGTGGCAATGGCAGGCTTAATTGAGGTTAAACTTATACTGTTAGAACTTGCCTCAATGGGGGTTAAATTGTAGAGCGGTAACTTCATGTTAAAAGATAAGGCTAATTAATAAATTGTGGGCTTTGGGCATGCATTATAGGCAGGCACGGGCTATTCCTTATTTACCATTCTTACACGATTATCAGCATGTTCTAGCAAGGTAAAAATATATCGACACCTGTTTTATTTTATATCATCTTGGGACATTTGCATGCATGTATGGTCACCTAGATAGGCCACCTTTTTCTGCTACACTATCATGCTGGAATTGACATAGGAGAAACCTTTTTATTATTCTTTTCTCCTTTCATTTGAGGCTCAGGGTATTTGCAGCTCGTGCGCGAGCAGAGGGTTTGGGATAGTGTAGTCAGGTTACTGGGGATTTGGGACAGGCTGGGCCTTATGGCAGGGTATTCCGGCAACCCGAATTTTGGGTGGTTGACCGGGTTGTACTATTGCATCAGATTGGGTGATGGGGATCGGGCTATCTTTTGTGGAGGGTTTTTCCCACTTGATTTGAGTCACGATCCAGTCCTGCTACATCAGGTTACTTGTGGTTACTTACTTTTCCTCGTGTGGGTCGCTCCCCACGAGTGCCACTCCGGAGTGCGCGACAGACAGACTTTGAGTCCTTGAGACTCTTTTGCTTCGGTGTTATGCATAGGCTGGCATACCCGTCGCGGCAGGCAGAGCAGGCAGTACCAGTGTTTACTGGTGGTCAGATTGGGTTTATTCAGGCAGGCATTTTCATACTGATGCATACCTTTAGCTATTTTCTTAGCTCAGCATTTAGAGGCATACTAGTGGTAGCTTTTCATCAGGAGTTACATTCATAGCATACCACCTTTGTTCCCTTTTGCCTCTGGTAGACCTAGTGGGCGTGTCAGAGTTTGAGGTTTTACCCACTAGGGCAGGCTACTGGTTTACTAGTAGTTCTCACCCCTATTCTTCTTTCCTCTTTTTCTTCTCCCTTGTTTTGCAGTGTCTTCTGCGGGTGCTACTGGGCTTTCAGTGGCGAGTCGAGGAGAGAGGACGGCTGAGTAGATAGATCTCGAGACAGGATGAGCGTGTTAGCTGGACTGTTGGTGTACCCATGTTTCCTCAGACGGTTGTACTTTTACTTTGGGCCTGGCTTTTGCCAGCAGGTTGTATTTATTTTAGTGGGCTGGGAGAGACTGATGTATTATGTATACAGATGTATTGTATTTTATTTCCAGCTTCAGTCTGAGATGTATTAGTTTTAGTTCAGCTCTGTTTTTATTGCTCTTTTATTTTATCTCTTATATTTGAGCAGGTTATTGGCGCTTCGTGTACACGAAAAATACCGTGTGCACGGCGGATCTGTAGACGGGCCCGGGTTCTGGTTTACACCCGGGGCGTGACACATTTACCAAGGATGGGGTTAAAATCACACTAGGTCCTTCCAACTCTGAGCATTTATCCAAACTTTCTATAGGAGAGGATAAAAGCTTGTACTCTAAGTCACTATTTCTTGAGGAGCTGTCAAAATCTAGTGAGGCATATGCTTTACTTCTTGTGGAGGAAAATAAAATGAAAAAATGAAATACCTCCTATTATCTCACCTCTTATTCATGAGTTTAAAGATGTGATTCCGAAAGAGATTCCACCCGGTCTTCCACCTATGCGGGAGATCCAACATTGCATTGACCTAGTGCCGGGCGCCGCTATACCCAATAAGGCAGCCTATCGAATGAATCCAAAGGAAAATGAGGAACTACAACGATAAGTTGAAGAGCTTATTCGCAAAGACTTAGTGCGAGAGAGTATGAGCCCGTGCGCAATGCCAGCATTATTGGTTCCAAAGAAAGATGGCTCTTGGCGCATGTGTGTGGATAGTAGGGCAATCAACAAAATCACTATTAAGTACCGCTTTCCTATTCCGCGACTCGACGGTCTTCTTGACCAACTTCATGGTGCCTCTGTTTTCTCCAAAGTTGATCTAAGGAGTGGCTACCATCAAATCCATATGCGCCCTAGTGATGAATGGAAAACGGCGTTCAAGACGCGTGATGGTCTCTACGAGTGGATGGTCATGCCATTCGGCCTCTCAAATGCTCCAAGCACTTTTATGCGGCTTATGAACCATGTATTCAAACCTTTTATTGGCAAGTTTCTTGTTGTTTATTTTGATAATATTTTGATCTACAGTAACAACATTGAGGAGCATATAGCGCATCTTCGGCAAGTATTTCAAATTCTACGAGAGCAAAAGCTATTCGCCAACTTAAAGAAATGCGAATTTGTGACAAATAGCTTAATTTTTTTGGGCTATGTTGTCTCGGCCGAAGGTATCAAGATGGGTCCAGCAAAGGTTGAGGCCATTATTACGTGGCCGAACCTACTTCACTTCATGACATTCGAAGCTTTCATGGCCTTGCTTCTTTCAATCGGTGTTTCATCAAAGGCTTTAGCACCATCATCACCCCTATCACTGATTACTTAAAAGGAGGATCTTTCAAATGGACGGATAATGCAAAGAAGAGTTTTGAGCTTCTCAAAACAAAGATGATAGAAGCTCCTCTTCTCACGCTCCCTGACTTCAACAAAGTGTTCGAGATAGAGTGCGACGCCTCAAATGTTGGAATCGGCGCAGTTCTTAGCCAAGAAGGTAAACCTCTCGCCTTCTTTAGTGAAAAGTTGAATAATTCTCGACAAAATTATTCTACTTATGAAAAAGAGTTTTATGCTATTGTTCGAGCTTTGGAGCATTGGCACCACTATCTTATTTCTAAAGAGTTTGTTCTATTCTTCGATCATGAGGCTTTAAAGTATATTCATGGCCAGCACAAACTCAACCGAAGGCATGCTAAATGGGTAGAGTTTTTACAAGCTTACACTATTCATATTAAACATAAGGCGGGTAAGCAAAATAAAGTGTCAGATGCTTTGAGTCGAGGATATGCTTTACTTTCAACCATGCAAGTGCAAGTTTTAGGCTTTGAGGTGCTCAAGGAGCTTTATGAGGATGATTCATATTTTGGCAAAATGTGGAAAAAGTGTTCTAATGGGTCTTACAACAACTTTATTCTCCACGATGGCTATCTTTTCAAAGGCAACCTTCTATGTATTCCTCAATATTCCCTACGTCATTTTATTATAAAGGAAGCTCACGAAAGAGGACTTAATGGCCACTTTGGGAGAGACAAGATAATAGTTGTAGTGGCCCTGGTTCCCATGCAACATTCTTCCGATGAATCCACTGTTAGAACACCTAGTGTTGGTGTATCTGGCCCATGGTGCATCAATGGGATGCCACAGATGGACCCTGTGAGATATTATTAGTTGTGTTGGCCTTCGGCTAGGTTTGCCAAAATTTCTAAAAAGAATTAGGCCAAACAGAGGTCGGAAATGAATTCAGCACGGAAAAACGCTTGAAAATGGCTATTTGCTTGTTTGATTCTGAGTTCGGATGCCCAAAAATGGACTCCCGAAAGTTTTTATTGGCTTTTGGTGCATGGGAGGGGCCGTAGACCGTCGGCATGCCACGTGGCGGCCTGTCATTGGCCGGTTTACGGCGCGCGGTCCACAGAGTAGCGCGGCTGGGTGCACAGACCCGGCGCAGGGACACGTGGCACCGCCTGATTGGCGGGCTCAGGGCGCGCGGTCTATCGGGTGAGCGCGGCGGTGCATGGGCCAAGGCGGGGGACACGTGGCAGCCTCCGGTTGGTCGGTGCACGTGGCGCGGTCCACGGAATTCCAAAGCGGAATGCGTGGACCGGGTGTAGGGTACACGTGTCACCCTCTGATTCGCAAGCGCAGCAGGCGCGGTGCACGGGAGGCGTGGCCGGCGCCTCGGGCTGCGTGCGCACATGGGAGCCATGTCGCGCGACCGGCGCGTGCGGCGACCGATCGGCGGGTCAACCGATTGGACACATGGCGCCCGCTCATTGGCGGGCGCCAACCGCCTTTGTCACGCCCCGGGGTCGAAACTGCGACCCGGGCTCGCCAACAGATCCGCCACCTATGCTAAGACCTGCATAGGCGAAGCGTCTAACCTGCAAAAGATAGTACTATAGCTACACAAATATCAGAGCTGAAATAAAATGCTGTAAAATAAAATCCAGTCACTGAACAACATGAAACAAAGTACAATCTCCATCTCCTCAAATACAGATAATCATCATACAATGTCCTCAGTACAGCATCTCTCAACTATAAAAGGAGATAAACTAAAACTATAGTACATCAGTCTCTCCAAATAAAACAGTAAAACCAGCCAACAGCTACCAGGAATCTCCAACCAGGGGATACAGCTACACGCCTCGGGTGGTAAAGATCTAGCTCGTGACTCCCTCGCCTCGGACAACGACCGAAGATCAGCAACTCCCGAAGAGGACTCTGCAAAACAGGGGGGAGAAAAAGAAAGGGAAAACAACAATGGGGGTGAGAACCACTAGTAAACCAGTAGCCTCCCCCTGTGGGTAAGGCCTCAAGCTCCGGCGTACCCACTAAGTCTACTAGAGGCAAGAAAAGGGGTAAGTGGTAAAGCTGTAAACAGAACTACTGAATAAAAGGGAAACCACAACAAGTATGCCTCTAAATGCAATACCGAAAGAAATGACGGTATGAATGCATCAGGAAACAGTATCTGACCAAATAGACCCAATCTAGTGCCACCAGTAAAACTGGTACTGCCTGCTCTGCTGTCGAACTCAAGAACTCAGTAGGGGACCAGCACTAAGGCTCGAAATCCCAATCAGACTCACAACTCACCATGGTGCCCGGCGCTCGGCACGGTCTAAAGCCTACTCCGGAGTGGCACTCGAGGGGAGCGACCCACACGAGTAAAGTATCTCTGTCATCAGTATCAAGTATCTCTGTAACCAGTATCTCAATATAGCAGGACTGGATCATGACTATGATCAAAGTGGGAAACTCCGTCCACTAATGAAACCCCGATCCCCAATCAGATGCAATAGTACTCAAAAGTGGGAAACACCATCCACTAGAGAAATCTGATACCCAATCTGATGCAATAGTAAACATCCGGTCAACCGCCCAAAGTCCGCGGTCACCGCAATAACCCACAACCCACAATTGGGTAAAATAATCAAGATCCGGTCAACCGCCTACTGTCCGCGGTTGCCGCAATAACCCACAATCCAACATCAAGTACACCCTGTCACTGACCCTCAGGTCCCGGCTACACTATCCCAAACCTCTGCTCGAACCCGAGCAACATGACTCAAAAGTCTAAATAAGAAGGAGAAAGAAAGCAATCATGGTTTCTCCTAAGTCAAATCCCAATATGATAGTGTAGCAATAAAATAGTGGCCTATCTAGATGTCCAAATAAGCATGCAAAAGTCCTCATGCAATGTGAAAGAGAGAGAATGTCAAATAACAGTTTTACATGTGTAACAATTAATAATATCCACATAAATATAACCATCATGCTAAAATCATCAGTCAACTACACATGTAAATAATCCCTGATCCATAATAAATCCCAAAGTGGCACCCGCACAAGATAAGTCATCATGTCCCAACAATTAATCCATTTAATCCAATTTCATAAGATCTAGGTGCTAATACGGCATGTTAATTATCACTATTAAATTATTCCAATGATCATGTTCCAACAGCAATATTATCCCAATAATATCCCCAACATGCTATATCCACAAAATTAATCTCAGATGATAGGCTCACATTTATATCAGTCAATCATGCATGATAATCAATCAATATGCTCAATAGTGGGGTTTTCTAATAAACTTAGTGAGTAAGTCAGATGTAGAGGCATGCAACAACCACCCACCTCGAAAAGCGCGCACAACACCAAAAGAGACCTCTCGCTGCCCGCTGTCCTCTAACACAGCAATCCACCAAAAACTGTGTCCCACTGCACAGAACACTGCGCACAATTAATCCCAAAACTGTACAATTACCCACTGTCCAAAATCAGCCCCAAAAATGCTAAATATCACCTCTGTCCAGTCCTCAAGAAAATCCAGAAAAATTCACGGTCGCGTTCCTCGCGAAGAGTAGCTTCAAAACGACTGTTTAAACGCCCAGATCTGATACCTGTAGGTCAAGATAAAAATAAAACACCGCTGCATACTCAAAATCTCCACAACAGAATTCCTGTAGCAACTGTCCAAGAAAAGCTTAATTATCACCTTCGAAATAATTTCCAAAAATCCCAGAAAAATCACCACTGTGTTCCTCGCGACGAATAGATCAAAATCGAGTCTTGAAACGCTTTGATCCAATGCTCCTAGGCTGAGAGATAAAATCGACAAGCCGGTGCTATCCAGAATCCAACACAGAAAAATGGGGGTCAAAGATGTCTCGGGAAACATGCCAAAAGTGCGAAACGGAGCGAAGCGATCAACACAAAAATCGAAGCCTTACCTCTTAGGAACATGCTGTCGAAGAAATCGTCGAAAAACTCCTCCTGGTTGCTCACAGTGAATTTCCGACTGAACTGTGACGGTAATGGGCCGAAATGGGGAGAAAACCGAGGCGAACTGTAAAAATGATATCGCCGTTGCCGAGCTTCCAGAAACTACGGGGATCCACCACGAGATCAAGGGCAACAAGGGGAACAAACTTCATAAAGAGCTCTCCCTCCCATTCCCTCTCTAACTCTCGAAAAAAGGAAGAAAAGAAGGGAAGGTGGCTGCCTTTTATAGGCCCACAAAACATTTGCAGAAATTACCAATGGGTCCCCGGTTTCGGGCGCCCGAAAGTTTCGGGCCCCGAAACCGGGCCCAAACAGTAGCCCGGCCCAACAAAAGTCCAACCGCGCACCGGATCCGGCCGGACCGCGCCGCCGTCCAACCCGCTACGCGCACCGACACGTGTCCCCCAACACGAAACAGCAGATCCGGCCGCTCCCCTCATGCCGCGTGGCAAACCTTGGTCAACAGAGTGGTTGGCAGCCCGCCAATGGCGGGCTGCCACGTGGCGCACGCGTGCGCCACGTCGGCGCCGTGGCCGCCACGCCAGCCGCCACTGCCACCTGCCGCGCCCCCCTGCCACCTGCACGCGCACAGTGACGCGCCCAATCCCCGCGCGCCACGTGTCCGAGCCACGTTCTCGCTGCACCCGGTGCACGATACCCCAAACACCGAACCAATGACGTGCTGCCACGTGTCTTCCACCGGTCCACCGTGCACCCCGAGAAATTCCATGAACCGCGCCTTGCAAGCCATCCAATAAGGAAACGCCACATGGCACCCCGCTCCGGTGCACGCCGCCGCGTGGACCGCGCGCCCTGCCCGCCGCCGCTCTCCGCCTGCCCGAGGCCGCGCCGCCACTCTCCGCCGCTGCCCGCCGCCGCCGGCGATCGCCGGAAACACTGTTCAGGCAGTGAACAGTAACCAGTGCTCAAAAATGACAAGTGGGTAGTCCATTTTGACCTTTTTCGCGCGCTGAATCCGAATTTGACGTCCGTTTTGCCAAAATCCAACTCTAAAACTTGCCGAAGGCACCCAAAAAAGTGTTCTTAACCCAAATTTCGCGCGGAGTCAAATTTTAATATCCATTTTGCGCGGAACCACTTCTAAACTCTCCACGGGGTCCTCCGATCACTCACATGATCCATTTAAGCCCGAAGTCCAACACTTGTGCCCAATTATGCCCCAAACACCTCCAACACACCAAGTAGGCCTCCAATAGCCACCCCAACGCACTGCAGCAGCTCTGCGGAGATCCGGGTCATCACAGCCTTTCTGTGCGGTGGGTGGACACGTGGCCGCCGGTGAGTGGCCCGCACAGCTGTTTGCTGTTCGGCGGGCCACGTGGCAGCACCTCGTGGTTTCGGGTGTGAACAGAGTTGGGCCGGCCCAACACTGTAGCCGCCCGAAACTTTTGGGCGCCCGAAAGTTGGGCCCGAAAGTCTTTGACTTGCTTTTTGGGCTTTTTCTCGGGTGAGGCCTATAAATAGGCCCCTTGGGCCTCGTTTTTGAAGCTTTTCCTGAGACC
Source organism: Tillandsia fasciculata (assembly GCA_029168755.2). NCBI lineage: Eukaryota > Viridiplantae > Streptophyta > Magnoliopsida > Poales > Bromeliaceae > Tillandsia > Tillandsia fasciculata. Next base: position 15,378,216 of record CM054931.1, on the reverse strand, counting down.
TTTAGCCATTGAGCCCTTCATCAAAGTTCTTCCTCTTCCTCTTGTGCATCTTTTGGTGGAAGCTCAGAAGTTTTGGAGACCGCGACGACGACGATTTCTGCATCGTGGTACGGAGCGACGATTTCCTGTTGGAGGCCCATTTTCGTCGCACTTCAGTCTGGGAGGTCTACAAAGCTACCCCGACGATATTTTTGGACGATTTCTGCTGCGGCGGTTTCACGAGAGGTATATCTACAAATTTCGTGTTGGTCACTTTTCTAGATTTGAGCTTTTATTGGGGTTTTGGGTATGTTTTTAACCCCCTTTGCGGCTGATGGACTGTTTGGACAGCACTTACTTGTCGGATTTTTATCTCCACATTCGGACATCGGAATTCGACGTTTCAGGGCTCTATCGACATCTACTCTTCGCGAGGATCGCCATCATATTTTTATTGGAATTTTTGGAGGTTGTTTTACAGGTGAAATTTTCGCATTAAAGAGACTGTTCACCACAGATTTTTGAACTTGGAATTTTTGTGGAATAAAGTGTAACTTTGAGATGTATTTTGTACCCAGGATGTTTCGAGCATTGCTACTGTACTGTTGGCTTGGTGGATATACTGAGTTATTTGTTTTCTGGGCTTTCTTAGCTGTACGACTCCGGACAGTTAGCACGTTCAGGTGGGTGACTTTGCTTTCAAGATCTATGGACTGCGTGCTAATTCTATATATGTAGGAGCATGCATGTTAGTAAATGGACTTAATAGCATGTGGAAACTGAATGTTATTACTCTTGTATATCAGTTGATGAATCTTGTGATTTTATTGCTTCCTACAACATGTTAATTATTGAAATCTTGGAACTTGACCTAGCACCCCTGTCATATGTATCATGTTCAGCCAGACTGTAGAAAACTTCAACTTGGGCTAGGTTTCTTTTATTGCTCTAGACATTCCCACATCACTTTATTATATTTGTCATTCTGGACTTAGTTTTCTCGCCCGGGTTGTGGGCTGGGAGGTCGGGTGGTTGTGGGATGCATTTGCACTCGTGTCTGGGGACCGAGTGGAGTTGATAGCAGTCTGTAGATCAGATTTCTTTGGGAGAGTGATAGTGATGGTAGATCTGGGTTCTTGGGAGCTGTCAGAGTGACAGTGAGTCTCAGCTGTGTAGATTCCAGCCAGTGAGTGAGACAGTGATTTGTTGGTTATAGCCGATCTTGTTGATCGATGATTTGGATCATAGCCTGCATGAGCCACATTTGAGCTCGACAGAGATGCGCGGATACTTTGCTCGGTGGGGTCGGGCCCCTCGAGTGCCACTCCGGAGTTGGGCCTGATACTTCTATCGTGGCTTGTCGATGCAGTTGTCCCTCTGGCTGATCCAGTTTTGGCAGTCACGAACACCGTCCCTCTGGCTGAGCCAGTTTTGGCAGTCACGGACGTCCTACATAAGTCTGGTCCTCCGGGATGTAACGGCAGTAGGTAGGCGCAGGTTTGACTGGACCCGATGTGGCAGTCAGTTTAGATTGGGTGATCTGAGATGAGTGTTAGTTGTGGCATACTGTTCTTTCTGTTCCACTCCTTGAGCATCTAGATAGAGGCATAGTAGCTGTAGATTTTACCTTTCTAGCTTTTTTTTACAGCACTGCATATGTTACTTTATGCCTTTAGTAGACTTAGTGGGCAGACCGTCGGGCTTGTTGGCGGCACCCACTGAGAACTACTGTGGGATGTAGTTCTCACACCCGTCGTGGTGTCTTTTCCCCAGGGACTTCTGCTCCAGTTCCTGCTGCTCCAGTTGCTGATCCAGCTCCTTCAGACCGAGGTAAGGGAGTCGCGAGATAGATCCCTTCCTGTCATCCTCAGAGTGCGAGTAGATGTACCCCTGTACTACTTTGGAGTGTGTTATGTCGAGTGACTTTTGTAGTGAGGTATCGAGTTGTACCTTTCTTTTTCTGCTTTTCAGAGAGACTTTGTATTTTGGTGAGGATGGTCTGTATATTCGTGAGATGTAGTTGTATTTTATGTCTTTTATTTCAGCTTTTACTATTTCAGCTCTTATATCTGTTAGTGTAGATGTTTCTTTGCAGGTTAGTCGCTACGTCTATATGGGGCTTCCCGTATGGGCGGCGGATCTGTTGGCGAGCCCGGGGCGCAGTTTCGATCCCGGGGCGTGACAGATTAGAGTGGTATTACAAGAGCATTTTTATTGGACACTTATATAAAGATGTTTCTAACTATATGCAAGGTGAGAATGTGTCATATTGCTAAGAGCCATGTTCAAAATACCGGTCTATACACTCCGTTGCCAGTTCCAAATGCACCCTGGGAGGATGTAAGTCTTGACTTTGTTTTAGGTCTACCGCGGACTCTACGGCACAAGGACTCTATCATGGTGGTCGTCGATCGATTCTCTAAAATGGCACATTTTGTTCCATGTACGAAAACGATGGATGCTACTCTCATCGCCGACCTCTATTTCCGAGAGATTGTTAAGCACCATGGCATTCCAAAGACAATCACATCTGACCGAGATCCAAAGTTTGTCGGTCATTTTTGACATACTCTATGGAGGAAGTTGGCCACTACTCTCCAATTTAGCTCTTCTCATCATCCCCAAACTGATGGTCAAACTGAGGCTGTCAATCGAAGTTTGGGTAATCTTCTACAAAGTTTAGTGGGGAAGAATATTCGACAAAGGGATCAAGTTTTGCCGCAAGCGGAATTTGCATACAACCGGTCACAAAGGGATCTATTGATGAGATTCCGCCAGTTCGATCCACCCCTTTTTTCTTGTATGAGTGCTGAGCCGTGGGAGGCCGAGTCTTGGATCACGGCCATAGAGCGTCATTTCGAGAGCTTATTTATTAAGGAGAGGTTTCGAGTTCTCTTGGCTACTCACTTCTTGGAGAGCAACGCCGAGGCATGGTGGCGGCGTGTGCGACCCGCTGGTCCGCCTGGGACGCAACTTCTCTCATGGGCAGAGTTCCGCAGTATGCTTCTTGGGGCCTTCTTTCCAGAGAGTGTTCGGCAGAGACTAGAGGAGCAGTGCACATGTATATAGCTGATTTCAATCAGCTGTTGGCTTGTTTGCCCCACGTGGCCAGAGATGAGACCCACCGGATTTACATGTTTGAGAGAGGGTTGCGTCGGGACATCTATCAGTTCGTCCGCTCCCGCAGACTACAGACTTTGGAGGCCTCGATGGAGCAGGCTTTATATGTTGAGTGTGGAGAGGCAGTGATGGCAGAGGTGGCTCCAGCCCCCGTAGTGACTCCTGGGGCGAAGCGCCCGGCACCGATGGAGGAGGGGCAGTCGAGTAGGCAGGGACCCCCGAGACCTCTACGGTTTCACTCTCAGGGTCGGGGGTATCAGGGGCGGCAGAGATCAGGGGCATCTCGTCAGTCTCAGCAGCAGCAGCGTCGACCACCTCGACAGCAGCAGCCTTCGCAGCAGCAGACTTCACGGCAGCCGCGCCCTGACCGTTGTATTATTTGTGGAGGACCGCACCCACCGACCCAGTGCCCGCAGAGGCAGGGCCGTTGTTTCCGTTGCGGGCAGACCGGTCACTTTGCGAGTGCATGCCCCAGAGCCGGTCATCCAGCTCCTTCCTCAGCTTCAGCACCTTCTGTTCCTCACCACCCAGCTGGACCTTCTGCGGCCTACGGCAGGCCAGATTTTGCTTCATCGTCTTCGCGACAGCCAGAGCGACGTCCCCCGGCGCCGAGCGGTCGAGTCTATGCCGCTCAGGTTGAGGATGCTACAGCAGCAGAGCATGTCGTCGCAGGTATTATTTTGATTTCTGCAGTTCGTACTCGTGCTCTTTTTGATACCGGTGCATCGCATTCATTTATCAGTAGAGCATTTGCATCCCTACATGGTATAGAGGTAGTTTCTTTATCGCATGCATTAGAGGTTCAGATACCAGATCATGTCTTGCATGTCGAGGAGTATTGTAGGGATTGCCCTGTGCAGTTGGGATCCTGGATTTTGCCGGCAGACTTGCTTGTCTTGCGGCAGCTCCAGGATTTCGATGTCGTACTTGGTATGGATTGGTTGTCGAGGTACTATACTACCATAGACTGCAGAGAGAGGACGGTGACCCTCCGCGAGCCGGTACAGGAGGAGTTCGTTTGCAGAAGCTGTCAGAGCTCCTTGTTTGCAGTGACGATTTCTTCGGCGAGGGCTAAGCGGATGATGAGTAGAGGCTGCACCGCTTTCTTGGCGACGATTGTGGAGGTGCCTACGGCGGCACTGGGACTCGAGGATATTCCTGTTGTCTGCGAGTTCCCATATGTGTTTCCCCCTGAGTTGACGACTATGCCGCCGTAGAGGGAGATAGAGTTTGTGATTGATGTGGTACCAGGAACCGCACCAATCTCAAAGGCACCTTATAGGATGGCACCTGCCGAGTTGAGGGAGTTGAAGGCCCAGCTTCAGGATTTGATGGACAGGGGCTTTGTTAGGCCCAGTGTTTCTCCGTGGGGAGCGCCAGTTTTATTTGTGAAGAAGAAGGATGGGTCACTTCGTTTGTGTGTGGATTACCAGGAGTTGAATAAAGTGACCATCCGGAATAAGTATCCCCTACCACGGATAGATGATTTGTTCGACCAGTTGCAGGGAGCCTCAGTATTTTCGAAGATCGATCTTCGGTCAGGTTACCACCAGTTGAGGGTGAGGGCCGAGGACATCCCCAAGACGGCTTTTAGATCCCGGTATGGGCATTATGAGTTCACGGTTATGCCATTTGGTTTGACCAATGCCCCTGCTGCATTTATGGACTTGATGAATCGGGTATTCCAGCCGTACTTGGACCTGTTTGTTGTTGTATTTATTGACGACATCTTGATCTACTCCCGGAGCGATGTGGAGCACGAGAAGCACTTGAGGATAGTGCTGCAGCTTCTGCGTGAGAAGAAGTTGTATGCCAAGCTTAAAAAGTGCGAGTTCTGGCTTCGGGAGGTTGCATTCTTGGGCCACATAGTATCAGCCGCTGGAGTGGCAGTTGACCCGACGAAGATTGATACAGTTCGGGATTGGCCGAGACCGACGACGGTTACAGAGGTTCGGAGCTTTCTGGGCTTGGCAGGCTACTACCGTCGGTTCGTAGAGGGCTTTGCGAAGCTCTCTACTCCCCTGACCAGTTTGACTAGGAAGGGGACGAGGTTTGTTTGGACTGAGCAGTGTCAGCAGAGTTTTGAGGAGCTGAAGAGGAGATTGATCTCAGCACCAGTTCTTGCACTGCCAGTGATGGGAGATGGATTCGTGATATATAGTGACGCCTCTCACAGCGGATTGGGATGTGTTTTGATGCAGCATGGTAGGGTAATTGCTTATGCTTCACGGCAATTAAAGGATTATGAGAAGAATTACCCTACTCATGATTTGGAGCTTGCAGCTGTGGTGTTCGCATTGAAGCTGTGGCGGCATTACCTCTACGGTGAGCACTGCGAGATCTACACGGATCATAAGAGCTTAAAGTATTTGTTTACACAAAAGGAGCTGAACCTGAGGCAACGCCGGTGGTTGGAGTTACTAAAGGACTACGATGTGAGTATCCTTTATCATCCCGGCAAGGCCAATGTTGTAGCAGATGCTTTGAGTCGGAGGTCAGTGCAGAGCTTGAGCATGTTGATCACACAGCAGGCACCGCTGATTGAGCAGATGAGGCGACTTCAGATTGAGGTGGTATCCCCTGGGGTCTCTGCTAGACTTATGTCTATGGTCTTGCAGCCCGCTCTGTTGGACAGGATTAGGGAGACACAGAGTGAGGATCCCCACTTGGAGAGGATCAGATCACAGATTCAGGCAGATCAGATAGGGAATTTTTTAGTGGATAGCTCGGGAGTACTGCGGTACAGGGACCGAGTATGTGTGCCTTCGGATCCTGAGATCAGAGACCAGATTTTGAGAGAGGCCCATTATACACCTTATACCATTCATCCTGGTGGTACTAAGATGTATAAGGACCTCAAGGCACATTTTTGGTGGTCCGAAATGAAGCGGGACATTGGAAGATTTGTGGCTCACTGTTTAACTTGCCAGCAAGTGAAATCAGAGCACCGGGTTCCTGCTGGCAAGTTACAGAGTCTTCCAATTCCCGAGTGGAAGTGGGACCACATCACTATGGATTTTGTTACTGGACTGCCGAGAGCGCAGAGTGGAGCCGACGCGGTTTGGGTTATTGTGGATAGACTCACCAAGTCTGCACATTTCTTGCCTGTTCAGATGACTTGGTCGTTGGAGCGTCTGGCACAGTTGTACTTGGTTGAGATAGTGAGGCTGCACGGTGTACCAGCGCCGATCGTTTCAGATCGGGACCCGAGGTTTGTGTCCCGCTTTTGGGGGAGTTTACAGTCAGCCTTGGGGACCCAGCTCAGATTTAGCACAGCTTTTCACCCACAGACTGATGGCCAGTCCGAGCGCACCATACAGACCCTCGAGGATATGTTGAGAGCGTGCGTTATGGATTTTGGAGGAGGGTGCTACCGACACTTACCATTGGTTGAGTTTGCGTACAACAACAGCTATCAGGCGAGCATTCAGATGGCTCCGTTTGAGGCGTTGTATGGACGCAAGTGTCGGTCGCCCTTGTATTGGAGTGACGTGGGTGAGAGGAGGACTTTGGGACCAGATTTACTGTTGGAGGCTGAGGAGAAAGTCAGAGTTGTTTGCCGACACCTTGAGACAGCCCAGAGTCATCAGAGGAGCTACGCTGATACTCGACGGCGAGACCTAGAGTTTCAGATTGGTGATCATGTCTTCTTGAAGGTCTCGCCTTCGAAAGGGGTCCGGAGATTTGGAGTGCGTGGGAAGCTCAGTCCCCGCTTCGTTGGACCCTTTGAGGTACTTGAGAGGGTAGGCCCTGTGGCTTATAGAGTTGCTCTTCCTCCACGCCTGGCCGGAGTACACGATGTTTTCCACATCTCAGCTCTGAGGAGATATGTGTTTGATCCGTCGCACGTGATTGACTTCACTTCTCTGGAGATCGGCGAGGACCTGGTTTATGAGGAGCGCCCGTTGCGGATTCTTGCTCGTGAGGTGAGGGAATTGCGCAACCGGGCCATTCCGTATGTGAAGGTCTTATGGAGCAATCACGAGGAGCGAGAGGCTACTTGGGAGCTGGAGACAGAGATGAGAGATGCCTACCCCTTTCTGTTCGAGACTTCTGGTTGAGGTACGCCTATCTTACTTTACTTTGTTTCGGGGACGAAACTTCCTTTTAGTGGGGGAGGATGTAGTGGCCCTGGTTCCCATGCAACGTTCTTCCGATGAATCCACTGTTAGAACACCTAGTGTTGGTGTATCTAGCCCATGGTGCATCAATGGGATGCCACAGATGGACCCTGTGAGATATTATTAGCTGTGTTGGCCTTCGGCTAGGTTTGCCGAAATTTCTGAAAAGAATTAGGCCAAACAGAGGTCGGAAATGGATTCAGCACGGAAAAACGCTTGAAAACGGCTATTTGCTTGTTTGATTCTGAGTCCGGATGCCCAAAAAGGGACTCCCGGAAGTTTTTATTGGCTTTTGGTGCATGGGAGGGGCCGTAGACCGCCGGCATGCCACGTGGCGGCCTGTCATTGGCCGGTTTACGGCGCGCGGTCCACAGAGTAGCGCGGCTGGGTGCACAGACCCGGCGCAGGGACACGTGGCACCGCCTGATTGGCGGGCTCAGGGCGCGCGGTCTATCGGGTGAGCGCGGCGGTGCATGGACCAAGGCGGGGGACACGTGGCAGCCTCCGGTTGGTCGGTGCACGCGGCGCGGTCCACGGAATTCCAAAGCGGAATGCGTGGACCGGGTGTAGGGGACACGTGTCACCCTCTGATTCGCGGGCGCAGCAGGCGCGGTGCACGGGAGGCGTGGCCGGCGCCTCGGGCTGCGTGCGCACGTGGGAGCCACGTCGCGCGACCGGCGCGTGCGGCGACCGGTCGGCGGGTCAACCGGCTGGACACGTGGCGCCCGCTCATTGGCGGGCGCCAACCGCCTTTCTGTGCGGTGGGTGGACACGTGGCAGCCGGTGAGTGGCCCGCACAGCTGTTTGCTGTTCGGCGGGCCACGTGGCAGCACCTCGTGGTTTCGGGCGTGAACAGTGTTGGGCCGGCCCAACACTGTAGCCGCCCGAAACTTTCGGGCGCCCGAAAGTTGGGCCCGAAAGTCTTTGACTTGCTTTTTGGGCTTTTTCTCGGGTGAGGCCTATAAATAGGCCCCTTCGGCCTCGTTTTTGAAGCTTTTCCCGAGACCTTTAGCCATTGAGCCCCACATCAAAGTTCTTCCTCTTCCTCTTGTGCATCTTTTGGTGGAAGCTCAGAATTTTTGGAGACCGCGACGACGACGATTTCTGCATCGTGGTGCGGAGCGACGATTTCCTGTTGGAGGCCCATTTTCGTCGCACTTCAGTCTGGGAGGTCTACAAAGCTACCCCGACGATATTTTTGGACGATTTCTACGGCGACGGTTTCACGAGAGGTATATCTACAAATTTCGTGTTGGTCACTTTTCTGGATTTGAGCTTTTATTGGGGTTTTGGGTACGTTTTTAACCCCCTTTGCGGCTGATGGACTGTTTGTACAGTACTTGTCAAATTTTTATCTCCACATTCGGACATCGGAATTCGACGTTTCAGGGCTCTATCGACATCTACTCTTCGCGAGGATCGCCATTGTATTTTTATTGGAATTTTTGGAGGTTGTTTTATAGGTGAAATTTTCGCATTAAAGAGACTGTTCACCACAGATTTTTGAACTTGGAATTTTTGTGGAATAAGTGTAACTTTGAGATGTATTTTGTACCCAGGATGTTTTGAGCACTGCTACTGTACTGTTGGCTTGGTGGATATACTGAGTATATCTGTTTCTGGGTGTTCTCTGCTGTACGGCTCCGGACAATTAGCACGTTCAGGTGGGTGACTATGCTTTCAAGATCTATGGACTGCGTGCTAATTCTATATATATTGTAGGAGCATGCATGTTAGTAATTGGACTTAATAGCATGTGGAAACTGAATGTTGGTACTCTTGTATATCAGTTGATGAATCTTGTGATTTTATTGCTTCCTACAACATGTTAATTATTGAAATCTTGGAACTTGACCTAGCACCCCTGTCATATGTATCATGTTCAGCCAGACTGTAGAAAACTTCAACTTGGGCTAGGTTTCTTTTATTGCTCTAGACATTCCCACATCACTTTATTATATTTGTCATTCTGGACTTTGTTTTCTCGCCCGGGTTGTGGGCTGGGAGGTCGGGTGGTTGTGGGATGCATTTGCACTCGTGTCTGGGGACCGAGTGGAGTTGATAGCAGTCTGTAGATCAGATTTCTTTGGGAGAGTGATAGTGATGGTAGATCTGGGTTCTTGGGAGCTGTCAGAGTGACAGTGAGTCTCAGCTGTGTAGATTCCAGCCAGTGAGTGAGACAGTGATTTGTTGGTTATAGCCGATCTTGTTGATCGAGGATTTGGATCATAGCCTGCATGAGCCACATTTGAGCTCGACAGAGATGCGCGGATACTTTGCTCGGTGGGGTCGCCCCCTCGAGTGCCACTCCGGAGTTGGGCCTGATACTTCTATCGCGGCTTGTCGATGCAGTTATCCCTCTGGCTGATCCAGTTTTGGCAGTCACAGACACCGTCCCTCTGGCTGAGCCAGTTTTGGCAGTCACGGACGTCCTACGTAAGTCCGGTCCTCCGGGATGTAACGGCAGTAGGTAGGCGCAGGTTTGACTGGACCCGATGTGGCAGTCAGTTTAGATTGGGTGATCTGAGTGAGTGTTAGTTGTGGCATACTGTTCTTTCTGTTCCACTCCTTGAGCATCTAGATAGAGGCATAGTAGCTGTAAATTTTACCTTTCTAGCTTTTCTTTACAGCACTGCATATGTTACTTTATGCCTCTAGTAGACTTAGTGGGCAGACCGTCGGGCTTGTTGGCGGCACCCACTGAGAACTACTGTGGGATGTAGTTCTCACACCCGTCGTGGTGTCTTTTCCCCAGGGACTTCTGCTCCGGTTCCTGCTGCTCCAGTTGCTGATCCAGCTCCTTCAGACCGAGGTAAGGGAGTCGCGAGATAGATCTCTTCCTGTCATCCTCAGAGTGAGAGTAGATGTACCTCTGTACTACTTTGGAGTGTGTTATGTCGAGTGACTTTTGTAGTGAGGTATCGAGTTGTACCTTTCTTTTTCTGCTTTTCAGAGAGACTTTGTATTTTGGTGAGGATGGTCTGTATATTCGTGAGATGTAGTTGTATTTTATGTCTTTTATTTCAGCTTTTACTATTTCAGCTCTGATATCTGCTAGTGTAGATGTTTCTTTGCAGGTTAGTCGCTACGTCTATACGGGGCTTCCCGCATGGGCGGCGGATCTGTTGGCGAGCCCGGGGCGCAGTTTCGACCCCGGGGCGTGACAATAATTCTATTACAAGAGCATTTTTATTGGCCACACTTATATAAAGATGTTTCTAACTATATTGCAAGGTGCAGAATGTGTCATATTGCTAAGAGCCATGTTCAAAATACCGGTCTATACACTCCGTTGCCAGTTCCAAATGCACCCTGGGAGGATGTAAGTCTTGACTTTGTTTTAGGTCTACCACGGACTCTACGGCACAAGGACTCTATCATGGTGGTCGTCGATCGATTCTCTAAAATGGCACATTTTGTTCCATGTACGAAAACGATGGATGCTACTCTCATCGCTGACCTCTACTTCCGAGAGATTGTTAAGCACCATGGCATTCCAAAGACAATCACATCCGACCAAGATCCAAAGTTTGTCGGTCATTTTTGGCATATTCTATGGAGGAAGTTGGCCACTACTCTCCAATTTAGCTCTTCTCATCATCCCCAAACCGATGGTCAAACTGAGGCTGTCAATCGAAGTTTGGGTAATCTTCTACAAAGTTTAGTGGGGAAGAATATTCGACAAAGGGATCAAGTTTTGCCGCAAGCGGAATTTGCATACAACCGGTCTTCTAGCCAAACAACAGGTGCAAGCCCATTTCAAGTGGTCTATGGTCGCAATCCCATTAGCCCACTTGACCTTTCTCCCCTTCCTACTACTCATTCTTTTAGCAGTGATGACGATGAACAAGCCAAGCACATTAAGCAACTCCACGAGCAAGTTCGAGCTCGCATTATTAAGCACAATGAGAAGTATCAAAAGGCGGCTAACAAACATCGTAAACCGGCGGCATTCAAAGAGGGTGATTTAGTGTGGGTGCATCTTCGCAAAGAGCGCTTTCCACAAGGCCGACATGGCAAGCTTAAACCGAGAGCAGATGGACTATTCAAGGTATTAAAAAGAATCGGTGAGAATGCCTACAAGATCGAGTTGCCCGGCGAGTACAATGTTTCAACGACTTTCAATATTGCGGATCTTTCACCGTATTATACCGAACTTGAGGACAAGTTCTTTTCAACTGGGGGAGAATGACACCGTCCTTGGAATTGATGGATGAAGCCATTACTCACTTAATAAATGCTAGTTTAGTATTTCTATAAATTGTATTTTCATTTTTCTATAAAATTAATGTGTCTTTTAGTATTCCTAAAATGTCTTTTACTATTTCTTAAAAGTATCTTTTAGGTTTTCTATAAAATTTATGAGTGAGTTAATATATTGGAAAGTTGAAAGGTCTTTTGAGAGACTATATATATGTAATAATTTATGTTGAAAGAAACAAGTTAAGTTGAGTTGAATTTTCTACTTTCATTTGAGAAGAAAGATTTCTTCTTATTTTGCTCCTATCTCCTAGATGGATTTTCTGTGAGAGAAGAGTGTAACTTGATCGCTGCAGTTGGTGGAGTCCTTGTGGTGGCAAGTGTTACTCGACCATTACGTTGGTGGATTCCGCGTAGTGGTGAGTGTGCTCGAGTTCGACGTGGTGGATTCTACGGCAGGCCGAGTGTTTATCGGTTCGTTTTTGTCCTATTTTCGCGCCCCCTATAAGTTCCGGTGTTAGGTGAGAGATCCCTCACTATGCTCAATCTCTCACTGTGAGAGAGGTTTTACTGTGTCCGCGCGAGATTGCTCACTGTCGCCCTTAGCATTACCTTGCGAGATCTCACAGTGAGAGGTTTCACTGTCGCTCTGTTACTGTGAAGTTCAAATTAGTATTTTGAAGTGCTTAATTTTTTTTGTAGTTAAAATGGCTGATCCTCGCATGTCACTAATTATTTATTGGGATGGACAGTTAGTTATCGATGAGAATGGTCCAAAATATATTGGCGGTCGAAAAAAATTAACCGCGATACGTTTTGATTCTATATATAGTAGTTTCGAGACGAGAATGTATCGTTTAACAAATTGTACAAGAGAAGAATTTTATTTAAAATTCACTATTCGTTGTCCCACTGTCGGTAATGAATATGATCGCTGCAGTTGGTGGAGTCCTTGCGGTGGCAAGTGTTACTCAACCATTACGTTGGTGGATTCCGCGTAGTGGTGAGTGTGCTCGAGTTCGACGTGGTGGATTCTACGGCGGGCCGAGTGTTTATCGGTTCGTTTTTGTCTTATCTCCGCGCCCCCTATAAGTTCCGGTGTTAGGTGAGAGATCCCTCACTATGCTCAATCTCTCACTATGAGAGAGGTTTTACTGTGTCCGCGCGAGATTGCTCACTGTCGCCCTTAGCATTACCTTGCGAGATCTCACAGTGAGAGGTTTCACTGTCGCTCTCTTACTGTGAAGTTCAAATTAGTATTTTGAAGTGCTTAATTTTTTTTGTAGTTAAAATGGCTGATCGTCGCATGTCACTAAGTATTTATTGGGATGGACAGTTAGTTATCGATGAGAATGGTCCAAAATATATCGGTGGTCGAAAAAAATTAACCGCGATACGTTTCGATTCTACATATAGTAGTTTCGAGACGAGAATGTATCGTTTAACAAATTGTACAAGAGAAGAATTTTATTTAAAATTCACTATTCGTTGTCCCACTGTCGGTAATGAATATGTAGCTCACGAAATAGTAGATGATGAATAATTGGAGGGAATGATTGGATTGTTTGATAATTTTGGTTGTATGACAGTGTCGGTATACATTGAGAAAGAGCTACACCCGTCGAAGAATTTTGAACCGCAAGGTTATTACACGAGAATGCTCCACAATTATATTGATGTGGGTCTTTCTGCTAATATAATGGGTGATCAAAATCTTCCAGCGAAGGTGGTGTAAGAATGACAAGGTTAGTAAAATAACATAATAAATTGGTAATTTGTAATCTTTTTTAAGTGGACTTAATCATTATATATACTGCAGAGAAAGTGAGTATTCGCCTATTGAAAGTGTTGTATCTTACTCGGTTAGTAGTGTGCCATCAACAAACACATGTGTGCCACCTACGACCACACACACGCAATGCACGACCTCACGTGGACAATGCATGACCTCCCGTCTAGAACCAACGATGTCTCATTTACAACTAGAACCTTATGATTGGGGGTACGTACGCACCACATTTTCATCCTGTTCCTTATAGACGACACTGGCCACGGCCCCAAGGTCCCCCGATTGTACTGCTTCCTATACGAAGGAAGAAAGGTCGTCCACGATCTACACATATTCGTAATATAATGGACGAGGGTGGTGGCCGACGAGGAACATGCTCCATTTGTAAACAAGCAGGCCATTATAGGAGCACTTGTCCACAAAATGTAGAAAGAGTGCAATAAGGACGTCGGCGTATGACTTCCACAATTTTATTTATCTTGTCTTAATATTTGCTCTTTTTTAGCTATTATGTTACTAATATGTAGATTACATATTGCAGATGGCAGATCACAAGGACGCGAGACCAGTTGATCCATCAGTCCTATCAGACCATCATCTCCATAGGTCAGCATTTATCAGGACTGAGGTAAAAGCTATAAAATTTCATTTGATATTTATCGTAATAGAAATAAGCTGAATTGATGTAAGCGCTAACTATATTTTTTTTGGCATTACAGGGGTATCGTGCTGTGGAGTTCTCAAAGCATGGGCGCAAGCTCAACCGGTGGGAGCTTAACTATCTAGCTGTACTCGATCTACTCCGACAGTCTGGATTTTATGGGGTAGCACGCCTGAGATGCGTGCAGCTGGATCAAGCTTTACTAGGCGCCCTTGCCGAGAGGTAGAGACCGGAGACCCAGACGTTCCACTTTCGACATGGTGAGATGACCGTCACACTCCAGGATGTGGCGATTATTTCAGGTCTCCGTGTCGACAGTCCACCAGTGACAGGAACTGCACTGCAAGACTGGGTGCCTCTATGCGAGGCATTGTTGGGAGCTGTGCCCGACGAAATCAATGGGTCGCAGATATGCCTGACGTAGCTATATGAGCAGTATGGCCATATACCTCTAGATGCCCCGGCAGGAGTAGTGGCTGCTACAGCCCGTGCATATATGTTATATCAAATCAGGTGTAGTTTGTTTCCTAACCCCACTGGACACAAAGTTCACCTAAAGTGGCTAACACTTTTGGCTGATTTTGATATCTGCGGGGCTTATGCATGGGGTGCAGCTGCCTTGGCATATTTGTATTGAGCGCTAGGACCTGCCTCACTGTACGGGAAGGCCGAGTGTTGTTGTTTTGGGACCCTCTTACAGGTATAATATCTAATATTTTGATTTCATTATTATGTTAATATTGGTATTTAATATTTTATTTATTATATTAAGCCGTTGGTGTTAATATATAGATTTGGGCTTGGGAGCACATTCATATCGGCCGACCTACAAGCGTCCTACCGCTACCCGATATAGTAGATCTCCATCTGGGTTGCCGGTAAGATATTTATTTCATATAGTAGATTTTTGTATTTCAAATCTAATTGCAACTAATATATGTATTTTACAATCTAGATGGGCAAATGCTGGAGAATTACGCTTTAGAGCCAATGTCAGGACCACTGACATTTAGTTTTATAGAGATGAGTTGGATCAGCAGAGAGAGATGCAGGTATGTACATGTTTTATTCAATACTTTAAATATATTTTTTCTAAATATTTTTATACTAACGGATCATTTTGTGTCATTAACAGGTTATATGGATGCCGTACACAAAGGATATTTTAGCTACATTACCAGCTTTCTGTGTACAGGGCTCGCAAGTCTGGCATTCAAGAACAGTCATCATCTGCTATCACATTGTAGAGATGCATGTACCAGACAGAGTCCTGCGGTAGTTCGGTCTTCTCCAGCATATACCTCTCAATGTGGAGTCCATCCGACGCGTGACATCACGTGGCGTCCGGATGAGGATTGGATCGCATATACTGCACACATTGAGAGGTGGTCTGAGAGGCTAGATCACATTGTTGATCAGCTCCCGGCTGCTAGTGAGGACCCACTGCAGGAGGCATACATATACATGCAATGGTACTGGACGATTACGAGGAGATGGATATATCGTCCAGTACAGCGTCCTCCGCTGACTTTTCATCCCCGTGGGCATATCAAGAGGACACTGGTATAATTATATATATATATATTTAACATGTTTTATATATTTAATATAAATTTAATTTGTAAATTGAAATGCAGGCCGACACACTACGACGGATGGATACTACTATAGGCCGGTTATTGCATGATCGTCCGTCGCCTACGAGGACATTCGGGACTCTGGCAGATATGCGCGAGCATATTCATATGGTACTGCAAAATGTACCAATGCTACCTACTGTCAGAGTTTCAAAGGGACGAGGAGATTATGCTCATGCATCGTCCTCGAGTCATCAGGTACCTTCATATCACCAGACATTTCAAATTAAGTCTTCAAATTCAAATTAACTAACTATTTACGCCCTTTCAGGTGCCACGATCTTCATCTCCTCCTATTCAGCCCCTACGACATTTCCCTCGACGTTAGAGTCGCTCCCGCCTCCTGTATCACGGACATCTTTTGCATCGACATATTCACGTCATCGTCCCTCGTCATCATCGCCACGGGAGATCCAGCATATTGCTGAGCATCATGAGGGTGGTATTATCGAGGAGCTCGATTAGTTGGCAGTCGTCGAGCATCTTGATGATATACCGATTATCGAGCTTGCTGTTCCTCATGGGCATAGGCGTGGGCGAGCGTGGACGCGGGCGTGGCCGAGGACGTCGAGGGAGAGAACGAGTTCAAGATTGAGTTCTAGCTCAATTTTGAGTTTGAGGGTGTATTATTGATATTTTTGTGATTATGTTTTTTTGTTGTTACCCAACTGTTATTTCTGAATGTTGTGAAATTGTTCTACATAATTTCTGAATGTTTTATCTCAATATCTGGATGTTTGTGAAACTTGTTGTGCTTTTTCATTCTATTATCAAACTTGTTGTACAAATTTTGGTTTTTTGAGTTGAAAAAAAAATGTTGTCTGTATTATGGTTAAAGGCGCTGAACCATTCAGCGCCTTTAACATCTAAAGGCGCTGAATGGTTCAGCGCCTTTAACATTTATGTTAAAGACGCTGAATGGTTCAGCGCCTTTAGTACTTCTACCACAGGGCCTGAGGACTTGGCCAATTTTTGCGAAAATTGGTTAAGTCCTCAGTGCCCACGCTAAAGGTGCTAAATGAATTAGCGCCTTTAGTATATATGCAGAAGGCGCTGAATGATTCAGCACTTTCACAGGGTTTTTGTGAAGGCGCTGAATCATTCGGCGCCTTCAGCAAATACACTGAAGGACTTCTACCACAGGGCCTGAGGACTTCGCCAATTTTTGTGAAAATTGGCTAAGTCCTCAGTGCACACGCTAAAGGCACTGAATGAATTAGCGCCTTTAGTTCAGCATATATACAGAAGGCGCTGAATGATTCAGCGCCTTCACAGGATTTTTGTGAAGGTGTTGAATCATTCGGCGCCTTCAGCAAATACACTGAAGGCGCTGAATGGTCTGGCCTCCATGGCGCCCTGCTGGCAAAAGTAGGGTTAGTTTTACAAATATTTTTTTCAAAGGATTATTTTGCAAAATTTAAAAATTTATGGGGTTAGTTAAAAAAAAAGCCCGTGGGGATGTGATGAGAGTCAATTCACAAATTATAAAGTGACCCTTGAAGCCACCCCACCCATCTAAGGGTGGGGTGTAAGATGTACACCCCAACTGGATGTACACTTAGCATTTTTCATCATTTTATTATGATAAAAAATGTCAGACGGTCCTCTATTTTTTATGCCATTTATGAATTACCCCTTTAAATATTTTTCCTGATAATAATAAGTGACAGATAAAATATTTAGCAATTTATATATTAAACATTATTTAAGTAAAACAAACTGTAGTAGCCCCGATCCCCGTGCAGCTTTCCCCATGACCCATGTAGTAGAACACCTATTAGTGGTGTGTCGGACCCGCAACGCGTCAAATGGACGCGTTGGACGGACTCGGTGAGGTTTCTGGATCAAACCTGTCCTTTGGCTACTTTCACCGAATTTTGTAAAGGGTTTCAGGCTAATTCAAGACCCGATTTGGATTCAGTGCGGAAAAACGTCGAAAATCGGCTATTTACTTACCTTTTTCGGAGTCCGGATGCCCAAAAATGGACCCCCGAAAGTTTTTCGCACGTTTCGGTGCATGAGGGGAGCTGTGGACCGAGAGGGACGACATGTGGCGGCCCCTGATAGGTGGGCGCAACGCGCGCGGTCCACGCGGGAGGCGTGGACCGGGGCGGGGGCCACGTGGCGGCACCTGAGTGGACTGCGCAATGCGCGCGGTCCACCCAGAGGCGCGGGGCAGGCAGGGCAGGTGGGGGCAGGCGGGCGCGGCATGGCACACACGCGGGCGCGCCACGCGGCACCCCGCGGTTGGGCCGCGCCACCCGCTCCCCCTACGCGGCCGGGCCGCGCCACGCTGTTTGGCGCTCCGGGACACGTGGCGCGCCAATGATCCGAGTGCGGCCTTTGGTGTGCGCTATTCGGCGCCCGAAAGTTTCGGGCGCCCGAAAACGTACCCAAAAGTGTCTTCTCCCCTTTTTCTTTGCCTATAAATTGACTTCCTCTCCCCCTCTTCTCTCTTTTTGCTGGGCTTTTCGAGTGGGGGTTTTTACCAGAGCTCCTTCCACCTGTGCTCCATCTCCCACAGAGATTTGATGATTTTTGGAGATCTCGACATCGGTGATTTCTGCGATTCGGCGCACTACGACGTTCTTTCTTTGGAGGCCTTTTTCGTCGCATTTCGGTCCACGAGGTCCCCCGAGCTACCCCGAATGAATTTTTGGAAGATTTTTGTGGCATCGGTTTCACTCGTTGGAATCGTGGGAATCCGAGGATTGTCCCCGTTCAGTTTCAGCATTTTTGGATCTTGGATTGACGTGCGCTTCAGGTGGGTTGCTTCGTCACCAAAACCGGTGGACGGTTCTCTAACTCTATATTTGTTAGTGAGCATGCATTATGTGAGTAGTATTAGAAAGCATGTCGTATCAGATAGGATTTTCTAGTGTGGTGATTCTGATCATGTTGATTATTACTTCCTATCTGTGTTGATTAAATGTTAGTATTGGACTTGACTTAGCACCCTATCATATGTTGCATGTATAACCAGACCAGTAGAAAACCCTCACTTGGTTTAGGTTCATTTATGCTTTAGACATCCACACTTTACATTCTATTCCTGGACATAGTGTTTTCCTCGCCTGGGTAGTGGGCTGAGTGGTCGGGATTTCTCTTAGTGTGGGATGCATGTTACACTCGTGTTTGGGGGCAGAGTGGAGTCTGATAGATGTAGCTGGTCTTATATATGTAGCTGGAGCCGTTTGGGTAAACGGTGGTCCCGAGATGTCGTGTTTCTCTGTTTTATGTGTCTCCACTTTGTTAGTGGCAGTAGTATACCAGTGATAGCAGGACCTAGAACCTAGACTGTTTTTGGACACACATAATTTCTGTAAACTAATGTTTTCCTTCCACACTTCGAGGGGTCGTCGGAGCCTGTTCTTGTTTGATTTGGGTGAAGGCAATAGCTGTCACGCCCTGGGGTCGAAACTGCGATCCGGGCTCGCCAACAGATCCGCCACCTATGCCAAGCCCGCATAGGCGAAGCGTCCTACCTGCAAGAAAAGTGCTACAGTTAAACAGATATCAGAGCTGAAAGATAAAACTGCTATAAAATTAAAACCAATGGTCTGAACAACTGGAAATAAAGGTACAAAGTCCATCTCCCATACATGATAATCATACAATAACCTCAAATACAGAACCCCAAACTCAACAGGGAGGTAATCCTGAATAGATAAATGATACATCAATGTACAGCCTCTCAGTACAAGTCAAATCCTCACAATACATCAGTCTCTCAAAGAGAAAGAAAATAAATTACTAATCTACCGACTGTACTGAAGATCTCCTCCAAAAAGGGGTACCGCTACTCTCCAAGGATAGGTAGGGATCTAACTCGCGACTCCCTCGCCTCGGACAGCCACCACAGAAACAGCAACACCCGCTAAGACTCTGCAAAACAAAGGAGAGAAGGGACAAAAAAAGGGGAAAACCCCCAACGGGTGTGAGAACTACACCAAAAGGGAGTTCTCAGTGGGTATCGCCACCGGGTCCGACGATCTGCCCACCAAGACTACAAGAGGCAAAAGATAATCAATGCAGTAAAACTGAAGAAAGAAGCTGAAGACACTCTACAGCTACCATGCCTCTATCTAAATGCTCAAATGGGGAACTCTTATAAAGATATGCAACACCCGCACGCGAGGTGCTCTCTCGACCCAATCGAACTGACTGCCACATCGGGTCCAGTCAAACCTGCGCCCACCTACAACCACCTCCCGCTAACGGGCAGGAATTACGTAGGGCGTCCAATCGGACTAACTCACTATCGAGTAATGGCTCATGCAGGCTATAGTCAGAATCCAAACTCCCTCTCTCAGACTGGATGGACCCAAGATCACCAACCTCTCAAAACAACGATCCAGATACTCACAACGACACGGGATCACCGTCAGACCCCAACGGCTCCCAACAACACTAGCACTGGTCTAAATACAGCTACTAGACTCTACACGGTCCCCCTGACTCGAGTGCAGCAATAAGGTAACTGTCTGGAATAAACCCAATCTGGTACCACCAGTAGAACTGGTACTGCCTGCTCTGCCGCGACGGGTATGCTAGCCTACGCATAACACCGAAGCAAAGGAGTCTCAAGGACTCAAAGTCTGTCAGCCGCGCACTCCGGAGTGGCACTCGTGGGGAGCGACCCACACGAGGAAAGTATCTCAGTAACAAGTATCATAAATCAGCAGGACTGGATCATGACTCAGATCAAAGTGGGAAACCTATCCACTGAAGGAGAACCCGATCACAATCTGATGCAACAGTAAACAGTAAGTGGAAAACTCCCTCCACTAGAGAAGCCTGATACCCAATCTGATGCATAAGCAACCTCCAGTCAACCGCCTAATGTCCGCGGTTGCCGCAGTGTTGGTTTTTAAGGATCCACAAGGATCTAAATAGGTACTATCAAACACCTAGAGGGGGGTGAATTGGTGTAATACTTATAAAACCAATCTCAGTGCAAAAATAAAAACCAATGCGAAAAATAAAAATAGCACACCGAGATATACGTGGAAACTCCAATCCAGGAGAAAAACTACGGGACCAACACGCAATAACAATCCACTAAGAATAGAAGAATAACAAGGTGATTACCGACTCCACGGACTCAACCCCTCCTTCAACTTCTTCGGACCTTGCGCTCCACCGATTGCACGTCCACTGCACACGTTCGAATCCACGAACGCCACTCGAATCCACGAGCACACGTTTCGAATCCACGAAACGCCTTCAACACATCGAATCCACGATGCTACGTCGAATCCACGACGCAAACTTGGCCGAAAGAAATATTGGCTTCGATGGTGATCCTTTGCTTAGATTATCATTGAAGAACCGTAGAAGGAATCTCTAAGCAAAGACTAGATCAATTCGACAAAAGATAGATCTTGGAAGAACCGTCGAATTGACCTAAAAGAGGCTATAAAGAAGAACGGTAAAAACCTAGCCTCTAGGGTTGCTCTCAAGTGTTTTTAAATTGATCGGTACCTCTTGAGAAACCCTAAGTGTCTATTTATAGTTTAGAAACCTTTGGAAAGAGATAAGCATCAAAAACTGCCTTAACAGAATTTTTCCCGCACGACGATCCGGATCGGATTTACGGCGATCCTGACTGTCGTCTTTTTCAGCGATTCCTGAAAAAACAAGGTTCGGGATCCGGATCGGAATTCTGATCCGGATCGGAATTCTGATCCGGATCGGTTCAGGATCAGAAATTCTGATCCGGACTCTGAACATCCAATTTGTCCAGTTTTTGATTTTTATGCAATGAAACCTTATCCAAGTGTTTCTAAACTACTCAAATGTATTCGGATCACCAAAATTATTTAGTTAAACGTACCTAAGCATTCCGAATCCATTTTCCTTGAGATTGATGTATATGATCCACAATTCTTCAACTTCAATCTTCAAGACTCAAAACACTGAGTGTCAACTTGAGCTCTTGTTGAATCTTCTCTAAGTCTTCGATTGCTGATTGACAATTTGATCACTTTAAGACTCCGACTCAACTCACTGACTTGACTCACGAAATATGCCAACACCAAAATGCCGTAACAATCTCCCCCTTTGGCAATTTCGTGACAAAACCCAAAAATACATAAAAACGCTCAAGTCACTCATCTTAAACCAAAAAATCGAAATTCAATGTTATCACCAAAACATTGATTTTCTTTGCGTGAAAGATCCAATAAATACAAAATTACATTTGAACCAAACAGTCCTAGAACATACTCTATGACTTAGGACTTGGAGTCTTAAAGTGATGTAATTCCTGCAAAACAAAACTCCAAACAAAATCAAACGTTAGTCGTTAGAAATTAAAATCCTACATTTGATTCGTCCTTTTGGTTCTTTTGTTTTTCGGCTCTTTCAATCTTTTCTTTATCTCCCCCTATCTTGAGCATCTCTAACATGTTCTCCATGTTCTCCATGTTCTCCCCCTGTCTTGAGCATTTATGTTCTCCCCCTTTGTGATACGATCATTATTTTCTGTTCTCCCCCTTTTTTGTCACAAATTGTCAAACAGTGAACATACTAGACAAAAGGAAATCACTAACAGCATTAGTTCATAGAGAAAGAGAGATAAAAGCTCAGTTCCGGTATATAACAAAAATGCAAATTGCGTACCGGTACCAGAAAGCAAAAATCAAATAATTTCTTGAAACAAATCCAGATTTTGGAATCTTTTCAAATACCGATTTGTATTCCATCAAGAAATCAATTTAAGTGCTTTAAACAACGAATTCACATAGATGCCATTCAATCCAATTAATTTCACAAAATTAAAAAGATTTACTCCTAAATCATGAAAAATAAAGATAAAACATTATAAACAGTTTTTCATGTTATATTCATCAAACACAAGTCATCAAAAATAATCTTGAGATCCAAACTCTATCAAGATGTAACGGATTTACAAAGATGACTTACGGAGATTTCCAAATGACATCAATCTTGAATTCTACCCTTTCAAATTGAGATAAGCACTAAATTACCTAAGGGTGGCTCTTTGAGCATCTTTTCAACTATCCCACCTTATACCAACCAGGAGATTGTTCAAAATAAGAACTTTGAATTTAAATCTCCGAATGCTTCAACTAAAGATTTTCTCATAAAATATTTTCCAAGCATCCAAAACATGTGGTAGCTTCACACAAACCGGACGACCGGGGTGGCAGCTCTTTCCTACATATGGTGGTAGTTTTCACACTCCTTTCGGATGTAACTCTTTCCACATCTTTTACAATTCATTTATTTATCCTTGTAAGAATGCAATCTCTTACGTGAAAGAATTAAATCCCAAATTTAGTCTATCGGTTGTCTCACATTTATCACAATGAATTCACACAACCGAGATAGATTAAGCATCTAAAGATCACACATGATTTCTAAAATTTGATGCTTATAACTATCAAAAACTCCTATAATGAAGTATCTTCAAGATTATGATTATGGAGTAAAGTTGATAATCCATATAAAATTAATTTGGAGTGAATGAACGTGAAACCCTTTTTATTCAATGCACTTGTTCGTTAAAAACCCTTTTGTTCAAAAACAAAGTATAAAAACGAAAGAGCATTGAAAACATGTAATGCAAAGATTAAGAAAAATATGAAGGGAAAACCAATCAAAGCATTACATACAGTCATAAGCTATTTAGAACTTAAGACAAGGAAAGATATCACCTTTCCGAATCCAAAATCGCTGGATTTTGGGTTGTCTTGATTCGTTGTGGCCAGGGGTTGTCCGCTTTGACTGTTGATCCACCTTAGGTCTTTGCCTCGCAATAATCCACTTGTATGATTGAATTGTGGCTCGGACCTTTGGTGGGTTGAGTGAACTCCTTTGACTTGATGTGTCTTTTGATTCCGTTGAGTCCGCTCCGTAGATGAAGTTGCCGAAGGACTCTTCTTTCTCTTTTTCGGGCAATTCTTCACCAAATGTCCTTCAAGTCCACATAGGTGACAAGTTTTTCCTTTCAATTTTATTGTGGAACTTGAAGCATGCACAGTTTGGTCCTTTTTAAATCCCAAACCAGCCTTGCTTGTTTGACCTAATCCGGACATACAATTAAGTTTCTTGGAACCGGTGGAAAGACTTTGTATGTCGGATTTGAGTTCATGAACTTGCTTGGTCAAAGCTTGGTTGGTGACATGAATCTCCTCAAACTGCTTTTCTAGAAAACCAATCTTGTCCATATATGATTTTGCGTTTGTCTCCGATTGGTTTAACTTTTCTTGGAGGATTTTATTGTTATCCAATAATCGTCCTTGTTCATCCTCGAGATCATGAAGTTTGATCTTTAAAGCTTGATTCTCGTCTTGAACCTCAAGTCGTTGCTTCCTCAACTTCTTGATATGCTTGGCCATCTTCTTTGATTCCGCAAGAAGTTGTTGGTATGCCTCAACGAGTTCTTCTTCGTCCGACTCCCCCTCACTTGATGACTCTCCTCCGGATGTTGATGTTTCATGCAAAATCAAAGGAATAGAGTCAGTGACTAAAGATGATAAGCACAAATTAGAAGAGGGAATTTGAGAGGCATGAAAAGCAACAAATTTTTCTTTTTCCTCTTCACTTGAGGTCGATTCATCGAAACTAGAATCGTCCCAAGTTTTTGCTTGCAAAGCCTTCTTTTTGTATGATTTCTTAGAAGGACAATCCGTTGAAATATGGCCGTAGCCTTTGCATCGATAGCATCGGATTTCCCCTTCGAAATCATCTTTTTCTTTTTCTTTAGAAGGTTTTGCAACGCCTTTGAGTTTAGAGGATTTAGAACCCGATGATCCTTTAGATGGTTTCGTGGATGAAGATCCATCGGTTCGATTCTTCCAAAACTTCCGACGAAATTTCTTTGTGATCCGCGCCAATTGTTCTTCAAAATCGGCAAAAGAGATTTCATCGTCGGAACTCGATTCGCCATCTTCTTCCTTTGTTGATTTGAATGCAATACCTGTAAGCTTAGAAGAAGACTTGGAAGAAATTTGATTAGTAGGAAAAGTCATCTCATAAGTTTGTAAAGCACCTACTAATTCCTCTACACTCATCTCATCCGGATGACTAACGGTTTCAATGGCGGTAACCTTTGCCCTAAACCGTTCCGGAAGAGTCCGAAGAATCTTTCTTACAATTTTCGACTCCGGGATCTTTTCTCCTAAATTAGCACATGTATTAATTACATCTTGAAGTCTAGTGTAATAATCTGTAAACAATTCATGCTCTTCCATATGAATAGAGTCAAATTGACTTGTAAGCATCTGGAGCTTTTGAATTTTTACAAGATTAGTACCCTCATGTGTAATTTTGAGAATATCCCAAATTTCCTTCGCGGTTTCACACGCGGAAATTCGTGTAAACTCAGTCGAGGAAAGAGAATTATATAAAGCGTTCATACCTTTCCCATTGTAAGAAGATCTTTCGATTTCCTCTTTGGACCATCTAGAGCGAGGTTTTGGGGTAGTAGAATTTCCTACTTCCTCAACAGGATGCACCCAACCGTATTCAACGGTTTGCCAAACACGCTCATCAATAGAGATGAGAAAAGCTCTCATCCGCACTTTCCAATATGCATAATTGGTCCCATCAAAAAGAGGAGGTCTAAAAATATTACCACTTTCACCCGACATGATAGATAAACCTAAAACCCGCTCTGATACCAATTGTTGGTTTTTAAGGATCCACAAGGATCTAAATAGGTACTATCAAACACCTAGAGGGGGGTGAATAGGTGTAATATTATAAAACCAATCTCAGTGCAAAAATAAAAACCAATGCGGAAAATAAAAATAGCACACCGAGATTTACGTGGAAACTCCAATCCAGGAGAAAAACCACGGGACCAACACGCAATAACAATCCACTAAGAATAGAAGAATAACAAGGTGATTACCGACTCCACGGACTCAACCCCTCCTTCAACTTCTTCGGACCTTGCGCTCCACCGATTGCACGTCCACTGCACACGTTCGAATCCACGAACGCCACTCGAATCCACGAGCACACGTTTCGAATCCACGAAACGCCTTCAACACACCGAATCCACGATGCCACGTCGAATCCACGACGCAAACTCAGCCGAAAGAAATATTGGCTTCGATGGTGATCCTTTGCTTAGATTATCATTGAAGAACCGTAGAAGAAACTCTAAGCAAAGATTAGATCAATTCGACAAAAGATAGATCTTGGAAGAACCGTCGAATTGACCTAAAAGAGGCTATAAAGAAGAACGGTAAAAACCTAGCCTCTAGGGTTGCTCTCAAGTGTTTTTTAAATTGATCGGTACCTCTTGAGAAACCCTAAGTGTCTATTTATAGTTTAGAAACCTTTGGAAAGAGATAAGAATCAAAAACTACCTTAACAGAATTTTCCAGGACGACGATCCGGATCGGATTTACGGCGATCCTGACGTCGTCTTTTTTCAGCGATTCCTAAAAAACAAGGTTCGGGATCCGGATCGGAATTCTGATCCGGATCGGAATTCTGATCCGGATCGGTTCAGGATCAGAATTCTGATCCGGACTCTGAACATCCCAATTTGTCCAGTTTTTGATTTTTATGCAATGAAAAATTATCCAAGTGTTTCTACACTATCAAAAGTATTCGGATCACCAAAATTATTTAGTTAAACGTACCTGAGCATCCGAATCCATTTTCCTTGAGATTGATGTATATGATCCACAATTCTTCAACTTCAATCTTCAAGACTCAAAATACTAAGTGTCAACTTGAGCTCTTGTTGAATCTTCTCTAAGTCTTCGATTGCTGATTGACAATTTGATCACTTCAAGACTCCGACTCAACTTACTGACTTGACTCACGAAATATGCCAACACCAAAATGCCGTAACACGCCGTACCCCGCAAACCACAACCTAGTGCAACAACCCGCACCTGGCCAACCGCCCAACATCCGCGGTCGCCGATAACCCTACCTAACACAATCCGGCACGACCTGTCCCCGACACCAAGATCCCAGCTACACTATCTCTAATCCCTGCTCGAACCCGAGCAACATGAACCATACGACTGACAGAAAAGGGGAAAGGAAGCAGAAATGGTTTCTCCTAAGTCAAGTCCCAATATGAAAGTGTAGCAGTAAAAGATGACCTATCTAGATGTCCATACAAGCATGCATTTGTCCTCAAACAGAATAAAGAAATATAAACCTCATGCCAACTTATCAATGACCATACCTGTCCATAGTTCTCGATCCATAATCGCTCCTCATAGTAGAACCTGCACATAACTACATAATCCTATCCCATTGCATAAACCAACCTCATAAAAGGTTATGTGCTAACATGGCATGATAATCAATCATATAGGGTAACCTTGTCTTGGGTAAGCTTCCACTAATCATCAACATGAATGTTTGATTAATGCCATTTTCATACAATGAATAATTCACTTGCAATTTCCATAAAATCCACATTGTTAAGCTTACCGATCAATCCCAGCTCTTGTACCATACACCTGCATGCAATTCTAACATATAAAAATTTAGAGAACCGACCACCGGTTCTTGGAATAAAGCACCTACAACGCATTCTGCAGGCAAAGCCGAAGTCGGTGAAGTACGCAGCCACACTAAATCCAAAATCTGCCAAAATCGCACCCTCGGTAACAGCCGCACAGACCTTTGTTCCAATCAACAACATCACCAACAATTAATAACCAATCACTACAATTCCTAAAAACAGCATACGCTGTTTTTACCAACCAGCAGAGTGGAGAAGCCTTTTCACCTGTATACAGACCTCCAAAAATTCCAAAAAAATCACGGTTGCGATCCTCGCGACGAGTAGTCCCAAATCGACTGTTTAAACGCCCCGTTCCGATACCTGTAGACCAAGAAACAATTCGGACAACGTTGGAAGCCATTCCCTCAAGAACACCATTCTGCTGGAAAAACAGCAGTAAAGAAACTTAATTCTCACCCTCGAAATGACCTCATAAAAATCCAATAAAAATACGAGTGCGTTCCTCTCGAAGAGTAGATATCAATCGACACTTGAATCACCTCATTCCGATACCTGTGGGCTGAGAAATAAATCCAACAAGCTCATGCTGTCCAAAATCACCACAGAAAAACAGTGGCTCAGAGATGCCTCGGGAACTGTGCCAAAAACTCGAAATACGGAGAAGTGATCAGCACGAAAAACGAAGTCTTACCTCTCGTGAACGCGCTGCCACAAAAATCGTGGAAAATGAAGGTCTGAGCAAGCCGAGGGAGCCTGCGCACCGAAACGCGACGAAGGGGATCATCGGTGAAGGAAAGTCGCACTGTGCCAAAAGCCGCATACCTCGAAGTGCGTGCCACCAAAAATTCCCAAACTTCTCCACGAGATGCTCCACAGGAAGATGAACAACTTTGCTTAAGGTTGCCAAGAGAGAAGAGCTCGGGAAAAGCCTCAAACTGCAGGCCAAAGGGAGGTATTTATAGTCAAAACTGAACAAATCAAATAATTACCTCTGTGTCCCCACTTCCGGGCGCCCGAAAAATTCGGGTTGCTACAGTAATGGGCCCGGCCCATTACTGTGCAGGCCCGAAACCACCACAGCCCGCCACGCGGCCCACTGCGCAGCCCACCCGCGCTTCGCTGCGCCCGGTGCACGTGCGCCCGCCAATAACGGCGCGCCACGTGGCACCGACAACCCTGCACCGCGCACGACGCGCGCCTGCCCACGCGCGTACGGCCACCTGCCCCGGTCACCTGCTCCGTTCCCTGCGTGGACCGCGCGCACAGAACCGCTCCAATAACAAGCCACCACGTGTCCCTCCCCTGGTGCACGCCTCGCCCGTGGACCGCGCGCCTGCCCGCGCGCCCGCGCGCCTGCCCGCGCCCGCGCGCCTGCCCGCCGCCGCTCCGTCGCCTGCCCGAGCTCGCGCCGCCGCGCTCCACCGCTGCCCGCCGCCGGCCGGTCGCCGGAATTACTGTTCCGGCCGTGAACAGTAATTTTACTGTTCCAAAATCCGAAAAATGCAAGTAAATAGCCCATTTTGACGTTTTCGCGCGCTTGAATCCAAATCCGCTGTCCGTTTTGCCAAATTCCAAATCCAAAAATTTGCCGGAGGCATCCGGAAAGGTGTTCCTTGGTCCAAACTTCGCTCCTGAGTCCATTTTTAATATCCGCTTCGCGCGAAACTACTTATAAACACCCAACGGGGTCTTCCGATCACTCACGTGATCCACACGAAGTCCAAAGTTCACCACTTAGGTCCAATTGGTGCACAAACACCCCAAAACACACTACAGATCCCCAGAAGTTGCCAAACACACCGCAGAAGCTCAGCGGAGATCCAGGTCATCACAATAGCTCTTCGGGGTTTGGAAAATAAAACTTATTTGAACTGATTTTTATTAAAGAACTAAAATATATTAAATTGGGTTTCTCAGATTAAAATAGTTTTCAGTAATAACTGTCATATTTTATTACAAACTTCCTCACCCGAGAGAGTTTGGGTGACCTGGGTTCTAGGGGTCGTTCCCTTATTTCGGGACGAAAGCTATGGGGGCTGTACCTGGAACCTGTTCTTGTTTGATAGGGTTGTAGGTGATGGTCTCCCGGAACTTTCGGACCCTGGTTGGTTTCTTCCTATATTTTTTACCGAGGGAGTTATTTTTTCCGAACTGTAAGGGGCCGAGAACTTCGAAAGGCGGAGCTTGGAGTCTGTTCTTGTTTGATTGGGGTTCTAAGCAACGACCTAGCGGAGTTTCCCTTATGGTGTCGGTCAGTTCTGTGTCATCTGTGAGTTGGTGTTCTGCGTTGGGGAGCTGTTGGGTGGACGGCAGTCCTGACTGTCGAGCTTTTTCAGCTAGTGAGTTAGAGATGTGTTTTGGGCACTGTTGATCTTGTTGATCATTGATTTGGATTATAGCCTGCATGAGCCACATTGAGCTCGACAGAGATGCGCTGATACTTTCCTCTGTGGGGTCGCGCCCCTCGAGTGCCACTCCGGAGCTGGGCCTGTTACTTTGCTATCGCGACTTGTTGACGCAGTCCCTCTGGCTGGGCCAGTTTTGGCAGTCACGGACGCCCTACGTAAGTCTAGTCCTCCGTGGATGTAATGGTAGTAGGTGGACGCAGGTTTGACTGGACCCTATGTGGCAGTCACTGTGATTGGGTTGATTGAGTATTTAGGTTAGAGTTGATGCATCATTTTCATCTGTATCACCCTTTGAGCATTGTAGATAGAGGCATGATAGTTGTAGACTCTTTCCAGCTTATCTTTTCATTATTACAGTCTTCCTATTATCTTATGTCTCTAGTAGACTTAGTGGGCCGACCGTTGGGCTTGGTGGCGGTACCCACTGAGAACTACTGTGGGATGTAGTTTTCACACCCGTTGTGGTGACTTTTCCCAGGGACCCTTTCTCCAGTTCCTGCTGCTCCAGTTGCTGATCCTTTGTTTTTGCTAATCGAGGTGAGGGAGTCGCGAGCTGTTCCCTACCGGTCCTTGGAGTATAGCTGTACCCCTTTTTGGGAGCTTAGTAGTACAGTCTGCTGGATTATTGTTGTTAGTTACTTTTGAGAATTTTATTTTTGAGAGACTTTTGTAGTGAGATTCAGACTTGTACTATTTGATAGTTGTATTATCTTATTTCAGTAGTTTACTTTTCAGCTCTGATATCTGTATAGCTATAATATCCTTCTTTGTGCAGGTTAGACGCTTCGTCTATACGGGGCTTCCCGTATAGGCGGCGGATCTGTTGGCGGGCACGGGTCGCAGTTTCGACCACGGACCGTGACACAAACAATATCCAAAAAATTATTAATTAATAAAATTTTCTTAAAATTACTCTTTTTTCTACATTTTATTTAGTTTCCATACAAATTTTCTACATTAGAGATATCTTTAATTGGTAAAAATTATACAATATATTTTGATAAAAAATGTATGAAGGCCGTCCCATCTTTATTCCCTAATAATTTTTTTTTTTTTATCATACACTAATGTAGAGAAATAAATTTAAAACTTAACCAAAAATTTTAAATCCTAAACACTAAATACTAAATTTTAAAATTAAAATAAAATAATTAAAAGATATTTTGGGTGGAAAAGATACTTTGTATTTTAAGGGTAATTTGATTTGATGGTATTGATTGACTATAAATTTATAGATTTATAAAAAAATCTTAAACCGTATGGTTGCAAGTAACTATTTCAAAAAAATGGAATAGGTTAATTAAAGAGAAGTGAAACTGTTTAGTAATTACAGAAAATAAAAACAGAATTTTATATTTTATTGTCATAAATTAGTATGAAATTTTAAATATAATATAATATTTTATTCTATTTTTCGTATTTGAATAAAATACTGTATTTTTATATGATTAAAACAATAGGTCATTAGAAACATATCAAACATATCATATCATATCATATATATATATATATATATATATATATATATAGAGAGAGAGAGAGAGAGAGAGAGAGAGAGAGAGAGAGAGAGTCCGGCTGCTATATTATTAATAGTACCAAGTTATTTGTGCTATCAAGTTTTATACCATTAGATCAACCCCTTTGATCATTTTTACTTGTTAGATTTTACTATTTTTTTAACTATCTATGAAATTTAAGGGGCCCACTATCATCTCAACCACACATCTTTTAATTCAAGAATTAAAAACTTAATAGCACCAATTACTTGATACTTTTAATAGTATTCCAGTATAGCTATATATATATATATATATATATATATATATATATATATATATATATATATATATATATATCACACACCATGCAAACAACCAAAAAAAATGAAACATTGTTTAAGTTAAGAATGACATCAATATTTTTAGTAAACAAATATATTAAATAAGACATACATTAATAATACAATAATATGCGAAATTTTAAAAATTAAAAAAAATTCACTTTAAATGAATGCTAATTATGAATATGCAAATCTAATTTACAAACATTCCATTTTGAATGAATGCTAATCATGATACTATAGTTTTATAGGATGAATCATTGTACAAACTAACTAATTCTTTTCTTCTATACTTTTATTTTCAACTAGTGCCTATTTTCGTTAAAAATAAAAAATAAAAAAGCGTGCACCATCATAAAAAAATTCTAAATTTAATTCAATCTAATGATTTTAAAAATTTTACTTAAAAAAAATTATAATTTTAAAAAAGAAAAAAATATATATAATTTTATGATAAAAATGGATATAAAATTAGGATATAAAAAAAAAATTTGTAAGTTAAATTAGGGCACATCTATACAAATACTATTTGACAGTTGACTTTCTCTGAGAGGACCACGTTGATACTAAAGACACAATTCAATAAAAATTTGCCACGTATTAGTAAAAATTTTGAATGCGCCCATTGTACCGTTTGTAGTGCTCCGACTTTTGCTAAAGAAGCAAAGTGCGGATAAGTTATTCAAAACGAATTTTAAAATATGATAAAAATAAAATGGAACAAATTTGGTTCGAAGCAAATAGCATTCGAATCAAAGTTGAGTTAAAAAAAGTACGAAAATGATAGAAATATGCAAATTCTGAATTTTTGGCCAATTTTCAGGTGTTTGAAAATGCCCGGTGGGCACCCGGTCTTCAGATCGGGCCCTGGTGCGGGCGCCCCGGCCAACTTTCAGATTCGGGTTTTCGACGCCCGGATTGCCTTTCGGGCGCTCGAATTCGGCGGCAGAAACTCTAGGTTGAGGAAAATTAGTGAAATTTTTTTTTTGGGTATTGCGATCATTTCACCCCTTTGCTGCCCCCAGCCATCCTTGACAGTAAACCCACTCTCTTTCACTCTCTCTCCTCCATCGTGTGCCCTCCCCCCTCTCTCTCTCTCTCTCTGAATCCAGAGAAGGAAAAAAAGGAAAGAAAAAGAAAGAAGGTGGAGTGAGGTGGTGCCCCCTCTCTCTCTCTCTCTCTCTCTTGCGCGCGCGCGCGCGCGCTGCGTGCTGCTACAGGGAGAAGGAAAGGAAGAAGAAGAATAAGAAGGAGAGGAAGGAAAAGAAAGGAAAAAAAAAAAAGAAAAAAAGTAGAGGGGGAAGTGGTGGCTGTGGTTGAAGGTTGTGGGCTCCAAATCATTTGGAGATTTTGGAGAAGAGCTTCAACCTCCTTCTTTCTTCTCTTTTGGCCAAGAATTCAAAAAGAGGGAAGTGAAAAAATTTAGAATTTTATTTTTAAAGCTTTTTGTGAGTTCAAAAAAGAAAAAAAAAAAAAAAACAAACAAAAAAAAAAAAAAAAAAAAAAAAAAAAAAAAAAAAAAAAAAAAAAAAAAAAAAAAAAGAAGAAGATAGAAATGATCTCTTATGTTTATTATCCTATTTTTTAGCAATTTTTTGAAGGTCAAAGAGATCAAAACCCACCCTCTTGCAAAGAACACATAGAATGGGATATTTTCGAAAAAGAATGATCTTTTTTTTTTTTCTTTGCTTTTTAAATTAGAAGTATGCCAGTAGGTATTGTAATAAATTGGGTGATGAATGTGATTAATTAGGATTTGATCCTAAAAGTGAAATTATTGCTAAAACCTAATGTAGGGTGCTTATGTTGGTAAATAATGATATTTTATTTATTTTTTAAAGGCTAAATTACAGAAAACCTCCCTCTCATATCTCGCTTTTCTACTTTACCCCCTGTCATTAAAAAGTCGACAATCTGCCCCCTCTTAATTACTGAATTGTATTTAGGGGGCAACGACGTTAACGGGAATGGTAAAATGACGAAAATGCCCTCCTCTTTTTCTTTTTTTTTTATTCCGAAGTTTTTTTTTTTTTTTTTTTTTTTTTAAGGATATTTTCTAAGGGTATTTTTGGTATATGAAATTATATTTTCAAAAAAACTGACGGTCAACTGACGGCGGGGGGTTATTGCACAATTTGGTAATTACGAGGGGGCAGATTGTCGACTTTTTAATGACAGGGGGGTAAAGTGGAAAAGCGGGATATGACAGGGGGGTTTTCTGTAATTTAGCCTTTTTTAAATTAGAAGAATTATAGTAAGTATGTAGTGTAGTATTTATGATTATGGGTAAAATATGGTTTAACTCTAAAAGAGAGCCATGTTAAATTTAGTGTAGGTTATTAAAATAGCAAAAGATAATGTGTGGTTGTAATCAAGTTTAGGGTATAACCCTAGTAAATGATATAAATAAATTTAGAGAAAGGTTTATCTTACAAATGCATGATTAATTATGACTTAGGAGAAAACTTGGTCAAAGTGTATGGATATGAAAACTAGGAGAAGATCTAGACTAAGGCTATGTTTGGTTGGGAGATAAAGGGGGATAACTTCTTTATCCTCCATTTATCTTCCAAACACAAAAAAAAAATTGGAGGAATTTATTATTCCTCCTTCCTTAACGGGCTATTCTGGAAGAACCCGCTGAGGAGGGGGGATAACAATTCCCCCCATTAGTAGGAATAAGGTTGTTCTCATTCGGGAACAATCTTATTTCCATCTTTTTTAAATTTTTTTAAATTTAAATTAAAATTTATAAAATTTCAAATTTAAATTTTTTTTATTTTATAAATTTTAAAATTTTTAAATTTAATTTTTTATAAATCTAAAAATTTAAAATTTTAAAATTTATACAAATTTTGTATATATAAAATTTTAATTTTTTATAGAAATTTTTTAATTTATAAAAATTTAAAAATTAAAATTTTTGCATTATCTTTTACATATTTTTTGAAATAATTAAAATTTAAATTTTTAAATTTAGAAAAATTTTATAACTTTTTAAATTTTTAACTTTAATTTTTAATAAATTTATAAATTTAATAAATTTTAAAATTTATACAAATTTTAAAATTTTTAACTTTAATTTTAAAAAAAAATTAAACGGTATTATTTACTAAAATATAAGCTTTAATTTATACAAATATTAATTATTATTTAATTAATATTTTATATTAATTAATTAGATAATTATTATTATTTTAAAATTATAATTATTTTTATTTTTTTACTATTCTCGCTTATTCCAAAAAATGAACCAAACACAATTTTAGTTTTTCCTAAGAATAACAGTTTTACAAACCAAACACTATTTTTCTTTTATCCCTGACTATCCCGGAATAGTAAGTTATCTCAGGGATAAAAACATTTATCCCCAAACTCATAATCCCGGAACCAAACATTACCTAAGAGTTCAAACGAGTGGTATGAAACCTAGGAGATAACTCTAAGCAAACAAGTGCCATTGCCTTAGGCCCCATTTGGTTCGGGTATAAATTTAAGAGGTATAAATTTTTTTATACCTAGGATAACTTGCTATTCCGGGATAATCAAGTATAAAAGTTAAATTGCGTTTTGTTCAAAAGTTAGTATTCTCTGGAATAAAAAAAAATTATGTTTGGTTAAAATTATGAGATAGCAGAGAATAGTGAAAAAAGATGGTAGATTTTTTATCAAAATGCCAACTTTGCCCTTACCTTCTATATATATAAATTAATTTTAATTATTATAAATTAATTAAAATGACAATTTAATTGTAAATAATAAATTACATCTTACCTAAACAAAATAATTTTTTATATTTTATAATATATTTTAGTAAATAATAGTTAGTAAACAAGATTAGTAAACATAATTAGTAAACAAAATATAAAATAATTTTTTATATTTTATAGTATATTTTAGTAAACAAAATTAATAAACATAATTAGTAAATATTATATTTTTAGTAAATATAGTCTCAGATTGGAAGGTAAGCTAAATTAAAAAAAGAAAAAAATCATTCATTGCCCCTAGGTATAAACCTTATTCCGGGGGATGGAATAGAGCTTAACGGGTTATCCTGGGATAACCCGTTAAGCAAGGGATATTTTAAACCTTTATTCCTAGGTTTTTTTTCCTGTTGTTTGGCTAGGATTGGGGGATAAAGAGGGTTATTCTCCCTTTATCCCCTAATCAAACAGGGCCTTAGAGAATAACCTAAGGTTGCATGATAGAGTGTTCAATATAGAGTCAATGAAATCTAAGTTAAGGTGAAATTCAACAGACTCAATGAACTCTAGGTTAATGTTGGAATGCAAGGTAGAGTCAATGAACTCTGGGGTATAGATGTAATGTAACTTAGAGTCAATGAACTCTAGGTTAGGTATGAAATGAGTTATAGAGTTAACAAACTCTAGGCCAAATGTGTAATGAATTATAGAGTTAATAAACATTACGCCAAATGTGTAATGATTTATAGAGTTAACAAACTCTAGGCCAAATGTGTAATGAATTATAGAGTTAATGAACTCTAGGCCAAATGTAAAGTGAAAAATGTAGAGTTAGTAAACTCTAGGCCAAAGGTAAGTTGGAATGATTAGTGTCCTCGAGATATAATGATACCCTAAGGTTGTAAACATAGAGTTAATGAATAAGTGAGTAAATAAATGAATGAAAGAAACAAAAGCTAAAAGAAAGCTTAAAGGGTTAAAGAACTAAAGAAAATGCCAAGTGGCTAAAGAGTTAAAAGAGAATGAAAATAGCACTCTCGGATTTGAGACTCGTCAATTGGGAGCGCGACTCCTTGGGTAGAGACCCGTCGGATGAGATACTTCCGTAGGGATTAAGAACAATTAAAATGAAATTGACGCCAAATGGTATGGTCAATTGTGAATGTGAATAAACGGGAATCTCTAACTTAAATTGGTGTTAGTGACAATCAAGCTATCATATAGTAAATAACCTAGAATAAAAGAGAAAAGTAAAAGAGGAAAAAGGCAAAAGTGCCAACGGGAGGGACCGAGCATATTTCGACTCCCGGGTGAATGAGTGCCAGGGCGCTTTAAACTCATTCGAGACAAAAGTGGAAAGTAAAAGGCAAAGTAAAAATGAAAGTAAAAGGCAAAGAAAAGTGAAAGTAAAAGGCAAAGTAAAAGATAATTAAATTGGCACCCTCGGATTTGAGACTCGTCAATTAGGAGCATGACTTCTTGGGGGAAGACCCGTCGGACGAGCTAGTTCCATCGGGATTAAAAGTAATTAAAATAGTACCTTCAGATTTGAGACTCGCATTTTGGGAGTGTGAGAGTGATAGCCAT
The DNA here is from genome assembly GCA_029168755.2 of Tillandsia fasciculata. Classification (NCBI taxonomy): domain Eukaryota; kingdom Viridiplantae; phylum Streptophyta; class Magnoliopsida; order Poales; family Bromeliaceae; genus Tillandsia; species Tillandsia fasciculata. The sequence goes on along the minus strand of CM054931.1, from coordinate 15,341,694 downwards.
CTCCCCGAGCAGAGGCCCTTTTGTGGCATGAGGTACTTCTGAATGGTATACAGAGCACCTATGTGTAGTCGCCTCGTCTTATTAGTCGCATGACTATTAGGGCACGGGCCTATTGGACGAGGTCTTCCAAAGGGATAAACAACTTGAACTAAAATAAAATAAAGAGAATGTAGAGTCGCCAAGGTGGCCGGGTTAGTACAACCCCTTTTGTAGCGGCATAGTGGCCGAGCTTATGGATAGTAGCCTAGTATGGCATAATATGGTAGCAATGAGACATTGAGTACACACAGGTAGTGTAGTGATATTCATCATTATATGTATATGAGCATGTAATTAGCATTTACATCTTTCCTTATCATATATTACCTGCTATATTGCTTTCATTGGACCAAGTGGTGTAAAATATTCTTTCTCGATGGTTGAACCCACTGGAAACTATTTGTAGTTCTCACACACCATTGGGTGACCTTTTTCACAGGTCCAAGTACAGCCGTTGAGACACATGACAGGGCAAGGGCCCAGCAGCATAGAGACCTAGAGGGTCTAGCAATTGTCACCTTTGTATTTTGAGTGAACTATGTATTGTGAGGAAAAAGATGCAAATTGTAATATTTGTTCAAATGCAAGTTGAGAGAGAAAATGTAATAAATTCTATATTGTGATTCACTCATGTGGTTGCTTTCATTTGCTTGTTTAAACTGGTGGTTTAATGAATGAAAGTTTTAGTTAGTAGTGGTTTTTATTATTCTGATATTGCTCTTCCATATACACCTTGTGGTGACCTGGATCTCTGCAGGGCTACTACAGTATGACCAGCAGCTTCTGGAGGCTTACGTGGTGTGTCGGTGGTGTTTGTGCACAATTTGGACACAAGTGATGGACTTCGGGCTTAAAATGGATCACGTGAGTGATCGGAGGACCCCGTTGGATGTTTAGAAGTGGTTTCGCACGAAACGGATATTAAAATTGGACTCAACGCGAAGTTTGGACCAAGGAACACCTTTTCGGATGCTTTCGGCAATTTTTAGAGTTGGAATTGGGCAAAACGGACAGCGGATTTGGATTCAGCGCGCGAAAACGATCGAAATGGGCTATTTACTTGTATTTTTCGGAGCTCGGATGATCCGGCACGAATTTCGAGGCAGTGGTACTGTTTCGGCACCGGCGAGCGGCGGCGGCGGCGGCGGGCGGCGGCGGAGCGGGCTCGGGCAGGCGGCGGAGCGACCGCGGGCAGGCGCGCGGGTGCGCGGGCAGGCGCACGGTCCACGGCGCCGGCGTGCACCGGAGGCTGGCCACGTGGCGTGACACGAGTGGTCGGTGCTGTGGACCGGGTCCACGGAGCATGTGGGGCCAGCCTCGGGGTGCGTGCGTGCAGAGGTGCAGGCGGCGTCGCAGGCGCGCACGTGGGCGCGCTGACCGCGGTTTCCCGCGCGTTGGGCGCGCCATGTGTCGGCAGCGGGTTGGACCACGTGGGGCGCGGCGGGTGGTCACGTCGGCTGTTTCCTGTTCTGGGGTGACGTGGCGCGACCTGGCGCTTTCGGGCGCGCGATGAACGGTGGATCCGGGCGGCACTGTTTGCGCCCGGAAATTCCGAGCACCCGAAAATGCACCAGGAAGTGTGCTTTTTCCCTTTTTCTTCAGCCTATAAATAGGCAGTTTAGGCCTTTGGTGTGGGTTTTTCGGCTGTTCTGGGGCTCCCCTTTTGCACAGAAGTTTTCTACACTGTACCCTCCCCACTCCGACGAATTTTCGAGATTTTTGGAGACTGCGGCTTCGGTGTTATCTGCGACGCGCCGCACAGCGACGCACTTTGGATTTTTGGCTATTACCGTCGCTTTTCAGTCCGCGAGGCACACCGGATCACCCCGATGGAATTTTGAGCCGATTTTCACGGCATCACGTTCACGAGAGGTAAGGCTTCGTTTTCCGTGTTGTACACTTTTCCTCGTTTCGAGTTTTCGGCACTGTTCCCGAGGTGTTTCTGTAAAGTACCGAATTTTCGGCACATAAATAAATGTAAATAAAGGTGGTATGAAATGCTATTGTTATGAAAGTTAGGGGAGTAAAGAATATGTGGAAGCGAGTTGGGCCCAAATCGGGATAAAATATGGAGTTCTAAAATTTTATTCAAGAAAGAGGGCCCAGATTTTTAGTGAAAAATTCACAGTGTCGGAAAATTCCGAGAAAATTACGGGAGCCCCGTAAATATGTTTTAAGGCCACAGAAAAAGTTTCGCGTTGATCGGAGGCCGAATAGTGAGAACGGGCTCCGCCAATAGTGTCGAAAAATTATGAGAAAATTACGGGAGTTTCGTAATTATGTTTTAAGGTTACAGTAAAAATTTCGTGTTGATCGGGATACCCGGATTGTGAGAACGGGGTCCGCCAGCGATTTTGAATACAGCGGGGCTTTTGGTGACCCAGAAATGGCCCAAACTGAAAATTTAAAATTTTCTGTGGTAAATTAAGTTGAAACGAAGCCGCCTGTCAAATTTGGACGGAAACGGACGAAAAAACGGATAAAAACGGAGCAAAAACGGATTTCCGAGGCGACGGCGGCACGGGAATCAAGGTGGCAGGGGGCTCTGGTGGCAGGCGGGTCAAAGTGGGGGGCCGCCACATGGCGGGCCCCCATTGGGCCCGTACAGGCACGCCCCTGGGGGCGCGCGCCCGCATGGCGCTGGGGCGCACGCTTGTGCAGGGGCGCGCGCCCCTGTATGAGGGGGGGGGGGGGGCCGCCAGGTGGCGGCCCCCATTGGAGGGAGCCCATGGACCCTGGCGGCCCCCCATTGGAGGGAGCCCATGGACCCGGTCCACAAACCCCCTCCCTCCCTCTTCCTTTCCTCCTCTTTTTCTTTTTTTTTTTTTTTTCTTCTTCTTCTTCTTCTCCCTCGCAGACCCTTGCTCCTCTCCTTTCTGTTCTTCTTCTCCAACCGACCTGAGAGAGAGAGAGAGAGAGAGAGAGAGTGAGAGAGAGGGGAGGAAATTTTGTGAGATGGAACGGCGCGACTGTACGAGGTAAGTCCCCCGCACGTTATTTTTACGGTATTTTTGGCACAGTTTTTTTTAGGCCTCCTTTGGGTTTGGATTTGACCCCATACCGTTTTGCGTGCTAGGGACCGAGTTTACTGTGCCGTTTTACTGCGCGGACTGTCACGGGCATTTTTGGGCGCGCCTCGTTTTGCGTGCAAATTGTCAAAAAAAAAACACCGTTTTACGTGCCAACCCGAGATACGTGCTCCGTTTTACGCGCAGATTGAGTTATTGTGCACCGTTTTGCGTGCAGTTTGTAATATTATACATCATTTTTCGTGCAGGGATAGAAAAATATGCACCGTTTTGCGTGCAACCTTACAGTTAAGCGTGCACCGTTTTGCGTGCAGATCGCTTTGTCGCGCACCGTTTTGCATGCAGTCTTTAATATTATACATCATTTTTCGTGCAGGGATAGAAAAATATGCACTGTTTTGCGTGCAACCTTACAGTTAAGCGTGCACCGTTTTGCGTGTAGATCGCTTTGTCGCGCACCGTTTTGCGTGCAGTCTTTAATATTATACATCGTTTTTTGTGCAGGGATAGAAAAATATGCACCGTTTTGCGTGCAACCTTACAAAAAAATGTGCACCGTTTTGCGTGCAGATCGTTTTGTCGCGCACTGTTTTGCGTGCAGTCTTAAATATTATACATCATTTTTCGTGCAGGATTAGAAATGTGTGCACCGTTTTGCGTACAACCCTATAGTAAAATGTGCACCGTTTTGCGTGCCAATACGAGGTACGTGCTCCGTTTTGCGTGCAGGTTGGACCAGTGCGCATCATTTTACGTGCAGATTCTAATAGTATGCATCGTTTTTCGTGCAGGGCTAGAAAAAATGGGCACCGTTTTGCGTGCAACCCTACAGTCAAGTGTGCACCGTTTTGCGTGCAGATTTGAGGTATGTGCACCGTTTTGCGTGCAGGTTGTGTTGTCGCGCACCATTTTGCGTCTAGGTTGAAGTGGCGCGCATAATTTTGCATGCGGGTTTTTAATGACGTGCACCGTTTTGCGTGCAGGTTTGGTGGACGTGCACCGTTTCGCGTGCAGACTCGAGGGAGGTGCATCGTTTTGCGTGCAAGCTCAAGGGAACAAGTGGAATCGCGCGAAGACCAATTGCAAGTGTCTACAAGCAATTGGAGATACCACAAGGTGGGAAATTCTGCCGAAATTGGGTGACCTCTCCCCTTGCTCCTTTGCTTTTCGATCTAGAAGCATGATAGTAGCCTGTTAGAGGCGTTAGGTAATTATGATTATTATTGCATGTGTAGAGAGATACAGATGAAAAGTGCAAATGTTGGTTGCCAAAGACAGATGATAAATGTGCATGTGTAGAGATATTTAGAGAATAAGTGACATTTATGATTTATCCAAATAGGGGATAAACTGGTATGTGTAGATGGACACAGATGGAAAATGCAACTGTTGGCTGCCAAAAAGGAGATAATTAATTTGCATGTGTAAAAAGAATTAGGGAAAAAGTGCAATTCTTGACTTATCTACATTGATGATAATTGCATGCATAGAAGATAAATATTATTTTTATGATGGATATGGAAAATAATTGCATGCGTAGAAATAAATAATTATGTGATAACTGTGATCATGTTAGGATACAACCCTAGGAATCATGTGACATCAAGGAAAAGGACATGTTGGTAGTAAGACTAGGAGAAAACCTAGTATAGGGGTTTGACGAGTGACATCAACTTTAGGAGTTATCCTAGGATTGGACGAGTGGCATTGTCTTAGGGGATAACCTAAGGATACTGTATAGAGTGATCAACATAGAGTCAAGGTGTAGAGTACCGGGTCTTCGGATGGCGCGCCGACCGCACAGGATGTCGTGGAGCAGAGAGTTTGCCTCGGGCATGTTGCGTTTGTGTTTACTGTTGATGTCGGGTTGATTTGGATCAACGCAGAAGTCCCAGCTCGATTCGGGACTTTTCCGGCATAGTGCGCCGATTGAGGATTGGATTTGAAAATTTCCGACTTCACAGTGGAGTACAGAAAATTCGGGAACACTTGGAACAGGTATATTATCAGATTACAGCGAAGTTCGGGAGGTTCCGGACTGACGCGGAGGATCCGGAGGCAAAAAGTGAGTCGGAACTGACAGTTTCGGGGCCGGTTTTTGATTTGAGCACCCCGACTCAACGGATGAGCTTTTTGAAGAGAAAAAGCTTTGAGTGCGTGTACTTTCGATTTACAGCGGAGTTCGGGTGGTTCCGGACAGCGACGGAGAGCCCGAAGGCAAAAAGTGAGTTGGAGTTGGGCTTTTTGGATTATTTTATTGTTTTAATTAATTAGTTTGGACTAATTAAGGGTCTCCTCTGTTTGGTGGCTGTGAGGTGGAATGAGAGATGTGGATTTGAGGTAAGTGGATTTATTTGGTTTTAATTTAGGCTTAACTTTAATTAAGTTTTAAATATTCTTTCAAAGTCAAACCATTTTTGCTCTTTATTTTAAATTGCTTCTTATCCACTTAGTGCCCATCCCCTCCACCTGCCACCCTCTGCTGCTTGGAGTGTAGCAGAGAAAGAAGAAAGAGAGGAAAAGGAAGAAGAAGAGGGAAGATGAAGAAGGTGAAGTAGAGGAAGAGAGAGGACTTGAAGGTAATCTTGGTCTTGACTCTCCGTTGGTGGCCGAGAGAGCTCGTGGGCGTGCGGCGACGTGGTAAGCTAAATTCAGATTTTTGGGGTTTTCCTCGATTTTATTTGTTTTAAAAAATTTATTTTCTGCGCGGGGGGTTGCCGCCGTGGGGAGCCGCGCGCGCG
>CM054931.1:15245544-15335785 GCA_029168755.2 Tillandsia fasciculata | reverse complement strand
CAGCACAACTCAGTCGGAGAACCCTCCACGACTCAATCTCACAACACTAACTCACTAAGAAGTACACACAGCTGGGACCGCCGTCACTCCCAACGGCTCCCACAACGACACCCCACTCATAGACGAGAAGAGCCGACTGACGCGGCAAGGTCCGAGAATCCCGATAGACCGGTGCCTAGAACCCCAATCAAACAAGAACAGACTCTAGGCTCAGCCTATCGAAGTTCTCGATCCTTTACCGTTCAGGGATTCGGCCCCTCTCGGTTAAAGTGGGAACTATCTCAACTCAAACTCATAACTCACGGCTGGAGATGCTCCACAGCCAGAACTGCACAGAGTCCGAAAACCCCGGGAGCCTACTACCTACGACCCCCAATCAAACAAGAAACCGGCTATAGGTGTAGCCTCCCGTTGTTTTCGGCCCAAGACGAAATCAGCCCTTAGAACCCAGATCCCCCACCCCGGCGGAGAGGGAATTTAGTAAAAAGATGACCTTTATAAAGAAATATCATTTCTCCTCAACCCCCTTGGGGTGAGGGTAAATTTACCTTTTGAAAACTATCTTAAATTGAGGAAACCAGCTTTTATGGATTTTAGTTCTTGAGAAATCAGTTGAAAACGAGTTTTTTCCGAACTCCCAAGGGTGACACCTTCGCCCAATCAAACAAGAACAAGCTCCGGCGACCCTTAGGAATACGGAAGGAAAACACTGGTATACCAAAAATCATGAGAGTTCAAAAGCATTCTGGGTTCAAGGTCCTGATAATCACGTACTCCACGATCACAACGTGGTAGTGACGAGGAAACGATGTCAACAACTAGAAACCCGGGACCACCGTTTACTCTAAACGGTTCCCAAACCACCAACACTGGCCTAACACAGCCACCAGACCCCACTCAGCCCCCAGGCCCGAGTGAAACACCCATCCCACAAAACTCTGACCACTCGGCCCACTACCCGGGCGAGGAACCCTATGTCCAGAAAAATGCAGTGGTGGAATGTCTAAACATAATAGAACCTAGCCCAGATTAAGGTTCTCTATTGGTCTGGTTAAACACATGCAACATATGACGGGGTGCTAGTCAAGTTCCAAGAAAACACTTAAACTAGCATGCAAATCCTATTAATAGAATTAGAAGGAAGTCCGAATAGACTTGGAGAGAAAAAACCAACCCACCTCAGATCGCCCCCAATTGCTTGTCGACACTTGCAATTGGGCTCAGCGGGCTTACCTTGCCTCCACGAGGTCCGCACGCAACCCGAAGTACGATGCCGGAACCCGCACGCAAAACGGAGTCACAAGGTCGCGTCCCAGTCAGATGCTAAAACTACACTGCAAACTGCCAGGAAAGAAGAAATCGCAAAATCAGTCAAAACGGTCGAAAACCAAGCATCCGGCGACAAAAACAGCCTCCATTAGCGAAAAACAGCGCGCGGCGCGAAAACAGCCCTTCATCGGCGAAAAACAACGCACGGCGCGAAAAACAGCCTTCATCGGCGAAAAACCGCCTCCGTCGGAGAAAAACAGACTCCGACAGCGAAAACAGCGGTCGACGGCGAAAAACAGCGGTCGACGGTGAAAAACCGCTCGCGGCGCGAAAACGGCGGTCGACGGCGAAAACCAGCGGTCGACGGCGAAAAACAGCTCGCGGCGGCGAAAACGCGTGTCGACGGCGAAAACCAGCTGTCGACGGCGAAAAACAGCTCGCGGCGGCGAAAACGGCGGTCGACGGCGAAAAAACGACTGTCGACGGGAAAACAGCTCGCGGCGGCGAAACGGCGGTCGACGGCGAAAAACAGCTGTCGACGGCGAAAACAGCTCGCGGCGGCGAAAACAGCGGTCGACGGCGAAAAACAGCTGTCGACGGCGAAAAACAGCTCGCGGCGGCGAAAACGGCGGTCGACGGCGAAAACCTGCTGTCGACGGCGAAAAAAGCACGTCGCGGCGGCGAAAACGCGGCGGTCGCGGCGAAAACAACTGTCGACGGCGAAAAACAGCTCGCGGCGGCGAAAACGGCGGTCGCGACGGCGAAAAACAGCTGTCGACGGCGAAAAAAAAACGGCCTCCGTCGGCGAAAAACAGCGTCCGACGGCGAAACCGGCCTCCGTCGGCGGAAAAAAACGGGGGCCGGCACGCAAACCGAGCGCCGACGAATTCCCGGGGCACGCCGAGCGACGAAGACGGCGTTCGCGGGCCCCAGAAACCCCGCCGAGGCGTAGCAGGGGCCCGCCGCGCGGCGCCGGGCGCCGCCCGCGCGGCGCCCCTGCGGCGCTGCGCGCGGCCCCCGCGGCGCTGCGCGCAGCGCGCAGCGGCGCTGCGCGCAGCCCGCCCGCGCGGCCCGCTGCGCGCCGCGGTGCCGCGCCCGCCGCGCGCGGCCCGCTGCGCGCAGCGGTGCGCGCCCGCGCGGGAGCCCGCGCGCCCGCGCGGGCCCGCGCGGCCCACGCGTGGCCCGCGGGCCTGCCGCGGGCCCCCTGCCGCGCGCAGCCGCCGCGCGCGGGGCCATGCCGCGCGCGCGCGCGCCTTGCGCTCGCCTGGCGGCCTCCGCGCGCGCGCCGGCGGCGCGACGGCGGAATTTTTTTTTAAAAAAATTCAAAAAAATTTCAAAAAAATTTCAAAAAATTTAAAATAACTTTTAAAACCTTAATTAGCTCCAAATCAATTAAACAAAGCTTTTTTTTTCCAAAAATCCTCATAGCACCAATTTTTCCTCAAAAATCCATTTTTTTTTTAGCTTTTAAAAACCAACAAAATCCCCAAAAGCTCCAACAATTTTTCAAAAGCCCAATAAAATTTTCAAAGCTCAAAAAACCCCAACATTAAATTTTCCAAAAATAAAATCACCAAAATACCCACCTCAAAGAAGAACGGTGCATGCCCTCGCTCCTCACGGCCACCACGCGAGGTCCTCCACCAAGATCAAGTCCACCCAAAAAATTTTCCTTTAGCTCCCTCTCCTTCTTTTCTTTCATTTCTCTTTTCCCTTCCTTCTCTTTCCTTTCTTTCTTTCTTGCTTCTTTGCTGCTTCGTGGAGCTACAGAGGAGGAGTGGAGGGAGGTGGTGGTAGGTGGAGGTGGTGAGCCTATCTCAAGGGAGGGTGTGGTCACCTTCCTTAAGAAGCTCCAAACACAAACACTCTTAATTAAGCTTAACCTAATTAAGTGCTAATCAAATTAAAAGCCAAGTTTTTAAACATCAATTGCTTACTTTTCAAAACCAAAAAATCCAAGACCAAAAACTCTGATACCAAGTAAAAAGAAGGAATTAAATTAGCAAACTATAAAAAAATATTAATAAAATAATGCAAGAAACCCAACTCCAACTCACTTTTTGCCTTCGGGCCCTCCGCCGCTGCCCGGAACACACGAACCCCGCTGTAAATCGAAAATACACGCGTCCACAGCTTTTTCTCTTCAAAAAGCTCATCCGTTGAGTCGGGGTGCTCAACCGAAAAACCGGCTCCGAAATGTCAGTTCCGACTCGCTTTTTGCCCTCTGATCCTCCGCGTCAGTCCGGAACCTCCCGAACTTCGCTGTAAACTGAAAATATACCTGTTCCAAGTGTTCCCGAATTTCCGGCACTCCACTGTGAAGTCAGTAATTCCCAAATCTCATCCACAATCGGCATACAAAGCCCGGAAAATCCCGAATCAAGCTGGAGCTTCTGCGTTGATCCAAATCAACCCGGCATCAACTGTAAACTCAGATGCAACATGTCCGAGGCAATCTCACCACTCCAGGCCATCATATGAGGTCGGCGCGCTGTCCGAAGTCCCGGTACTCTACAGTGTAGCCAAGATTGTTGAGTCTGGGATGGTTGTACCAGATTGTGGGCTTGTAGGGTGTTGCGGCAACCACGGATATTGGGCGGTTGACCGGATGTCGGTTATTGTACCAGATTGTGGGCTTGTGGGGTGTTGCGGCAACCGCAGATATTGGGCGGTTAACCAGGTGGTATTTTTAGCATCGGATTGGGGATAGGGGTTTTGTTAGTGGATGGAGTTTCCCACTTTGAGCATAGTCATGACTAAGTCCTGTTATATTGAGATACTTTTGGCTTATTACTTCCTCGTGCGGGTAGCTCCCCTCGAGTGCCACTCCGGAGTGTGAGGCAGGACCGGGTAGGTGCCGGTCGGTTACTAGATTCTTGAGTTTGATATCACATTGACGATATGCGTTGGCTGGCATAACCGATGGTGACGGCAGAGCAGGCAGTTTGCAGGCATTACCGAGTTTTATACTGGTCCATTTGATTGGGTTTATTTTGGCAGATATTATTTACTAATGCATGAATATAGTCGTTATTACTCAGTACCGCATTAGAGGCATATTAGTGGTAGTTTTCATATCAGCGGACTTATTCAGTTTTACCACTTTACCTTCTTTCTAGCCTTTGGTAGACTTGGTGGGTACGTCGTGTCACGCCCCGGGGGTAACCAGAACCCGGGCCCGCCAACAGATCCGCCGTGTACACAGAATTTTCCATGTACACGAAGCGCTGGTAACCTGCTCAGATAGATAATATACAAAAGAAGAGCATAACAGAGCTGAACTAATAGAACTAACAGTAATCTCAGACTGAAATAAACTGTAAACTGAAATAAAAGTACAATATACTCCCAGCTCACCATAAATAATACAACCAGCTGGCCACAGCCAGACCCAAAAGTAAACTACTAAAGTCTGAGATACAAAAGGGGAGTACAGTAATAGTCTAGCTAAACTCTCGCTCGGGGTAGACGATCTAGCTAGTCGGCGATCCTCTTACCTCGATCTACTGCCGAAGGCCCAGCAGCTCCCACAGTCGACTCTGCAAAACAAAGGGGAAAAAGAACAAGAAACAACAATGGGGGTGAGAACTACTAGATAAACCAGTAGCCTCCCCTAGTGGGTAAAACCTCTGATGCTGACGCACCCACTAGGAATAAAGAGGCAAAAGGGAAGAACAGTGGTATGCAATAAATACTGCTGAAAAGAAACTACCACTACTATGCCTCTAAATGCAGTGCCAAAAGATGACTGTATAGATGCAACTATAAAGCTGACTGCCCAAAGAACACCCAATCAGAGGGCCAGGAAATACTGGCACTGCCTGCTCTGTCATCACTCACAACTCACCAACTGACCGGCACCCATCACGGTCTAAAAGCCTACTCCGGAGTGGCACTCGAGGGGAGCGACCCACACGAGTAAAGTATCTCTGTATCAATCATCTCTGTAACCGATGTCTCACAATAGCAGGACTGGATCATGACCATGATCAAAGTGGGAATACTCCATCCACTAATGCAACCCCGATCCCCAATCTGGTGTGATAATAACACCCGGTCAACCGCCCAAAATCCGCGGTTACCGCTGAACCCATAGACCCCAATCTGATAAAGTAAAAACATCTGGTCAACCGCCTAACATCCGCGGTTGCCACTATGCCCCACAATCCCCTAAGACATGTCCAAACTGTCCCAAGCAATACTATCTCCAAAATCCCGATCAGACTCGAGCATCATGCATCGATAGAGAAGAATAACAATAACACATGTTTTCTCCTAAGTCAAATCCCATAATATCGTGCTGCAATAAAATAGTGGCTTAACTAGTGTCCAATGAGCATGCAAGTGTTCTCTTTTAAAAAACATTTAGAAAGGAACTATTTTAAAATATTGTTGGGTTACTAAATTGCATGCGGTTCACGATATAGCAATTGTCCAATTTCCTTGTCCCAGATTTATCACATAGAAGCTACTAAATTAATTTAGGGGCCAATGCAATAGGTTCATACACCACAAGTTATCTATCACATGTATAATTGGGAACTCTTTTATTCCTAGTGTGCAAATCAACAAAGAGGGATACGCAACCACCCACCTCGAAAAGCGTGTACAATGTACCCAGAAAATACCCGCTGTCCTCTAACACACCGTCAGCTGCAACAATGTCCTACAACATCACACAAGTGTACACGGTGTAAATATCACAATTTCCAAACACACATTTGCTGTTTTAAAATCAGCACGCAAAACGAGGAATTATCACCTCTGTCCCGAGCTCCTAAAATCCCAGAAAAATCACGGTTGCGTTCCTCGCGAAAAATCGCCCAAAATCGACTCTTGAATCACCCCGATCCGATATTCCTACGCGGAGAAATAATTCGTCGAAGTCGCCGCTGTCCAAAAATCCAAACAGCAAAATGGGGTGTCAAATCACCTCGGGAATCGTGCCAAGGAATCGGAATCCAGAGAAACCATCAACACGAAAAACGAAGCCCTACCTCTTAGGAACACACTGGCGAAGAAATCGTCGGAATCGGACTCTGTACTGCGCAGGGGACTCCTCGGACTGAAATGCGACGATAACGGGCCGAAATGGGGGAAAACCGAGGCACACTGTAAAATCCGGAACGCCGCTGTCGATCTTCCCAAAAATCTGGGAACGCACCACGAGGTAGAAAATTAGAGAGGAAAAACTTCTCTTCAAACACTTCCTCTCTTTCTCTCTCTATTTCTCGGAAAAAGCAAGAAAAGAAGGAGGAGGGGGCTATTTATAGGCCCAAGGAACAAATGGAAAATTCCATCTGTGTCCCCACTTTCGGGCGCCCGAAACCTTTGGGCCCGGTTTCGGGCCCGCACAGTAGCCGCGGCCCAGTCCACGGCCCATCCCGCACGGGATCCGGGTCGGACCAAATTTTGGTCCGACCCGCTCGGGCCCGACACGTGTCCCCCGCACAGGGGACAGCGCGCCCGGCGAACCGGGCGCGGCCACGTGCCCCCCTGCGGGGCGGCGGGGTGGGTGGCGCCCCCAATGGCGTGGCGCCACGTGGCGGGCGTTTCCCGCCCGTCACGCCCGCCGGCCGCCGCTGCCGCGCCGCCTGCACGCCTGCGCCCGCGCGTGCGTACGGCCGCAGGCGCGCGCCTGCGGGTGCACCGCGCGCACCTGCGCCGTCCAACCCGGGGCCGCCACGTGGCGCGCCCCGGTGCACCGTGCACCGCGCCCCACCCACGCCTGCCCGGCCTGCCCGCGCTGCCCGCGCACCCTCCCGTGCGCCGCGCGCCCTGGACCGGACCAACCGCCGCCTGCCACGTGGCCCGCCGGTGCACCGTGCACCGGCGGCCCGTTCCGTGGACCGGGAGTGGCGCGCCGGCCCAATAAGAGGCCGCCACGTGTCCCTGGCCGGTCCATAGGCCCCCCCCGTGCACCATTTTGCACAGAAAACTTCCGGGGGTCCGTTTTTGGGCATCCGGACTCCAAATTAAATAAGTAAATAGCCGTTTTCAAGCGTTTTTCCGCGCTGAATCCAAATACGGCCTCCGTTTAGCCTGATTCCACTCCTAAAATTCGGCAAAGTCAGCCGAAGGTCAGGCTCGCTTCCAAATCCACCCTAAGTCCAAACAACACATCACTTTGACATGTTGGGGCCCAACACACCAACACTAGGTGTTCCACACCCCGAACGGGGAAAAACATAGGGGGAAAACTGGGACACTACATCCTCCCCCACTAACAAAAGTTTCGTCCTCGAAACTAAAATCATACCTCAATCCAGAGCCTCGAACAAGTAGGGGTAGGCGTCCATCATCTCTGACTCTGGCTCCCACGTCGCCTCGCGCTCATCATGATTGCTCCAAAGGATCTTCACATAGGGAATGGTCCGATTGCGCAATTCTTTCACCTCCCGATCAAGAATCCGCACTGGGCGCTCCTCATATCTCAAATCCTCGCTGATCTCGAGGGGTGCAAAGTCGATGACGTGCGACGGGTCGAAGACGTACCTCCTCAGTGTGGAAACATGGAAAACATCGTGGACACCAGCCAGTCTCGGGGGTAGTGCAAGTCGATAAGCAACAGGCCCGATACGCTCCAACACCTCGAATGGTCCAATGTATCGGGGGCTGAGTTTCCCGCGAATGCCGAACCTCCTGATCCCCTTGGACGGCGAGACTTTCAGAAATACATGATCTCCAACCTGAAACTCTAAGTCTCGTCGCCGAACATCAGCATAGCTCCTCTGTCGGCTCTGAGCGGTCTGAAGATGCTGTCGAATCACCCGGACCTTCTCCTCTGCCTCTAGCAGTATATCTGGCCCCAAGGTCCGTCTCTCGCCTACGTCACTCCAATAAAGTGGTGATCGGCACTTGCGTCCATACAACGCTTCAAACGGAGCCATCTGTATGCTCGCTTGAAAGCTGTTGTTGTACGCAAACTCAACCAAGGATAAGTGCCGAATCCAACCTCCGCCGAAATCCAAGACGCAAGCCCTCAGCATGTCCTCCAAGATCTGTATGGTCCGCTCTGACTGCCCATCAGTCTGAGGATGAAAAGCTGTACTGAATCTGAGCTGAGTCCCCATCGCAGTCTGCAAACTCCCCCAAAAACGCGAGGCAAACCTCGGATCTCTATCTGACACAATGGAGGCGGGTACTCCATGCAGTCTCACAATCTCATCAAGGTATAACTGGGCTAGTCGATCGAGTGGCCAAGTAGTCTGCATAGGCAAAAAGTGCGCTGACTTGGTAAGTCGATCCACCACTACCCAGATAGCATCTGCTCCGCCCTGTGCCCTCGGCAATCCGACCACGAAGTCCATGGTAATGTGGTCCCATTTCCACTCAGGGATTGGGAGACTTTGTAACTTGCCAGCTGGCACCCGATGCTCAGCTTTTACTTGCTGACAAGTCAAACACTGGGCCACAAATCTCCCGACATCCCTCTTCATGCCATTCCACCAAAAATGTGCCTTGAGGTCCTTATACATCTTAGTCCCCCCAGGATGAAGGGTATAAGGTGTATAATGGGCCTCTCTCAATATCTGCTCTCTGATCTCAGCATCCACTGGCACACATGCTCGGTCCCTGTACCTCAGTACTCCCGCAGCATCCACTGTAAAATCCCCTGACTGATCACTCGGAAGCTGATCTCGAATCCTGGTCAAGTGGGGGTCCTCACTCTGTTTCTCCCTGATCCTGTCCAGCAGAGTGGGCTGCACGACTAATGACGTCAGTCTAGCAGAGACCCCAGGGGACACAACCTCTATCTCGAGCCGTCTCATCTCCTCCAATAGGGGCGCCTGGTCTGTGATCAACATAGACAAACTCTGTACTGCTCTCCGGCTCAATGCATCAGCGACCACGTTAGCCTTGCCTGGGTGGTAAAGGATGTCCACATCATAATCCTTTAATAGCTCTAACCACCTGCGCTGCCTCAAGTTCAGCTCCTTCTGGGTGAACAGATACTTTAAGCTCTTGTGGTCGGTGTAGATCTCACAATGCTCCCCGTACAGGTAATGGCGCCAAAGCTTCAGTGCAAACACCACGGCAGCGAGCTCTAAGTCGTGGGTAGGGTAATTCTTCTCGTAATCCTTGAGCTGTCTCGATGCATAAGCAATTACCCTCCCATCCTGCATCAACACGCAACCCAGTCCACTGTGCGATGCGTCACTGTAGATCACATATCCTTTCCCCATAACAGGGAGGGAAAGGATAGGAGCAGTCATCAGTCTGTCCTTCAGCTCCTCGAAGCTCTTCTGGCAGTCCTCACTCCAGATAAACTTAACCCCTTTACGCGTCAACCGAGTGAGGGGTGTGGAAAGCTTCGCAAAGCCTTCCACAAACCGACGATAATAACCAGCTAATCCCATGAAGCTGCGCACCTCTGATACAGTCGTCGGTCGGGGCCAATCACGAACTGCCTCAATCTTCGCCGGGTCTACAGCTACACCGGCGGCGGAAATCACATGGCCCAAGAAAGCTACCTCCCGAAGCCAAAACTCGCACTTCACCAGCTTGGCATACAACTTCTTCTCCCGCAGAAGTTGTAGCACAGTCCTCAAGTGCTCCTCATGCTCGGCCTCGCTCCGGGAGTAAACCAGGATATCATCTATGAACACCACCACAAATCGATCCAGAAATGGCCGAAATATCCTGTTCATCAAGTCCATAAAGGCGGCAGGGGCATTAGTCAATCCAAACGGCATAACTGTAAACTCATAATGCCCGTACCGTGATCTGAAAGCAGTCTTAGGAATATCCTCGGCCTTCACCTTTAATTGGTGGTAACCAGACTGTAGATCAATCTTGGAAAAGACACAAGACCCTTGCAGCTGATCAAAGAGATCGTCGATGCGCGGCAGAGGGTACTTGTTCTTGATGGTCACTTTATTCAGCTCCCTATAGTCCACACACAGTCTAAGTGACCCATCCTTCTTCTTCACGAATAGCACCGGTGCTCCCCAGGGCGACACACTGGGTCTAATGAAACCCTTATCCATCAAGTCTTGCAACTGTGCTTTAAGCTCTCTCAGCTCAGCCGGTGCCATCCGGTAAGGAGCCTTAGAGATTGGCGCAGTTCCTGGAACTACGTCAATCACAAACTCAATCTCTCTGTCGGGCGGCATACAAGTCAGCTCAGGTGGAAACACATCCGGAAACTCGCGGACGATAGGGATATCCTCGAGTCCCGGTGCCGCCGTAGGCCCCTCAACAACACTAGCCAAAAAGGCTACACATCCTCGGTGAATCATCCGCCTCGCTCGGGAAGTCGAAACCATAGAGGCAAAGAAAGCGCTCTGACATCCCCGGTACACCAACACCTCCTGGTCTGGCTCTCTAAAAGTGACAGTCCTCTCGGCACAGTCAATAGTCGCAAAATACCGAGCCAGCCAGTCCATCCCGAGAATCACATCAAAATCCTGCAGCTGTCTCAAGACCAACAGGTCTGCTGGCATAATCCAGGACTCGATCTGCATCGGGCAGGACCAACAACACTCCTCCACGAGCAAAGTGTGATCGGGAATCTGTACCTCTCGTGCACGTGGCAAAAGTCCTACCTCTAACCCATGTAATGATGCAAAAGATCTACTAATGAAAGAATGCGATGCTCCAGTATCAAATAAGGTGCGAGTCCTAATGCCAGAAAGTAAAGTGATACCTGCCACCACATGGTCTGCTGCTGAAGAATCCTCTACCTGTGCAGCATACACTCGCCCACTCTGAGCTGGAGGGCGATAATCTGTGGAATGGAAGAAGATGGCCTGCTCGCTGGAGCATAAGGCCGCTGAGCCGTCGACCGCTGCTGCGATGATACTGGGGCAGATGCTGAAGAAGGGGCGGCTGAGGTCGAAAAGGGGCACGCAGCTCGAATGTGCCCTGGCTGTCCACATCCATAGCAACGACCCCACCGCTGGTCGCAGGTGCCGGGGAAGTGCGGACCTCCACAGAAAATACAACTGCTGGGAGCCCGTGACTGTCGGGACTGCTGCTGCTGAGACTGTCGCTGTCGCTGTGGCTGCCGCTGAGACCCGCGCTGCGACGACTGCGATTCTGCTGCTGCTGCTGCTGCTGCTGGGGCCTCTGGGATCCACCAGGCCCTCGCCGCTCCGAACGCCCACGGCCCTGAAACTGAGGCGGTGGCGGTCGGGGCGGCCTCCAAGTACTGGCCTGTCCCCCCTCATCCTGGGCTGGTCGCTTTCTGTCGGAGCTCTGAGCGACCGCGGCCCTCTGTCTGGCCACCACCTGATCACCTCTCTCCACCCACTGTGCATGCTCTGCGGCTGCATCCAGAGTCTGAAATCTCTGAGCATGCACCAGGGTGTAAATCTCTGGACGAAGGCCTCCCTCGAACATCTCAACCTGGTGCGGCCCGTCACGAGCGACGAAGGGCACGCAGTTCAACAACTCCATGAACTCCTGGAAATAGGCATGGGCCGATCGCTCGCCCTGCTGCAGGTTCTTCAAGTCGTCCTCCAACTTCTTCTTCACACTGGTCGAAAAATAGGTGTCCAGCACCAACCGTCGGAACTCCTCCCAGGGCAGCTGCCGAGAAATCCGGAACTCCGGTGGCTCCACCCGCTGCCACCAAAAATCAGCATCCCCGTCCAAACAGTGCACCGCCATGTGCACTCGATACTTCGGGTCGATGAAGAAGTCCCGAAAAAGCTTCTCCATCGCAGAAAGCCATTTCCCAACAGCCGAGGGCGGAGCATCCCGCCCTGAGAATCTAGGTGGTCCCCGCTTAACAAACTGGGCGAGTTTGTCAGCAAAATCCCGCTCCTCCTCCGCAGTCAAAGGCTGAAAGCTCCAGGAGCCCCGCTACTCGAAGATGGCGCTGACGGCACAAAAGGGGCAACAGGAGGCACAAAGGCCTCAGGAACAGCTGGGGGTGGTGCCTCTCTCTGAGCGAGCAGCTGATCAATCCTCTGCTGCTGCTGACGATGGCTCTCCGCCAATTGGGCCATCATGGCCCGCAGCTCACCAATCTCAGTGGATCCCGTCTGCTCCGGCTCAACAGGGGGTGTAGGGGCACCCAGAGCGGGAATCCGACGTCGGGGAGGCATCCTGCCACAAGAAAACACGAATCAGTAACATAACCCCACACGACCCAATCTAGCGAAAGTCAAAGACATCCCCCAATTTCTGCGACTTTATGTTGTCTGCAGCCAACATAACGGTCCACCAGAAATTGGGTATGTCGATCCCTCTTCACTCACTGGAAGAGTCCAATAAATAAATCAACGACTTTCGCAAATGTCACGCCTCTCACGCCCTATCATCCTAGGGTCTGCCAAAAGCCTAGGGTTTCCTAAGTCCCAACTGACCTATCCCTAAGCTCTGATACCAACTTAATCTGTCACGCCCCGGGGGTAACCAGAACCCGGGCCCGCCAACAGATCCGCCGTGTACACAGAATTTTCCATGTACACGAAGCGCTGGTAACCTGCTCAGATAGATAATATACAATAGAAGAGCATAACAGAGCTGAACTAATAGAACTAACAGTAATCTCAGACTGAAATAAACTGTAAACTGAAATAAAAGTACAATATACTCCCAGCTCACCATAAATAATACAACCAGCTGGCCACAGCCAGACCCAAAAGTAAACTACTAAAGTCTGAGATACAAAAGGGGAGTACAGTAATAGTCTAGCTAAACTCTCGCTCGGGGTAGACGATCTAGCTAGTCGGCGATCCTCTTACCTCGATCTGCCGCTGAAGGCCCAGCAGCTCCCACAGTCGACTCTGCAAAACAAAGGGGGAAAAAGAACAAGAAACAACAATGGGGGTGAGAACTACTAGATAAACCAGTAGCCTCCCCTAGTGGGTAAAACCTCTGATGCTGACGCACCCACTAGGAATAAAGAGGCAAAAAGGAAAGAACAGTGGTATGCAATAAAGACTGCTGAAAAGAAACTACCACTACTATGCCTCTAAATGCAGTGCCAAAAGATGACTGTATAGATGCAACTATAAAGCTGACTGCCCAAAGAAACCCAATCAGAGGGCCAGGAAATACTGGCACTGCCTGCTCTGTCATCACTCACAACTCACCAACTGACCGGCACCCATCACGGTCTAAAAGCCTACTCCGGAGTGGCACTCGAGGGGAGCGACCCACACGAGTAAAGTATCTCTGTATCAATCATCTCTGTAACCGATGTCTCACAATAGCAGGACTGGATCATGACCATGATCAAAGTGGGAATACTCCATCCACTAATGCAACCCCGATCCCCAATCTGATGTGATAATAACACCCGGTCAACCGCCCAAAATCCGCGGTTACCGCTGAACCCATAGACCCCAATCTGATAAAGTAAAAACATCTGGTCAACCGCCTAACATCCGCGGTTGCCACTATGCCCCACAATCCCCTAAGACATGTCCAAACTGTCCCAAGCAATACTATCTCCAAAATCCCGATCAGACTCGAGCATCATGCATCGATAGAGAAGAATAACAATAACAGATGTTTTCTCCTAAGTCAAATCCCATAATATCGTGCTGCAATAAAATAGTGGCTTAACTAGTTGTCCAATGAGCATGCAAGTGTTCTCTTTTAAAAACATTTAGAAAGGAACTATTTTAAAAATATTGTTGGGTTACTAATTTGCATGCGGTTCACGATATAGCAATTGTCCAATTTCCTTGTCCCAGATTTATCACATAGAAGCTACTAAATTAATTTAGGGGCCAAATGCAATAGGTTCATATACCACAAGTTATCTATCACATGTATAATTGGAAACTCTTTTATTCCTAGTGTGCAAATCAACAAAGAGGGATACGCAACCACCCACCTCGAAAAGCGTGCACAATGTACCCAGAAAATACCCGCTGTCCTCTAAACACACCGTCAGCTGCAACAATGTCCTACAACATCACACAAGTGTACACGGTGTAAATATACAATTTCCAAACACACATTTGCTGTTTTAAAATCAGCACGCAAAACGAGGAATTTCACCTCTGTCCCGAGCTCCTAAAATCCCAGAAAAATCACGGTTGCGTTCCTCGCGAAAAATCACCCAAAATCGACTCTTGAATCGCCTCGATCCGATATTCCTACGCGGAGAAATAATTCGTCGAAGTCGCCGCTGTCCAAAAATCCAAACAGCAAAATGGGGTGTCAAATCACCTCGGGAATCGTGCCAAGGAATCGGAATCCAGAGAAACCATCAACACGAAAAACGAAGCCCTACCTCTTAGGAACACACTGGCGAAGAAATCGTCGGAATCGGACATCTGTGCTGCGCAGGGGACTCCTCGGACTGAAATGCGACGATAACGGGCCGAAATGGGGGAAAATCGAGGCACACTGTAAAATCCGGAACGCCGCTGTCGATCTTCCCAAAAATCTGGGAACGCACCACGAGGTAGAAAATTAGAAGAGGAAAAACTTCTCTTCAAAGCACTTCCTCTCTTTCTTTCTCTATTTCCCGGAAAAGAGTAGAAAAGAAGGAAGGAGGGGGCTATTTATAGGCCTTGGGACACAAATGGAAAAATTCCATCTGTGTCCCAACTTTCGGGCGCCCGAAACCTTTGGGCCGGTTTCGGGCCCGCACAGTAGCCCGGCCCAGTCCACGGCCCATCCCGCACGGGATCCGGGTCGGACCAAATTTTGGTCCGACCCGCTCGGGCGTCCGACACGTGTCCCCCGCACAGGGGACAGCGCGCCCGGCGAACCGGGCGCGGCCACGTGCCCCCCTGCGGGGCGGCGGGGTGGGTGGCGCCACCCAATGGCGTGGCGCCACGTGGCGGGCGTTTCCCGCCCGTCACGCCCGCCGGCCGCCGCTGCCGCGCCGCCTGCACGCCTGCGCCCGCGCGTGCGTACGGCCGCAGGCGCGCGCCTGCGGGTGCACCGCGCGCACCTGCGCCGTCCAACCCGGGGCCGCCACGTGGCGCGCCCCGGTGCACCGTGCACCGAGCCCCACCCCACGCCTGCCCGGCCTGCCCGCGCTGCCCGCGCACCCTCCCGTGCGCCGCGCGCCCTGGACCGAACCAACCGCCGCCTGCCACGTGGCCCGCCGGTGCACCGTGCACCGGCGGCCCGTTCCGTGGACCGGGAGTGGCGCGCCGGCCCAATAAGAGGCCGCCACGTGTCCCTGGCCGGTCCATAGGCCCCCCCGTGCACCATTTTGCACAGAAAACTTCCGGGGGTCCGTTTTTGGGCATCCGGACTCCAAATTAAATAAGTAAATAGCCGTTTTCAAGCGTTTTTCCGCGCTGAATCCAAATACGGCCTCCGTTTGGCCTGATTCCACTCCAAAAATCCGGCAAAGTCAGCCGAAGGTCAGGCTTGCTTCCAAATCCACCCTAAGTCCAAACAACACATCACTTTGACATGTTGGGGCCCAACACACCAACACTAGGTGTTCCACACCCCGAACAGGGGAAAAACATAGGGGGAAAACTGGGACACTACACGTCGGAGTTGAGGATTTACCCACTAAGGGCTACTGGTTTACTAGTAGTTCTCACACTCGTTGGAGGGTTCTCTCTCTCCCCCCCCCCTTTTCTTTTCTCCTATTTGTTTTGCAGAGTCTTCTGCGAGAGTTACTGATTCTTTGTTCGTTGTTCGAGGCGAGGGAGTCACGAGTTAGATCCCTACCTGCCCGAGGAGTGTAGCTGTACCCCCCCTGGTTGGAGATTTTTAGTACAGTCAGCTGGATATTGTATTTGTGAGAGACTGATGTATTATTATTGTAGTTTACCTCCCTTTTTGGGTGTAGAGATGCTGTAGAGAGGATGATGTATAATGGTTATTCATATTTGGGAGATGGATATTGTATTTTATTTCTGGATGTGCAGTGATTGGATTATATTTTTTTTCAGCACTTTATTCCCGCTCTGATATTTGCGTAGCTGTGGTATTATCTTTTGCAGGTTAGACGCTGTGCCTATGCGGGATTTTTCGTATGGGTGGCGGATTTGTTGGCGAGCCCGGATCGTAGTTTCGACCCCGGAGCGTGACAATTTTCATTCATTAAGGGATTGTTTGATTGCGTGCATTTTCAACTACAGTGCAGTTGAAAATATATGCAACTATAAATTTTTTTTGGTTTAATATAATTAGGTCCAACTGCTGCAATTGCATCTGCATGAAAAGGTCCAATTACTACAATTGGTACTGCAGCCAAATTGACTGATGTACATCAGTTGGATTAGAGTCGGCTCAACTGTTTAAAAAATAATAATAATATCGACGTTCAAAATAAAAATAATACCGTTTAAAATAAAAAAAATTCTACCATTCAACATTAGAATAGCGGCGCAAAAAAAACAACAACACCGTTAAAAACATAACTTTGTTTTTAAAAATATATCGTTAAAAAAAATAATGTCGTTAAAAAAAAAAAACATTGTTAAAAGAAACAATGATGTTTTTAAAAAATCGATGTTTACCGTTAAAATAGAAAACATATGCTGATAAAAAATAACACAGTTAAAAAAATATCTTTCAAAAAAATAATAATAAATATATAGAAGGTAATCTAATATCTCTAACTAAAAAATAATATGATATACAAATATAAATCTTAATTTCAATCTACCAAATAGAATAAAAATAACTACTTTAATTATAACTGTATAAAACTAAATATACTATGCATATAACTTTAACTATATTATTTTTATAATTACATCCAACCAAACTGCTCCTAAGTGAACTTAGTTATATACCAAGGCCTCAGAAAAAAAATTAGAAATAAAAAACCAGAGCAAAAAAAAATTAATGTACATAAATTATGACTGTTGCATTATTAACTACAAGTAAATTTTAATTATATTATATTTATAGTTACTTTTAGAAATTAATTGGTTGGATATAGCTGTAAATATATTATAGTAAAAATACATACAATTAAAAATATAACAATTGTATAGGATTAATTTGAGGTCTAAGTAATTTGTTTAATTCAGATAAAAATATTAGCACTTTGGATGTGTTATGGTTCCCAATTTTTTAAAAATAGAGTTGAGAGGTCTATTTTAAAATTAAATATAGCTGAGGGGTCTATGTGCATTTTTACGAACAATGCTGAGCGATTTTGCCAATTTTGGACTTTACCAAGGAGAGCGTGAAATCCATTCTATTATATCTCTGATTTAATTCCATTCCTATCCCCACATCCTCAACCTCCTATATATGTTTCTCTCTCTTTTTTATTATTATTATTATTATTATTATTATTGTTGTTGTTGTTGTTACTACATTTTGGGCTTGATAGCTTCCGGGTAATAATCTGAAGGCCTTGTGCTCTGAACCCAGAAGGGCTAGAGACCAAGGTCTTAGTGTGATTTGAAGAGCACATTGGTAAGATTTTGTGATCTGGGTTTTGTGAGTTTCTCTTTAATTACTTTTTTCGGTGTTTTGTGAGTAGGATTATGATTTATGGGCACCCTTTGTGATCATAGGATATGAGCTTTTGTTGATGTTGTTACTTCATTATTATAGGAAAATTTTTGCCATCTCCTTGTTAAAATATTTGAAGGGGAAGGGGAAAA
Organism: Tillandsia fasciculata; assembly: GCA_029168755.2. NCBI lineage: Eukaryota > Viridiplantae > Streptophyta > Magnoliopsida > Poales > Bromeliaceae > Tillandsia > Tillandsia fasciculata. The sequence goes on along the minus strand of CM054931.1, from coordinate 15,318,011 downwards.
GGGAGCAAATTTGTGACATGCTATGATCTGGGTTTTGTGGGCTCTCCTTTATACCCCCTGTTTTTTTGTTTTTTTTTTTTTTGTTTTTTTTGTTTGGCGCTCTGTTGGTAGGATTTTTGATCTGCGGGGCCCCCCTATGCGATTGCTTTCTGTACAATTTATATTATAGGATGCGGGTGGTTATTTTTTCTTTTGTTTTTCAATTATTCTGAGGGGAAATGTTCTTCGATCATTTCGGACAATATATAGAATTTGAGGAAAAAGAAAGCACATTTGCAACATTTTCTGATATAGGTTTTGCGGGTTTCTCTCCTCTTTTTTTATTTATTTTTATTTTTTTATTCAATGATTTTGAGAGGGAAAAGGTTGACCGATCATTTCTTTATCTTTTTTTTTCAAAAATATGCATGTGAGGATGTTGTTTAGTAGGGGTTTAACCTTTTTAGATTTTTTGAAACAAGTAGGTGTTTGACTTTTTCTCTATTGCATCGTTATTTTGTGTCCTAATCAGATAGGAAAGAGATGGGCTTCACCTTTTTCTTCCCCTTTCCTCTGTTGCAGAGAAAATTTTACTTAATATCACTAAAGAAGTTTGTTCTGGCTTCATGATATTCAAATGGAAAAGAAATTGCTGGATCTAAGTTTATTCAAATAACAAAATTCATCTATTGATTTATTTAAGTTAAATTCTTTCCTTGAAGTATGCTACTATGTTTTCCCCCCCCTCTTTTATGATCATTCGTAGCTGATATTTTTAGGGAGAGTAAAATAAAATTTGATGGCTTTTAATAGCATAATTTTGGTTTTATGTGGAAAAATGGTACCCTTCTTTGTTCCTTAGTTTTTTTATTTGTGCTCGTGAGCATGTAGGGATTTCCTAGTTCTTTTTGGGTCTGAAATGTGATGGATGCCGCTCTATTCCTTGTTTTGTTCTTAGTGCTATCCATAGATAATTATGAAGGTTGAATTTTTCAATTGTAAAATTTGTTTTATATTATAAAATTAGTCAATTAACATATCTTTGTAGTTAATGACCGTATTCCGTGCCCTTTTTCTTTTATCTCTAAGTTTATTAACTTTTTATGTATGATTAAAAGTTGTGCGATATACTTTTGATTCTCTCTTAAATTTTTGGACTAGGAAAAAAAATGATTTTTGCTCCCTTCAGTTTTCTACCTTTTCGATTTCATCCTAGACCATTATCATTTGGTGTTTCTTTTCTTTTACTGTAGTGGAAGTTTATGAACTTGGTGTCTGGTCTCAGATTGTTCTGAAGTTCATCCTTCTTTTTCTTGTGGCTCTTCATTTGATTAAATCGTCTGGTTCTTATCTTTCGCGATTGATACTTGGTAGAATTATTACTTGGTAGTTTTAGGCGTACAAATTTGTATACAGTAGTAAGTTCCCAAAAATTAGCTTCTCTTACTTTGGTTTCCATGTTAACAAAATCAGAAGCCATAAGAAAGAAACCTTTTCACATGCATCAGCTGTGCTCTCGTCATTGCCATCACTGTCCCGTATATGAGATGCTACTAATGTTCTTGGCTATCAAAAACAGACTGCTATTCACATTTATCTTACAAGTTACATTAATGTTATTTTCTTGTAATCCAGCTTTGTCGCTTGACAGTATTGCTTTATTCATCAATCTCTATTTCTAATTTGCAGTTTGCCATTTATGTCGCGCCTTAACATTATTATTATGATTTTCTTTTCCCTTTTTTGGCCGGTAAAGGAAAAACTCTACCAACTTGCATAGTGGTATTAGGAAATATTTAACTTTGGTGCATTCAATATAGTGTCACATGCAATGGAGGGGGGCATCCACAAAGCCGACAAGAATGAATTTCGTGACTGCCTGCATTTGACATGGAAGCAGCCATACATTCTTCGCCTCGCATTCTCTGCTGGCATTGGCGGCCTTCTTTTCGGTTATGATACTGGTATAGCTCGTTGACCTTGTTTCATGATAAAAGAGACAAATAATTCTCACGAGAAGTTGAAACACTGGTAGCAAGCATAAGAATTATTAGAGAAAAAGTTTACTTGAATTATCAAACAAGTGGTGGATTTTATTGTTCATACATTTCGTGATCCCTTTCTTATAAGCTGAGTGAATGGTGTTGAAAGTATTTCCTAAGGCACTGTTAAGGTGTTAAGTACCCTTCATATTTGTTGAGATACCATTCGTCCTTGTCATGTTTACTTGTTTCAGTTTCTTCTATTTGTATAAACTCACAATTCTGGAGATAGCTGTGATGTTTTGTCGAGTTGGAGAAGCGAATTTCAGTGTTCATGAAGCATCAATTTTGATCACTCGTGTTTATTTCTGGGTTTATGGACAGCCCCGATGAAAACAACTACCAAAAACACAAAATATTTTTTTAACTTTGAAAATATTTTTCACCTGTAGAATGTGCCATCACTTAGGCTGCCTTCTGTGCTTGTATAAGTTCGTATTGTATTTTTTGCTAAAATCTACATGGTTCAATTCAAACTACCAAAAGATCCTTTGACCAGTTTTCAAGAATTCCATCTTCATCTGGTATATGATTAATTACTTGAATTAATTTTGAATTATTTGACAATACATTTTATGGTAGCAATATTGCAAACTTTATAGTAAAAAAAAGAGGACTTTCCAAGTTTTGCCGTATTCTCAAACATTACTTTATATAATCTTGACCTGTCCTCCACTCAAGGCATGGTTAAATTGTTAGGCATTATAAAAAGATATATTAATTTGGAATGTGGTTACTTTTTTTTTTTTTCATCTGCAATTCTACTTTCTAGATCCAGCTATTTGAACTTTAGTATCACTATGATCTTAGTATGCATGTGCTGTGCAAAGTAATCCTTTTCGATTACTATGTCGAATAATTTATATCAATTGACTAACGGCAATCTATTTCTTATTGTGGTAGGTGTCATATCGGGAGCACTTTTATACATTCGAGATGATTTCAAGCAAGTTGAAAAGAGTACTGTGCTACAGGTGCTTGTCATTGAAGAAATTTTCAATTTGACCTTCACGCTGTAAATCTCAAATAAAACGTCAAGCAGACCATAACAGAATTAAGTGTTTGTTTCAAAATGAATACCTGAACTTTTGAAAGTTTGATTTTACTACCCAACCTTTCCTTTCCTTTTTTTTTTTTTTTTTTTTTTTTTTTTTTTTTTTCTTTTACGGAAGATTTTATACCTAACAATACAACATACTTGTTTAAAGTAATTAATTTTATTTTTTTAGTTTTTCTTTTAACTGAATATTCTGTTACTTGATGGATTGTTTTATAATTTTTCTGACCGAAACCCTCTAGTTTTGTCAGAATTCAATTCTTAAAATCAAAAGTAATGATAGATTAGGTAGTAAAGTCAATTTTGAAAGGTTGCTCATTTTCCAAATGTGCCATAGCTTAGGTGATTGTGATCTGTATGATTCACCATTCTCGTGACTGGTTAAAGGTTTAATGACAGGAAACCATCGTGAGCATGGCTGTAGCGGGGGCTATTATAGGAGCCGGCTTAGGTGGTTGGATGAACGATAGGTTTGGAAGGAAACCCTCCATTTTAATCGCCGACCTTCTGTTCTTTATAGGCGCTATAGTTATGGCTGTCGCGCCATTTCCCGGGATCATAATTCTTGGAAGAATCTTTGTTGGGTTTGGAGTGGGGATGGCTTCTATGACTTCGCCGCTTTACATTTCTGAAGCTTCCCCTGCGAGAATTCGAGGAGCTCTTGTTAGCACTAATGGGTTGCTAATCACAGGAGGGCAATTTTTGTCATACCTTATTAACCTTGCTTTCACCAAGGTACTTCGTCTCTTCATTCTCCTTTCTCAATGCGTAATTAAACTTGTTATTGTAGTGGTAAGTGTTATCCGATTGTAATATTTTACTTTTTGGGATATTTTCTCTTTCACAGCAACAATGATACTTATCATGATATGCATACTTTGCATGCATATCTCTGAATTTGTACACAATTTTGAAAAATCCCGTGCTTCTTATCTTTTCAGTTAGATTAGCTAGTTTAGGTTTTTATTTCATACTTGTCCTTACTGAGCTTCTTCTAATGGAATATACGTGTGTTTCACTAACAAATTTAGTTTCTTTTTTTTCTCACTCATATTTTTCTAGTTGCAAACTTCATATACGTAACCCTTCATTACAGTTTTAGCGCAATGATCAATACTGCCTGACACTCTAGGGCAGCATCCTCTCCTCGTAAACTTCATATGAATAAGAAGTCTAGAAGGGTAAAATTGTAAAAAGAGGTTGTGCTGTCTTTCTAATAATCCTCCAGAAAAATGCTCATTGCAGACTTGTAGAGAAAGATGAGAAGTTTAAGAGTTTCCTAAACCTCTAATTTATTTTCCTAATAATACTCGTTTGTTATAATAATTACAATATTACTTGAACATATCCTACAGGCACCTGGTACATGGCGCTGGATGCTCGGCGTTGCTGGAATTCCTGCTTTTATCCAGTTTGTATTAATGTTGATGCTTCCTGAATCACCCAGGTGGCTATATAGAAAGGTAATAACATATTATAATCACATATGATGTACTCTGTATGTTGTAAATTGTCCATCTACCCCTCTTAATTCTGTTTGTTTAGCTATCATATTTGATTTTCCAACCTCCATATGGAGATCCTAGTTACCACAAAACTTGTTAAAATTATGGGTTAATTATTTCCTATGTGAAATCCGTGTTCTACTACCAACTAGTCCATATAATTTAGAATCTTCCAATTCTAGTATCTATAATAAAAAAGGAGTCCAGTCTTAGTGCTTTCGAAAGTACATGAATAATGCATGCTTTCAACTTTTTTTGCGCTTACATCTAATACTCTTCCACCTACTCCCAATGGTTAAAAAATTAGGAGCAAGCACTACTCATGTCACGCTCCGAGCCCGCAACGAAATATTATTTGGGCACGTGCACAAACCCGCCGAACAGACAGAGTTTTCCCTGTCTGCCCATGGCGTCACAATCTGTACAATTCAACACATTTCAAAAGAAATAAAATACATATAAGGATTGTATAAGGGGAATACCATTTAAATATAAAACAACTATACTATCATAACATCTTTTTCATTATCACATCTAAAGGGCTACTAAAGAGCTGTCACGCCTCGGGATGGAAAAACTATCTTTTTTTTTTTTTTTTTTTTTTTTATAAATCAGAGTTTGAAAAGTGATTTCCAAGACGTGAGCAGATTCGCCACATGTATAAGGTTTTCCGGTCCAAACGGACAGAATCTCCCCTACACACGCATGGCTAGGCAAAGTATATAATAAAATTAGAATTGCTAATTAACCAACATTCACAATATTTAAAACAAATAATCTAAATCAACATAAATAATCCAACATCCACAAATAAACTAAGACAGTATAATAAAGTCACTAACTAGCAAGGTAAATAAGTTATGATCATAAGCAACTGAAAACAGAACAAAATCAAGGTAGCAGGCTAGCTATCTAGCTAGCATAAGGGGGACGGCTCTATCGTATGCTCTCACATCAGCGCCCCGACAACTAACTGCCCGACATACCTGAGAAAGGTGTCAACAAAAGGGCGTGAGATACAACTAAATGTATCCTAGTCGGTACAATGAGTCGGGGACCGGCAAGTTGTACCTATTGGTATACAATAATCAAATGGTAGGTAAAAGGGCGTAAATAACTGAGTAGGTAAGCAGATATACTCAATAATGAGATAAAGAGTAGGTAATGTGTAAGCAGTTAAACTGTGAAGACCCCAAACCTTGGTGAATCGGGTTTCCAGTGGATCGGTAGCTCGTCGGCACTTTTTGGGGTGTGTCAGTGTCGTCGGTGCGCGAGGAGGACGCGAAAATCGAATCCAGTGCGAAAAACCGCATAGTGGGGATGTACGGATGTGCGGTGGTTGTTATATTTGTGGTTGGGAGAGTTTGGCGTTACTTTTTCGGTGTGTCAGAAGCCTCGGTTCGACAAATGGATGAGAAAAATGGACTCAGGACGTAAAACTGTGCAAAATAGGCTTTTTCTGGACATTTTGGGCTTAAAACGGGATTTTTGGTGTTGCTGGGGTGGTGGACCGGGCTCACGGTGGCCGGCGCACGGCCCATGCACCGGTTGGTGCACCGCGGTGCACGGGGGAAGGCGTGCACCCGGTGCAGGGGCGGCGCGGGGGAGCTGGCGCACGGGCGTGGACCGGCCGGTGCAGCGCGGTCCACGGCCGCGTTGCACCCGGTCCACGAGCCGGGCGGCCGCCCGGTGCACGCGCGGTGCACCGGCCAGCACCGCGCATGCATGCGCGCGCGCGTGGCTTCGCGGCCTGCCGCCACGTGTCGGTCGGACCATTTGGTCCGACCCGCCTTGCACCGGATCGGGTGCAAGGGCTTTGGATAAGTATAGGGGAGATTTGGTGTTTTCTTCACTTTGGCCAGCCCTTTTGAGGTTTATCCCGAGCCCACCTTCACCTGAGCTGTGAAGGAGAAATTTTCTTCTCCCTCTCCTCTATCAGCCGACAAAATTTCAGAATTTCTGGAGATCATCTATTCGACTTCATCTGCGACGCGGTGCACAGTGACGCTTCTACTTCGAGGACCCGTTTCGTCGCATTTTAGTGCGCGGACTCTCCCGACTCACCCCGACCTCCGTTTTTAGCGATTTTTGCGCCGTCGGACTCACGACAGGTAGGACTTTAACTTTGATATTCAGAGTTTTCTCAGATTCTTTACGGATTTTGGGGGTATTTGAGCTTTTTGTTGCCCCTTTTTCTTCGCGGATTTTTGGACAGCGTTGCAGAGTTTTGGCCATAACTTTGCGCACAGACATCGGATCGAGGTGATTCAAAAGGCAAAATTCATCTACTTCTCGCGAGGAATCTCCTGGATTTTTCTCAGAATTTTCTGAGGTTGCTTCGAAGGTGAGAATAGTGTTTCTTTCCGAGTTCTTATCTGTGAAAATTGGTACAGTTAGAAAAGAGGTGTTTCTCTTGCCGGATTTATATCTCAGCGTAGGAAACTCGGAATTGGACGTGCAGGTATTCGTTTCGAAGCTATCGACGCGTAGATCGCAGGGATATTTTATTTGGATTTTTCTGAGGACTTTCAGCAGGTGATTTTTGTGCATCTTCGCAGCTGAGTTTTAGTGTAAATTCTGGCAGTCTTGGGAGGAATGTTTGTGTAACGACAGCTCTGTTTTGTACCCAGGAGCGGTTGTGGACAGTGCTGGAACTGTTGGACTCTGTGTGGCTATTTTTCTGGTATTATCAGCTGTAGGACTTTTGACAGTTCGACTGGTCAGGTGGGTGGCCTTATCTTCAAGTTTGATGGGCTGAACAGTAAATCTGCTATGGTAGGAACATGCATGTTAGTGGATTCTTATGTAGCATGCTAGAATGTAGGAATGGTTATTCCTTGTAATTATCAGTTGATCCCTTTTGCTTCCTATTACCTGTTAAATATTTAGTCTCTTGGAACTTGACCTAGCACCCCCGTCATATATTGCATGTGTAACCAGACCAGTAGAAAACCCTCACTTGGGCTAGGGTTATTTATGTTTAGACATCCACACCTTATGTTTCATTCCTGGACTTAGTGTTACCCTCGCCCGGGTAGTGGGCCGAGAGGTCGGAACTTCTTTTTAGTGTGGGATGCATTTGCACTCGTGCTTGGGAGCAGAGTGGAGTCTGGTAGATATAGTGGGTCGCTTGTCTGTACCGGGAACCGTTTGGAGTAAACGGTGGTCTCGGAAGGTCTTGTTCTCCCTGTTTGGGTTGTCGCCACTGGATTAGTGGCGGTAGTTTACTAGTGTTAGTCGGACCTAGAACCCAGAACCCTTTTTGACATACACATGATTTTAGTCTAACAATGGTTTCTTCCAAGCATTGAAGGGCCGCTGGAGTCTGTTCTTGTTTGATTGGGACAAAGGCATCAGCCCTTCGGGGTTTGGGTAAAACAATTGTTTCTAACTAATTTTCTAAAAAGAACTAAAATCATTAAATATGGATTTCTTCCAGATCAAAATGGTTTTCAATAACAAATGTCACCTTTTCCCTGTATATCTCCCTACTCGAAAGGATTCGAGTGATCTGGGTTCTAGGGGCCGTGCCTTGTCGGGCCGAAAGTCACGGGGGCCGAGCCTGGAACCTGTTCTTGTTGGTAGGGTTGTAGGTGTAGGTCTCCCGGAACTTTCGGGCCCTGGTTGGTGTCTTCTGCGTGTTTTATTGGGGTTGTTGTGTCCCCGAACTATAAGGGTCGGGAACTTTGATAGGCGGAGCCTAGAGTCTGTTCTTGTTTGATAGGGTTCTAAGCACCGGCCTATCGGGTTTTCGAACCCTTATGGTGTCGGTCTTACTTGTGAGTTTAGGGTTCTGTTGTGGGAGCCGTCTGGTGGGCGGTGGCCCCGGCTGTGTGGTCTTCCAGCCTGTGGTTGAGCATTGGTGTTGTTGGTCGATCTTGTTGATCGTGGTTTGGACTATAGCCTGCATGAGCCATTTTGAGCTCGACAGAGATGCGCGGATACTTTCCTCGGTGGGGTCGCGCCCCTCGAGAGCCACTCCGGAGTTGGGCCTGTTACTTGCTATCGCGACTTGTCGACGCCGTCCCTCTGGCTGGGCCAGTTTTCATGGACACCCTACGGTAGACCCGTCCTGTTGAGGATGTGCGGCAGTAGGTGAGCGCAGGTTTGACTGGACCCTATGCGGCAGTCAGTATAGATTGGGTGAGTGTACTGTGTGAGTTTACTGTGTGAGTTAGTAGATGCATCATGTTATCATCTGTTCCACTTCTTGAGCATCTAGATAGAGGCATAGTAGCTGTAGAGTTACTTTTCCAGCCTTTCATTTCAGTTTATATTATTGTTACTTATGCCTCTAGTAGACTTAGTGGGCAGACCGTCGGGCTTGTTGGCGGCACCCACTGAGAACTACTTGGGACGTAGTTCTCACACCCGTCGTGGTGTCTTTTCCCACAGGGACTACTACTCCTGTTCCTGCTGCTCCTGTTGCTGCTTCTTCAGATCGAGGTAAGGGAGTCGCGAGATAGATCCCTACCAGTCGTCGTCCAGAGAGTAGATGTACCCCCTCACTTTTGAGAGTTTATGTTGAGAGACTTTGTAGTGAGGTATAGAGTGGTACTTTTATTTTACTGCTTGAGAGATTATGTACTTTTGGTAAGGTTGGTTTGTATTATCTGAGAGTTGTAGTTGTTCATTGAGCTTTTATTTTCCAGCAGTTTACTTTCAGCTCTGATATCTGTATAGTTTAGTTGATCTTTTGCAGGTTAGTCGCTTCGTCTATACGGGGTTTCCCGTATGGGCGGCGGATCTGTTGGCGAGCCCGGGTCGCAGTTTCGACGCCGGGGCGTGACATAAACAGATAGTGTAATAACTGTAAAGTAGATAGGAGCAATAGTAACGCAAATAAATGCGTCAAGAACTGAATCTCAAAATACCCAATCAAGTGCCACTATTGGTCCCTAAGACCTCAGGCTAATGCTTGACCAGAATTGACTTATGCCCCACACCTACAGGAACAGTCAGAGAGTAGGGGCTCAATATCACCCGAAACCTGCAAGGATAGCCAGAGGATGAGGCTCACAGGTCAATCAAACCACTCTAATGGTTAAAAACACCATTACGGGGGCCAATCCGTTGTTGTACGTGAATTGAACAGCTGGTGCATGGCGATCACAATACGGATGTTCAATGCTCGCGATCGAAAGCCTTGAATACGATAAATAGCCGAGAACTCCCAAAGGGGATCATTAATCATTGACAGTGCCAGATAATACCATAAATGAAGCAATAACCTCCTACTTTATCATGCATAAGAAATTAGGAGATAATAATACGTGTAGCAAGTCATCAGCAGGAGGTATATCAAGTAATCGACTAATAATGTCAACAACAACCGTATAATATCATCATGATCGTACGAAGTAGAAATCAATCAAAATGCAATAGTGGCAATAAATGAAAGGAGGGTTAGCAATGGTTACTAAGGGTCCGATCGAGTACGGTACCCAGTGAGGTTGTACTATGCTAATGCCCAGATCGAAATACCCACCTCATTGCAGGCGATCCAGGAATCCGCTGCTCAGCTCTCGCGGAGACTCCTGATGGCTCGGGCCTAAATCAAATCTTCGGTCAGTCACGACCTCACACAAAACCCAACCCACTAACTCACTCATGGTCAAATAATGAAACACGGACTTATGTCTAAGCCTGGGGATCCCCCGGAATTTTCGGTAATCTGTTGAAGGACCACTAATGGTCCAAATAGTGCGCATAAGCTACCGAATGACCCAAACTTCACCTGCTTTCTCGAAACGCTTTTTTTAAGGCGTTTGGACTGCAACATTTACTATTGTGCCATTATGAAGTCTAATTGTTCCATAATTATTGAAACAACATCCGGAGTAGCCGATTTCAGCCCCGAAAATCACCAACGCGAACTAGATGTCTCTGGGTCAACCTAGACAGCGTAGGGACCAGCCAAGGACACTTGGCGATTGTTAACGGTCGACTAAATTGCTCGGGATACTAATCTCTTGCCGAAATGATGATAAATCGACGATTTTGGCGATTTACGATTTGTAAAGCTATTTTAATCCAACGAAAGCCACCAGACCTCGGACGATCAGTCCAGAGGTCACGTGCATGTTGCCCGAAGCAGCCCATGTAGCTACAATTGCATCTAGACCCCTAGCAAATCTATAAATTGCATAATAACTTTATTTTATTGAGTTTTAGGGTCGTTACCTTAAGGTTTTCTAAACTGACAGTGCTAGAAGATGGGCCTTGACTCGCTGAGACCCGTGCTCGCTGTCCGGGTTGTGCTTGAAGTCCAGATTGCGCGCCAGGCCAACTTACAAGTTGGTAAGGAGTCAAACTATTGAGTTCATCCTCGTGCTGCCATACCAAGCCAACTTAAGGTGAGCATCATGCTTAGGGAGGTCCAGGAGCTCGAGGCCTTGCATATCTGAGGTCTCGAAGTCGTCGGAGTGGTCGCCGGAGCAACCTCAGCCATCAACCAAGGAAACAAGACTCGGGGTGGGGCAACTTTGCAAAGCTCGGGCTCAGAGGGGACACAGGGGCATGCAACAGCAGGAGAGGGTCGAGGGAAGTGCCAGAGGCTCTGCCAGGCGCGGCGCCGGCGTCCAGGTGCGACGATTGGCTGGAGGGTGGTCTTACGGCCAACATAGGGCAAGCTCGGCCGAGCTCGGGTTCCGGCGGCTCAGGGGTCCAACCAAGGGCACATGAGGGTAGTTCCCGTCGAGGGGAGGTCATTGAGGTGCGCTGTCGGCGGCAGCGGCGCATGGCAAAGATTGGCCAATCCCTAGGCTAAAAAGCTAGGGTTGGTTCTTCCTGGTGATCGGCTCGGTCGGGGGCGCTTGGAAGGCAATGGAAAGACTCCTGGGGACAAGCAGAAGCTAACCCAACCCTTCAAACCCGACGGCAACGGGTGGTGGCGGCACTGCAAACAGCTCGGCCCAAAACTAGGGTTCCGGTGAGAGATCTTTGCACCCGGCGTCTTGCAGGAGTTTTCCGGCATCGGGGCTGCACGGGGAGGATCCCAGACTCTAATGCACAGATACTTCAAAAAACAGTCCGTATCCGTATCCGATACGTATCGTACACGGATACGCGCCCGATACGCACCCGATACGTATCGGATACGGGATTGAAGTATCTGAATTTTTTTTTTTAAAAAATCGGATACGGATTGGATACGACGGGACATGTTTCAGCCTTTCAGGATACGGTCACGATACGGGAGACGTATTTTCGAATCTAAACGGGTCGGATTTTAAAATTTTTAAAAATACCCGCATTCAAAACCATAAGAAATAAAAAAAAAAACTCTATTTCTTTCGGTCGAAACAGGTCGGATTTTAAATTTTTTACAAACACCCATATCCAAAACCATAAGAAATTAAAAAACATTATATTTCTTTTCTCCATCGATCAATTCCACTGGAACATCGATCAATTCCACTGGATCAATTCCACTGGAACCGAGCGGAACTCCGAAGAACGGAACCCCGACCTTGGCGAGCGGCGGTGGAGATTGGAAACCCTAAATCTCGAACCCTTCTTGTGGCCATCTTCCTCGTGGACGCCTGTAGCCGGCAACGAGCTCTTGGTTTTCTCTCTCTCTCTCTTATTAAACTCCAAAAGCTTTTAAGTTTTAAATCTCTCTTTCTCTCTCTCTTATTAAACTATATAGGCCTTTAAATCTCTCTTTCTCTCTTCTTCTTTTTTTCTTTAGTATTAAATGACATGGTTTAGGTGTTTAGGGTTTGGTTTGACTGTTGCTTTTTTTTTTTTTTTTTTTTTTTAGCCAATAATGTTACTAACCTATAAAGATTATTTTTTTTCTCTGTTTTTTTTAAATGCTAGCATATTTTTTTATGTTCAATTTTTAAAAAGTTAAAAATTTATAGTTTACATACTAGAAGTTTAGAACCTTATACAGATATAGTATTTGAAAATAGGCAAAATATGATTGAAGGATTAATTATTTTAGGAATAATTTTATTTAATCAATCCAGAGAGGTTTTATGGCAATTAAATAATTGCTAAGAATCTCAGTAACTCACATATCATATATGTAATTGCATTGTACTTTTCCATATTGAAATTGTATATGAATATATGATTGTATGTGCTATATATTTTTATAATTTATAAATAATGTTATGCTAATTATATCTATTTATCTTGACATGCATAGGAAATGAATAGTGAAAGCCAAGCTTCTACCGGTGGTAGTGGCAGTGGTAGTCGTACCGGAGGTAAGTGGTAGTGGTAGTTCAACTAACATTAATGATAATACTCCATTATGGAAGTATGTAAGAAAGGTGGAAAAGTTAGGGGATGGTGGAGGAAACATGAGGTTTGAATGCAACTTTTGCAAACAAGTTTATAATGGATCGTATTATAGAGTTAAAGCTCATTTGTTGAGAATTTCAGGACAAGGATTCAAAGGTTGCTCTAAGGTTAGTAGCGATAATATTGCGGAGATGAAAAGACTTGTTGAAGATGTAGAGTTAAGGTTAAAGAATTCTATTCCTAAACAAGTTCCTTTACCAAAAACTGCTGCCAATCTTTCTTCTGACACAAGTATAGAGAGTATACGGGGGCAATTTTTCGAACCAAGAAAAAGAAGGGCAACATCAACACGTGAAACAGCTCTAGAGAAGTCTTTCAACATGGCGATTCGAAATCAGCTACATTGTGAGATTGCTAGAATGTTTTATTCTGGTGGTTTGCCCTTTAATCTTGCAAGAAACCCTTATTATGTTAGCTTCTATACTTTTGCGGCTAATCATAATATTTCAGGTTATATACCTCCCAATTATAATATGTTGAGAACTAGTCTTCTTCAACAAGAAAGGACAAATATTGAGAGGTTATTGGAGCCTATAAAAAGCACTTGGAATGAGAAGGGTTTAAGCATTGTATGTGATGGATGGACTGATCCACAAGAAGGCCTTTAATTAACTTCTTGGGCGTAACAGAGAGTGGACCGATGTTTCTAAAAGCGGTCAATTGCGAAGGAGAGTATAAGGATAAATATTTTATTGCTAACATGATTTCGAAAGTTATTGAAGAAGTTGGACCCCAAAATGTGGTCCAAGTGATAACGGATAATGCTCCCGTATGCAAAGCTGCGGGAATGTTGATTGAAGCGCAATTTCCTTCAAACACATTGAACCTTGCATTAAAAAATATTTGTGCGGCTAAGAATACCGAGGCCAATGAAGTTACTTTTGATGAATGTAGTTGGATTACTATCATAGCGGAAGACGTAGCATGCATTAAGAATTTTGTTTTGAATCATTCCATGAGGTTGGCAATCTTTAATGAGTTTGTCAACTTGAAAATGCTTGCGGTGGCTGAGACTCTATTCGCTTCGGTAATCGTCATGCTAAGACGATTCAAGCAAATCAAACAGGGTCTCCAAAATATGGTCATTAGTGACAAGTGGGCTAGCTATAGGGAGGATGATGTGGGAAAAGCACAATTTGTAAAAGATAGAATTCTCAACGACTTGTGGTGGGATCAAATTAACTATATTCTTTCTTTTACCGAACCTATATATGAGATGCTTCGGATAGCCGATACCGACAAGCCTTGCTTACATTTGATATATGAAATGTGGGACTCTATAATTGGAAGGGTGAAAGTTGCTATATATAGGCGTGAAGGAAAGAAAGAAGATGAGGAATCGTTATTTTATTCCGTTGTGCACAAAATTTTGATTGACCGATGAGCTAAAGCCTAAAAGCAATACTCCACTTCATTGCTTGGCACATTCTTTGAACCCTAGGTAAATTTTTTTTTTTTCCTAAACCTCATATATATATACTTTTGTTCATTTGTATTTTGTAATACAACCATCGTATTCTAATTTTTATTTTTTTTGTATTCATTAGATACTATAGCCCATCGTGGATTAATGAGGATCCAAATCGAGTTCCTCCGCATAAGGATTTGGAGATATCAAAGATGAGAAACAAGTGCTTAAAAAGATTTTTTCCAAATAACGAAGAAAAAAGAATTGTAAATGAGGAATTTGCAATTTTTTCTACTACCGGAGAGGGATTTGATGAGCATGACTCAATTGAAGATAGGGGGGTTCTTGACCCAAAGAAGTGGTGGGTCATTTATGGTGCTGCAGCATCTATGCTCCAAAACTTAGCCCTAAAATTACTTGGCCAAGCTTGCTCCTCTTCATGTTGCGAGCGGAATTGGAGTACCTACTCATTCATTCACTCCATGAAGAGAAATAAGATTACGCCACAATGAGCCGAAGATTTAGTATATGTACATACTAATCTTCGCCTTTTATCAAGAAAGGCTCCAGAATATATAAAAGGAGAGACCAAGATGTGGGATATTGGAGGAGATTTTTTTTGACACATTTGATAGTGTTGGTGTTCTTGAAATTGCAAATCTTTCACTTGATGAGCCAGATTTGGAGAGTGTGGTATTTATTGATGATTCCAATGAGGCTGAAACTGAACCAAATTAAAGCCTTTTGATGAAAACCTCTCCTTTTCTTTTTGTTTTGGATGTGGACTATACATGTATGTAAGTTGTAAGGCGTATATTATAATGTTTTGTGGTTTGGTAAATGGAAATACTATATTTGTTTTGCTTTTAACCATTTGTTTATTTTTTGTAGTTCAATATGTCATGACATATAATCAACATAAATTTATTTATGTATATGAAAATAATATATTATTTAAGTACTTCCGGCGTATCGTATCCTAGAGTTTTGGGACAATGCCGTATCGCCGTGTCCGTATCGTGTCGTATCCGTATCCCCGTATCCGTATCCGTGCTACATAGATCCCAGATGATGATGAAGACTCAGGGGTGATCCAGGAGCAAAAAGAACAAGAAGGGTAGCCTCGGGTTATCTCTAGACCAAGAGCAAATAGGGAGGGAGAAGGTTGCTCCTCCGGCGTCCATCGGTAGTGGCAGGTGGCGGCGCTGTTTGGGGATGGTCTCCAGAAGATGCAATAGGTGGCTAGGTGGTTCAGGAGCAATGGTGCCCAAGGTAGTGCTCTCGGACACCTCCCAGCCTGAGAACTAAGCAAAGCAAGGAAGAGGCTCCCTTTTTTGGCGATCCCCTGCGGCGGTCGGTGGCTGTGGTGCTCGGAGAAGAAGGCAGAAGAGAGGGAGGAGGCGCAGGAGGGTGCTGGGCGGATTGGCTCGTGCAGCTAGGGTTCCTAGATGCACTTATATAGAGAGGAAAAAGATGCTTCAAGACCCGTGAAACTTTCATATTCTTAATTGGGTCCTTCGCTAGAGGTGTAATTTGCACAGAGGACCCTCCACGTGTGATCTCACGCAATTCGGCGCATAGAATATGGGCACTTTTGCAAAATAACTTTGTAAAAACTGCATTTTTTGTGTTTTCCTGTGGTTTCAGTTTGCCGAATTCAAAATTGAATTTCACCACGACGTTCAGCTCGACGAGACCATTTAGGTAGCGATTTTATTTCGTCGAGTTCGGATCTCGTTTTGTTACGTTAGACATTTCATTGCGAACACCCCCAGAAAATTTGAATTTTTGAATTTAAATTCTGCAAAAATCATATTTATTTCAAATTTTGGAATTTAAATTCCACTGTTATAACAAGAGGTACGCCATTTTCTTTCTCCTTCGCGTCATCCGCGGATGGACCTGAAAAATATGGGGATGAAAACTATGAACATAATTTCCAGTGAGTACGACCACCCATGAGAAGTGCTCAACCCATTAAGTCCAAAGGAGGCAACATAAGCATATATATGAACAACATGTAATCATCTAGGCATATAAATCACTATCATATGCAATTGAAAGGAAACATCCTTATGCCTCTATCATGCGATAATGAAATATACTTACTATTTCATTATCCAATTTTCAAGATCCACATTTTAGGTTTTTTTTTATCATTTACTTCGACTTAACCCTTTGGTGGTGAAATCGTTGCACACGCCATTTGGTCCATGCAATGACTTAGCCCTTCAGCGGCGAAATTGTCGCATGCACCCTTTGGGTCTCAAATCAACAGGCGGCGAAATCGTCACACACACTGTCACGCCCCGGGGTCGAAACTGCGACCCGGGCCCCGCCAACAGATCCGCCGCCCATACGGGAAGCCCCGCATAGGTGAAGCGTCTAACCTGCAAAAGATAATACTACAACTGTACAGATATCAGAGCGAGGAAAGTAAACTACTGAAATGTAAAAAGATACAACTCCAAATAATACATGTCAGATCCTCGCTATACATAAGTCTCTCAAAAGTAAAATATACAAGATACAACAAATCCTCTGACGGTACTAGAAGTTTCCAAAAAGAGGTACAACTACTCTCCAAGAAGGGGCAGGGATCTAGCTCACGACTCCCTTACCTCGATCAACAGGTGCAGCAACTGGAGTAGGAACAAGAGTGTGTCACGCCCTGGAGTCGAAACTGCGACCCGGGCTCGCTAACAGATCTGCCGCTCATACGGAAAACCCCGCATAGACGAAGCATCTAACCTGCAAAAGACAATACTACAACTACACAATATCAGAGCTGTAAAATAAACTACCGAAATGTAAAAGTACAACTCCAAATAGTACAGATCTGAACCTCACAAAACATAAGTCTCTCAAAAGTAACTATCTACAATAATCCAGTAGACTGCACTACAAAGCTCCAACAAGGGGTACCACTATATTCCAAGGACGCATAGGGAACTATCTCGCGACTCCCTTACCTCGATCAGCAGGTACAGCAACAGGAGTAGGAACGAGGGTAGATGCCTTGGAAAATCTGTCACCAACAGCGGGTGTGCGAACTACACCGTCACGTAGTTCTCAGTGGGTACCGTCCCGAAGACCAACGGTCTGCCCACTAAGTCTACTAGAGGCATAAGATAACAATACTATATAGAAAGGTAAGTAAGCAGGAAATCAACTCTATTGCTACATGCCTCTATCTATAATGCTCAAAGGGTGATACAGATGAAAATGATGCATCGACTCAAACTCAAAATACTCAGTCAACCCAATCACACTGACTGCCACATAGGGTCCAGTCAAACCTGCGCCAACCTACTACCACACATCCCAATTGGAACGGGAATTACGTAGGCGGTCCCACTCGGACTGCGTCGATAAGCTGCGAAAGATAAGTAACAGGCCTAGCTCCGGAGCGGCACTCGAGGGGCGCGACGCCACCGAGGAAAATATCCGCGCATCTCTGTCGAGCTCAATATGGCTCATGCAGGCTATAATCCAAATCCATGATCAATCAGATCGACAACAATAACTCCACACTAACACTCCACAGCTCGGGACCATCGTCAACCCAAACGGCTCTCCAAAACAGAACACCCAACTCACAAATGACCTAGAACAGACCGACACCATAAGGGTTCGGGAATCCCGATAGTTCGATGTCTCGAACCCCAATCAAACAAGAACATACTCCAGGCTTCGCCTTTCGAAGTTCTCGACCCCTTACAGTTCGGGAAAACAACTCCCTTGGTAAAACATTCGGAAGAAACCAACCAAGGTCCGAAAGTTCCGGGAGACTAATACCTACAACCCTATCAAACAAGAACAGGTTCCAGGCACAGCCCCCGTAGCTTTCGTCCCAAATATGGAAACAACCCCTCGAACCCAGATCAATCAAACCTCCTTCGGGTGGGGAAGTTTGCAAGAAAAGATGATAGTTACTATCAAAAACTATTTTTATTTAAGAAGCCCAATTTAATGAATTTTAGTTGTTTAAGAAAAATCAGTTAAAACAAGTTTTATTTTCCAAACCCCGAAGAGCTAATGCCTTCGCCCAATCAAACAAGAATCAAGGTTTTAAGTATCCATCGGCACGGACCGTATCTACCGTGCCGTACCGTGCCGTACCGTGCCAACAAGATACCGGCACGATACAGCTCCCGTGCCGATGACACAGTTCAAAACCCTTTTTTCTTAAAATTACTAAGTAATTTTCTTAATAAAGTTCAAAATATTTGATAAAGATACATAATAAGCAATTAAAAAATTTTGTTGCTAAAGAAATTAAATATTTCATGCCATTATGTGTCGGCACGTATGTATTTTTTGTGACCGGCACTCATCGGCACGGCTCGGCACGCACCGTGCCGTACCGTGCCGGCAAGTTTTCGGCACGACCCCGTGCCACGGCACTTAAATCCTTGACAAGAACAGGTTCCGGCGACCCTTCGAAGTTCGGAAAGAAAATATTGATTTACTGAAATCATGTGTGCGTCCAAAACAGTCTGGGTTCAGGGTCCTGCCATCACTAGTACACTACTGCCACAAACACAGTGACGACAAAAGATCAGAGAAAACTCGACAACCCGGGATCACCGTTTACTCAACGACTCCGACACCGACATAAGACTAGCAACCGCTATCAGATTCCACTTGGTCCCCAGACACGAGTGTCAATGCATCCCACAATAACCCGACCACTCGGCCCGCTAACCTGGTAAGGAGACACTCCAAGTACAGGGAATAAATAATACAAAGTGTGGGAAAACTAGAACATGAAGAAAACTAGCCCAAGTGAGGGTTTTCTACTAGTCTGGTCAAATACATGCAGACAGATGACGGGGTGCTAGTCAAGGTTCCAATATTTCGTTATCATAAGAGATAGATGATTTACTAATTAATCAGGCTTGTATCTTGGTCCACAAAAAGAGTGTTTATTAATCATGAATGCATACTATAACATAGAATTAGTATGCTGTCCGCTAGTTTTGGAAGAAATCCAACCCACCTGGAACTCGCTAATCCGAAGTCTGAAAAAGCTGAAACTGAACGTGAGTGTTCCTCAGGTTCACACGGTTCCAACGCACCAAAAATCGACAGAAGACTCCTCCCGGTCATTGAGACATAAGCCGAACATCGCGGTAAGGTCAAATCACTCAAAACAGTAATCCTCTTGCCCATCAGTCCACAAAACAGAAAATTACCTCCTACGAGATGCCCTCCAAAAATTTCAAGAAAAATACGGTTGCGATCCTTGCGAAGTGTAGATAGAAATCGAGTCCTTAAACTCCATGTTCCGACAACCGTAGCCCAAGAAAATACAAGATTACTCCTCCGCTGTCTAGAAAAGTGTCGCAGAAAAATGGGGTCTAAAGATACAGCAATAATTCCCATAAAAACCCAAAACAGAGAAGAGTGACGAGTACCAAAATCGAAGGCCTACCTGTTGTGAAAATGCTGCCGCAAAAATCGGCGAAAAACTCCAAGAACTCTGCTTAGGGGAGCTCACCAATGAAGAGCCGACGGAAAAGACTGATGTCGAAGAAACGTCGTAACTCTCGAGATCTAGTAGGAAAAAATATCAAACGATCTCCAAAAATTCTCCAAAACCCCAAGAAGTGTAGAAGACTCGAAGAAGAACTCACTGTCGAAAACGGCTCCCAATTCGGATCACAGAAACTCCACAAATGAAGCCCACAAAGACCTATTTATAGCTGAAACCCATGAAGACTAGGCTTTTCGGGTCAACCCAGAATTCGGGCGCCCGGATCCGCAACCCGCGCCCGAAACCACGTGGCGCGAGATCCGCTGTGCAAGTCGCGCACCCGAAACCGCAAGATCGCGCCACGTGTTCGCTCCAACCTTGCTCCGTGCGTCTGGTGCACTCCTGGCGTCTGCGCCCGCCAATGGGAGCGCGCCACGTGGCGGGTCGCGGACCACGCGCGGTCCACGCGCCGGGTCTTCTGGATCTTGTCGGCCAATCAGAAAGTGACACGTGGCGCCGCCCTGCCGCCGCGTTTGACACAACCCAGCCAATCCGGTGCTGCTACGTGGCAGTGCACCTTTTCCCTGGTCCCTGCGCACGCCTGGGCCTGGACCAGCCAGCCCGCGCTGCCCGTGGCCGCCCCCACGCCTGCCCGCCTGCGCGCCGCCGCGCTCCGCCGCCTGCCCCGGCCGGCCGGAATAGTAATTTTGCCTCGAAATCTGTTTTTGGGCATTCGGGCTCCGAAAAATACAAGTAAATAGCCGTTTTTCATTGTTTTCGCGCGCTAAGTCCAAATCCGATGTCCGTTTTGCCAAAATCCACTTCTAAAATTTGTCGAAGGCATCCGGATAAGTAATCTTAATCCAAATTTTGCGCTGGGTCCAATCCTGAGGTCCGACTAGCCCTCAACCAACTCTATCACACATCATAGGCCTCCAGAAGCCACTGAACAAGCTGCAAAAGCTCTGCGAAGATCCGGATCATCACAGGGTGGATGCCTCTGGAAAAAGTCACCACAACGGGTGTAAAAACTACATCAAACAGTAGTTATCAGTAGGTACTGTCTCCAAGACCAACGGTCTGCCCATTAAGTCTACTAAAGGCATAAGATAACAATGCAGTAAGGAAAGGTAAATAAGCAGGAAATAAACTCTACTGCTATCATGCCTCTATCTAAAATGCTCAATGGGTAGTAAAGATGAAAATAATGCATCGACTCTAACTCGGTATGCTCAATCAACCCAATCACACTGACAGCCACATAGGGTCCAGTCAACCTTGCGTCTACCTACTACCACACATCCCCACTGGGACGGGAATTACGTAGGCGGTCCCACTCGGACTGCGTCGACAAGCTGCGAAAGATAAGTAACAGGCCTAGCTCCAGAGCGGCACTCGAGGGGAGCGACCCCACCGAGGAAGTATCCGCGCATCTTTGTCGAGCTTAATACGGCACATGCAGGCTAAAATCCAAATCTACGATCAATCAGATCGGAAACAATAACTCAACACTAACCACAACAGCCGGAAACACTCAACGGCTCGAGACCATCGTCCCCAAACGGCTCCCAGAACAGACCACTCGACTGACCACACTAATCCACTGGCCGGAGGTACTCAACCGCCAACCACGAAGGAAGGTCCGAAAGTTTCGGGAGACTAGCGCCTACGACCCTATCAAACAAGAACAGGTTCCAGGCACAGCCCCCCGTAGCTCTTGACCCAAAATATGGAAACAACCCTTGAAACCCAGATCACTCGAACCCTCTCGGGTGAGGAAGTTCATAAAAAAAGATGACATTTATTACCGAAAACCATTTTGATTTGAGAAATCCAAGTTAATGAATTTTAGGTCTTTAAGAAAAATCAGTTAAAACAAGTTTTATTTTTCAAATCCCGAAGGGCCAATGCCTTCACCCAATCAAATAAGAACAGGCTCCGGCGACCCTTCGAAATTCGAAAGGAAAATATTGGTTTACTGAGATCATGTGTGTATCCAAAAACAGTCTGGGTTCAAGGTCCTGCTATCACCAGCTCAACACTACTCCGAGCACAGTGCCAACGACACCGGTCGGAGAATACTTGACGACCCGGGACTACCGTCGACCCGAATGGCTCCCGACACTAGCTTTGATCTAGCCTCAGTTATCAGACTCCACTCGGCCCCCAGGCACGAGTACTAATGCATCCTACAATATCCCAACCACTCGGCCCACTATCTGGGCGAGGAGAAACTCTAAGTTAGGGAAAAAATAATACAGAGTGTGGGAAGTCTAAAACATGAAGAAAACTAGCCCAAGTGAGGGTTTTCTACTAGTCTGGTTAAATACATGCAAACATATGACGGGGTGCTAGTCAAGGTTCCAATATTTCATTATCACAAGAAATAATCAATTTGCTAATTCTAACATACATGCTTGCATTTCCGTCCACAAAAGGAGTACTTTATTTATCATGCATGCATACTACGACATAGAATTAGTACGCCGCCTGCTAATTTTGGAGGAAATCCAACCCACCTGGAATGCACTGATCCGGTGTCCGAACTGGCTGAAACTGAACGTGCGCGTTCCACAGGTTCTCACGGTTCCAACGAACCTAAAAGCTCCAAAAAAACTCCTCCCGGATAAACGGCGGTGCTCAAAATACCAAGTGCTGCCCAAATGGTCCACTGCAAAATTCAGCGTGCGCATCAACGGTGATGTGTAGAAGCCAAACCATACACAATTTTCATCCGGAACCAAAAAGAAAGATGCTCACCTTGATCGTAAGGAGTTCCAACTTTTACTTTCTCAGAAAAACTCCAAACTCTCTGCGGAAACTGAAATATAAAGCCGAATGTCGCAATGAGTTCAAACGCAAATTCTAACACCAAAACCCTGTCATAAAGCTCCAAAGACAGGAAAAGTTCACCTTCGAAATGACTTCAAAAAAATCCAAGAAAGGTACGGTTGCGTTCCTCTCGAAGTCTAGATGGAGATCGAGTCCTTAAACTCCCAAATCCGCCAGCCGAAAGTCGAGAAAATGCATAAAAACTCCACGCTGTCTAGAAAATGCAACTGCAAAAAGAGGGTCTAAAGATGCTGCGAGAAACCCCATAAAAACTCAAAACGGAGAGGAGCGATAAATACCAAGGTCGAAGGCCTACCTCTCTTGAAGATCCTTCTGAAATTTCAGCTTAAAATTCCAAAAGGTAAGCCCAGGGGAAGTCCGCGGAAGAAACGTCGACGAAGAAAACCGCAATCGGAGGAACGTCGAAGCTCGCGGAGTCGATGAAGAAACTGATGAAACGATGTCCAAAAATCTTCCAAAATCTCTAGGAGTCAAGAAGACTTGATGAACTTGCTTTCTGTCGAAGGAGGCCCCAAGAAGAATTCCCAAAAAACCCAAATGGCTGCTCAAAGTGGGCTATTTATAATAAGAAACCTGAAAAAAATCCATTTCGGATCAAGGGGGGAAAATCGGGCGCCCGGATCCGCACAGTGCGCGCCCGGGACACGTGGCCGCCATCCGCGCCGCCTTTGCGTAGCGCCCGAATGCGCGGGATCGTGCCACGCGTCCCACGCCCTCATTCCGTGCGCCCCGCGTTTGCGCGGTGGTTGGTGCCGTCCAATCGGGACGCGCCACGTGGCCAGGCGCGGACCACAGTGGGGTGCACGCGGCGCGTGTTGCGCCCTGTCTCTCGCGCCCGCCTCCAGGCCAATGGTGTCGCGCCACGTGGCCAGCCCGCGTGGATTGCGACGCGATGGAAGCGGCTCGCCAATCCCGCTGCGCCACGTGGCCCGCCCGCGTCTTCACTTGTCCCGTGCACGCGCAAGTGGGTCGTGAACCGGCCCACTTCTAAATTGAGCTCGTTAGCCTATTTTGCTCGAAAATAGCCAATTTTGACTGTTTTCGCTTGTTGAGCCTGTTTTTGGCGTCCGTTTGACGTGCAACGCACTCGGTACACCAAAAATAGGTGTTTTCTCTCCGCCGACCACACAGTCGAGCCGCTTGGGAATTCGGGACACCACACACACTCGATTAGCGGAATCGCCACTTTCACTTTAATTAATTAGTTAGTAACTAACCCGTGTAATGCACGGTGTTATAACAATACTTTTTAAATATTTTTAAACTAATATCCTTTATTTTTAATATTATAATTTATATGTATAATAATTTTTATGAATATTAATAAATTAAAATTTAATTGTTTTAAGTTGTAAAAATGATAAAAATATTTTGGTGTTACATATTGTTTACATAATACTAAAATCACTTTTCTATTTTGAATTTAAATCTAAAAACCTATCTCAAATGATTGTTCATCGAGTAAAAAACCAATCTCAAACTAATGTCAATCTAAATTTTTTACACAATAGGAAGTAAAAGTCAAAACTCTTAGACAACAGTTATTTATAAGATTATAAGAATGAAAATAAATTTATTAAGTAAATTTCATAGATGTGAATCAAACCATAATATAGTAAGTAGAAAGTAAGAAAATACAAACAACTTGTTATATACATGAGTCCATCTACTAAGCTATCGATAGCACCAAGAACTTGGTGCGACCAATTTTTTCGCCGTTAGATCTACCGCTTTGATCATTTCCACCCCTCAGATCATACTATTCACCAACAACCCACTAAACTCTAGGGGACAATTATCATCCCAACCGCACATCCCTTCATCCAAGGGTCGAAAACCTAATATTATCAAGCACTTGGTCCTATCAAGTTTACTGTCGTTAGATCTTTCCTTTTTGATTATTTTCACCTCTTAGATCACACTATTCCGCCAACCACCCACTAAACCCTAGGGGACCACTATTATCCTTGTCATGCTCCGAGACCGTCAATTTGGTCAGTTCGGGCACGCACACAGACCCGTTGAACGGACATATTTCCCCTGTACGTCTAAGGCGTCACAACCAGTACAATTCAATGAGTTCCAACCAAAAACAAAATTCATACATGGATTGCAAAGGAAAGTATAGAAAACATAAAACATCTATTCTATTGCATGCATTCGTCCCATCACATACATTTACATCACTTTTTTTTTTTTTTTTTCCTTTACAATCCAAATATTAATACAATTTTATGTTTTTGCTCTTACACTTTTCTTCTCACACTTAGCTACATCCGTCGAGGGTCACCTCTACATACACTGTAATTGGTAGGGCCTCTAGCTAGTGAGCTACACCCTGTCTCTCTCTGCCGCTGCCGACTTAGCTGGACCTGTAATGTGATGATCCGGACTTCCGCAGGAACTATTGCAACATTAAACAGTGACTAGCGTATACGGTGTAACGGAACTTGTAGAGTCGAAATTGGAGCTTAGAAATACACTTGGCGCGAAAATCGGATCAAGTGGGCTTTTTCGGGGGCTTTTGGCAAAATTTCGGATGAGAATTTGGTGAAACGGACGGCGGATTTGGACTCAGCGCGCGAAAACGATCAAAATGGTATATTTACTTTATTTTTTCGGCGCAAAATTACTGTTCACCGGAACAGTAATTCCGGCGGCCGGAATCACTGTTTCGGCGGGCGGCGGCGACCGGCGGGCGGCGGCGCAGCGGCGGAGCGCGGCGCTGGCAGCGCGGGCAGGCGCGGGCAGGCGCGCATGCTGGTCGGTCCATGGGCATGGCGTGCACCGGGAGCACCGAAGGTTGCTGTTGCCACGTGGCGTCCTCTGATTGGTTGGCCGGCTTCTAGAAGGCAGCTGGGGAGGTGACGCGTGGCACGATCCCATTGGCCGACATTTTCCGGAAAACCCGGAGCGGGGACCGGGCATGTGCACCACGTGGACACGTGGCGGATTCTCAGTGGCATTGCACAGGCTGTTTCCTGTTTTGTGGACACGTGGCGCGTCCTGGTTGGTCCAATTCGGTGTTTGCTGTTCTGTCCGGATCCTGTGTGGAGCCTAAGAATATTCCTTGGCCCATTATATATAGGATCTCTTCCCCCCTCCCTTTCTTACCTCGGTTTCCAAGCCGTAGAGAGAGAAACAGAGCTTGGGCCCTCTAGGAAAATTCTTTCTCTCTCTTCTCTCTCTCTCCTAAAAATTTCAGAATTTTTGGAGTTCCCCTTAGCGAGTTATCTGCGACGCGGTGCACTGCGACGATTTCCTTTTTCGGCCCATTTTTCGTCGCAGTTCAGTCGAAAAATCTTAGGTTTTACTCGTCTCTTGGTTGGGTTCTTCGACCAAGAGAAAGAAAAGAGTAGGAATCCCTCACTTTGAGGGGCGCATACAAAAAAGACATTTTATCTCTTTAACACCCTGAAAAATTCCTAACAATGGTGGAAAACTCCATTTTAGAGGTTTTCCAATACTCTTGAACCTAAAAGGAAACCCTAAAAACCAAGCCCTAATCTTTACTTACTTCTTGTTGGTGCTCTTGCCCCAAAAGAGAGAAGAAAGGAAGGAGTTGGAGCTTCTCTTGAGGTTCTCTACAGGTTTTCCAAGCTCCCTGGTGCTAAACCTTCCAGTCCAGAGCTCCCAGCCACCACCAACAGCTGCTGCTGCTGTGCCCTCTTCTTCTCTGGTCGAACAGGGAGAAAGAGAGTGTGATGACCCGGATCTCCGCAGAACTTTTACGGGATGATCAGCAGCTTCTGGAGGCTTATTCTGTGTGTTGGAGGTACTTGTGCGCGAATCGGACTAAAGGAATGGACCCCGTGCGAAAAAATGGATCAAGTTTACCTTTCGGATGCTTCCGCCGAATTTATAGAAGTGGATTTTGGCAAAACGGACACTGGATTTGGATTCAGCGCGGAAAAATGATGGAAATTGGCTATTTGGATGTATTTTTCTAAGTCCGGACGCCCAAAAAGGACACCCGGAAGCTTTCGGTGTATTTTGGTGCACGGGGGGAGCCGTGGACCGGCGGGGTGACACGTGGCAGTCGGGGATTGGCCGGTGCACGCGTCGCGGTCCACAGAGTTTAGGCGCTGGAGCAGTGGACCGGGCGGGTGGTTCCGGGCGGCGGCGGAAGACCCGAAGGCAAAAAGTGAGTTATGGTTGGCTTTTTTTTTGGATTATTTTATTATTTTAATTTAGACTTTATGTTAATGTTGCTTTTAGTGTTGTTGTTGTGAGGGAGTGGCTTGGCTGTATGGTTGGTGGAGCTAATTAAGGTGTTGGTGGGAATTAATTAACTCCCTTATTTAATGTTTTATCCATATGCCTTAATTAATGTTAGGTGCTTGCATTAAATAGCAGCCATCACCTCCCTCGCCACTTCACCTCACCATCCTCTTTTCCAAAAGAGAAGCAGCTCACTTGGGGCTTTTGGTCTGGTGCTAAGGGAAGAAGAAGAAGAAGAGAGGAGGAGGAGGAGAGCGTACTTGGACTTGGAACTTCGCGGCGAGGAGGTGGATCGAGCGAAGCGTGCGAGTCAACCAACGTTGAGGTTGGTGTATTTGAGTTTTGTATTTGAGTTTTCTCTCCTCTCCTCTCCATTTCTTTTGTTTTCTTTTCTTTTTCCTTCTTTTCCTGCTGCTGCGGCTCGCGGACTGTTGTCCGAGGAATGGGCAGCGCGAGCCGTGCGCGCTATGGCGGCGGCGCGTGGCTTGGGGGCTGTCGCTGCGCGTGCGCGCAGGCACGTCGCGCGCAGCGCGCGCGCCTGCTGCCACAAGGAGCAGCAGGGCGCCGGGAACGCCGGGCTGCGGCGCTGGGGCCGCGCGGCCCTGCAGGCCGCGCGCTGGGCGCGCGGCACTGCTTGGGTGCCGCGCGGGCGGCCCCCAGTGCCGCGCGGCACTGCAGGCCGCGCGCCATGCGCGCGGCCCTGCAAGGTGCCGCGCGGGCGGCCCTGCAGGCCGCGCGCCAGGCGCGCGGCGCTGCCAGGGGCCGCGCGGCGAGTGCCGTTGGGCCCCGCGGCCCTGCAGGCCGCGCGCAAGGCACGCGGCGCTGCAGGGCACCGCGCGGGTGCCCCTTGGGGCCCCGCGGCCCTGCAGGCCGCGCGCAAGGCGCGCGGCACTGCAGGGGCCGCGCGGGTGCCCCTGGGGCCCCGCGGCCCTGCAGGCCGCGCGCCATGCGCGCGGCGCTGCAGGGGCCGCGCGGGGCGCGCGGCCTGCAGGGCCGCGGGGCCCAAGCGCGGCCCTGCAGGCCGCGCGCCAGGCGCGCGGCACTGCAGGGGCCGCGCGGCGGCCCCTTGGGCCCCGCGGCCCTGCAGGCCGCGTGTTTGGCGCGCGGCGCTGCAGGGCGCTGCGTGGGCAGCTCTTTGGCCGCGCGGCGCTATCGGCCGTGCGGCTAGCCGTCACCACGCAGAGCGTGGGTTGGACTTCGCAGCCGTGAGCTGCTCTTTGCCGCAGGGTTTGCGGCTCGGCGACGCGACGTGGCGGTCGCGCGAGGGGCTTTCCGCGCAACGCCCGACGTTCTTCGTCGCCGGATGACTTTCCGCCGTTTGAGGGCGGGTCTTTTGTCTTGGGTTTTTCTCCTGACCCCAGTTTTCACCGTTTTTGCAGTGTGACTTAGTGTTAGCCTGATTGCGTGGTCAGCGGTGCCGGTTGTGCTACTTGGAGCTGTAGGATCATACCGGGACCTCTGTTTAGCGCACGGATTGCGGATTCTTCGCAGGTGGGTTGGTTTCTTCCGAGAATGCTACAGAATGCCCATTTTGCTTGCAAATGCAAAGGTGATGTGTCCTTGGGATGTAAGGTAAATGTGAAGCAGCCGTGTGAGTCGAGGGTTATGTTTCCGACCAAGACACGTGTTATGCTCTTAGGAGTTCGTTCTGGAATACACAGTGGTATTCGACGCCCCTGGCTGAGTTACCAGGAGGGCGTTTCTCTCCGGCCGAGTTACCGGGAGACTGGGTTCCCTGGCTGAGTTACCGGGAAGGTAATTTCCCTGGCCGAGATACCAGGAGGATGTTTCTCCCCGGCCGTATTACCGGGAGGCCTATTTCCCTGGCCGAGTTACCAGGAGAGCGTTTTCCCTGGCCGAGTTACCAGGTGGGTATTTCCCCTGGCCGAGATACCAGGTGTGAGTTCGCCCCTGGCCGAGTTACCAGGTGGCAGCGGGGGAAATGGCATGAGCGGGTGGTCATCTTCTATGATTCCAGATGTCATTTCATATTGCATTGCATCACCGCATATAGTGATAGACTTATTTACAGCTTTCATTTCTGTATCTATCTATCTATCTATCTATCTACTTATCTGTTTTACCTCCAGGGGACTTAGTGGGCTACCGTGGATCAGACATCGGTACCCACTGAGATCTGACTTTTTAGTTGATCTCACACCCGCTGTGTGTGACAGGTGCTTCCGAGGCGGCCGCTCCTGGGTCGGTGCGTGCGGAGTCTTCTGACCGCGGCAAGGGCTTAGCTGATTAGTACCTGCCGGGTTGTAGAGTTCGAGGTAGAGTCTCCGGGTATTTTTTTGTTTCCCACTTTTGTACTAGATAGTGATGTTGTACCCGATTTTGGGAGACTGTGGATATTGTACCTGAACTCTTTACTTAGTGACTCCTTTTACAGTTTACTCTTCAGCTTAGCTTCGTTTCTGCTCTGATACTTGTATTGCTAGATCTCCTTTACAGGTTGGACGCTTCGTCTGTGCGGCAGTTTCCGCACAGACGGCGGATCTGTTGGCGAGCCCGGGTCGCAGTTCGACCCCGGGGCATGACAGATTTAGGTGGTATCAGAGCCTAGGTGTTTAGGTCATTGGGACTTAGAGACCCTAGGCTTTATGGTTGGACAGTAGGATGACTGTCGTGGGGGTTGTTCTGGGGCGAGAGTTTCTACATGTTAGCTCTCTAAAGTAGTTCTGTTGGCTGCAGACAACACAACACTTTAGAGTTGGAAACATGTTTTTCACTTTCGCTTATTTTGTCTAGTGAGGTTTGGTTCTCTGACATTTTGTTCCTTTGTTTGAGCAGCGGGATGCCTCCGAGACGCCGCGCGACGACGAGGGCGCACTCCGCGTCTGATGACGTGCCCGAGGAGGAGGAGGCCACTCAGGGGGAGGTCCAGGAGTTGCGGGCCCAGGTGGCCCAGATGTCTGAGGCGTTGCGGCGCCAGGAGGAGGCAGCCAAACGCCAGGAGGAAAACATGAAGCGGATGATGAGGCTACTTGAGCAGAGGACATCTGTGGCACCACCAGCAGCGACTTCGTCGACCTCATCTCAGATTGTTCCGTTGACGGAGGCAGAGCAGAGGGAGCTCACAGATCGACTATCTTATGTCAGCCAGTTCCACCCTCCGCGTTTTGCCGGGCAGAGTTCCGAGCCACGGGAAGTAGAAAACTGGATTTCTGCAATGGAAAAGATATTCGAGAACCTGTTTATCAAGGAGCAGCATCAGGTGTTCATAGCCACACACTTTCTGGAGGGAGACGCCGAGACCTGGTGGCGTCGGGTCCGACCAGTTGGACCGCCGGGAGCCCAGTTGATGTCTTGGCAGGATTTTCGAGCTTTGCTACTCGGGGCTTATTTTCCCGATAGTGCAAAGCAGAAGTTAGAGGGGGATCTCCGTCGACTGCAGCAGGGTAATCGTTCTCTTCCGGATTATATTCGAGAGTTCCAGAGACTTCTGAGCAGTGTGCCGCATGTTGCCCCTGATGAGGCTCAGCGGGTGGATTTATTTGAGAGGGGGCTTCACCCTGATATCTATCACCTTGTTCATTCACACCGATCTCCGACTCTTGACGCAGCCATGGAGCATGCACGGTGGGTCTCTCGAGGGAGGGTGATCATGGCGGAGAGGGGCGGAGCGCCTGGGAGCAGTTCCGGAGAGAAGCGCCCCGCACCGCAGGACCTTGGGCAGACTAGCAGGCCGAGGCCCCCGAGACCGCCACAGACACAGCCTCGGGGCCGCGGGACTCAGAGGAGGCAGAGATCGGGGGGCTCCCGATCTTCTAGGCGGCAGCAGCAGCAGCAGCTGATCCGCACTGATAGCTGTGTGATTTGTGGCGGACCCCACGCCCCTCAGCAGTGTGATCAGCGACAGGGCCGGTGTTACCGGTGTGGGCAGGCAGGGCACAGATCATGGTCTTGTCCTGCAGCAGGGGCATCAGCAGCTTCGGCAGCTTCGACTCTTCCTCCACCGCCCTATCAGACGGGCGGGTCTTCGGTAGGTGTTGGCCAGGGGGACAGGGCCACTTCGTCGCGGCAGTCTGACAGACGACCACCCCCGAGCGGCAGGGTGTATACCGCACAGGTCGAGGACTCGGGGGCAGCTGGCCACGTGGTGGCAGGTATTATCCTTATCTCCTCTACTCGCACCAGAGCTTTGTTTGATACTGGAGCATCACATTCATTCATTAGTAGGGCATTTGCATCCATGCATGGGCTAGAGATAGGACCGTTGCCTTGTGCTCGTGAGGTTCAGATACCCGATCATGTTTTGCACGTTGATGAGTGCTGTTGGTCCTGCCCTGTGCAGTTGGGGCCTTGGATTTTGCCTGTTGATCTTTTTGTCCTTCGTCAGCTCCAGGATTTTGACGTAGTATTGGGTATGGATTGGTTGACTCAGTATTACGCCACTATTGATTGTCGAGAGAGGACTGTGACTCTCCGGGAGCCGGGCCAGGGAGAGTATGTCTTCAGGGGTTGCCAGAGCACGCTTTTTGCAGCGACGATCTCTTCAGCCAGAGCACGGCAGATGATGAGTCGGGGTTGTGTTGCTTTCTTAGCCACTGTTGTAGAGGTGCCTACGGCGATGCCTGGGCTCGAGGACATTCCTATTGTCCGAGAGTATCCAGATGTTTTCCCACCTGAGCTATCTTCTATGCCGCCGGATCGAGAGATTGAGTTTGTGATTGACGTGGTTCCTGGAACTACGCCGATCTCTAAGGCACCCTACAGAATGGCACCGGCAGAATTGAGGGAATTAAAGGCTCAGCTTCAGGATCTCTTGGATCGCGGGTTTATTCGTCCTAGTGTTTCTCCTTGGGGAGCCCCGATTCTTTTTGTAAAGAAGAAGGACGGGTCGCTTAGGCTTTGTGTGGACTACAGAGAGTTGAACAAAGTGACCGTCAAGAACAAGTATCCACTTCCTCGGATTGACGATCTGTTTGATCAGCTTCAGGGAGCCACGGTTTTCTCGAAGATAGATCTTCAGTCCGGTTACCACCAGCTGAGGGTGAGGGCCGAGGATGTGTCCAAGACGGCGTTTAGGACTCGGTATGGGCATTACGAGTTTACAGTGTTACCTTTTGGTTTGACGAATGCCCCGGCGGCGTTTATGGACTTGATGAACCGAGTCTTTCAGCCGTACTTGGACCGTTTTGTGGTGGTTTTCATCGACGACATTTTGGTCTATTCCCGTAGTGACCTTGAGCATGAGGAGCACCTGAGAGTTGTGCTACAGCTTCTGAGGGAGAAGAAGCTGTATGCGAAGTTGAAGAAATGCGCCTTTTGGCTACGGGAGGTTTCTTTTCTAGGCCACATTGTTTCAGCCGCAGGAGTGGCAGTGGACCCGACGAAGATTGTTTCAGTTCGGGATTGGCCTAGACCCACGACGGTGACAGAGATTCGGAGTTTCTTGGGCCTTGCAGGCTACTACCGTCGTTTTGTGGAGGGCTTTGTGAAGCTCTCTACCCCCCTCACTAGACTGACCAAGAAGGGGGTAAAATTTGTTTGGTCAGAGCAGTGCCAACAAAGCTTCGAGGAGTTGAAGCAGAGATTGATTACAGCGCCAGTGCTTGCACTACCAGTCATGGGAGAGGGATTCGTGATTTTCAGTGATGCCTCCCACAGCGGCCTTGGATGCGTGTTGATGCAGCACGGTAGGGTAATTGCCTATGCCTCCCGTCAGTTAAAGGACTACGAGAAGAATTACCCTACTCACGACTTGGAGTTGGCTGCGGTTGTCTTTGCCTTGAAGCTCTGGCGGCACTATTTGTATGGCGAGCGCTGTGAGATCTTCACTGATCATCAGAGTTTGAAATATTTGTTTACCCAGAAAGAACTCAACCTGAGGCAGCGCAGGTGGCTTGAGCTGTTAAAGGATTATGACTTGAGCATTCTATATCATCCCGGCAAGGCTAACGTGGTCGCGGATGCTTTGAGCAGGCGAGCAGGGCAGACTTTGAGTATGCTTATTACCCAGCAGAGACCACTGAGAGAGCAGCTGAGGAGTTTGGATTTAGAGGTGGTGTCCCGGGGGATTCTGCAAGACTTATGTCTATGGTCTTGCAGCCCACTCTACTGGACAGGATTAGAGAGAAGCAGAGTGGGGACCCCTATCTTCTCAGGATTCGAGACCAGATGCAGCTTGGGCAGAGCAGGGACTTTTCGGTTGATATTGCGGGAGTACTTAGGTACAGGGACCGCATTTGTGTGCCGGCGGATATGGATATTAGAGAGCTGATCCTGAGAGAGGCTCACTATACACCTTACACCCTCCATCCTGGGGGAACTAAGATGTATAGGGATTTGAGAGCTCAGTTTTGGTGGCCAGGCATGAAGAGGGATGTTGGTAGGTTTGTGGCCCACTGTCTAACTTGCCAACAGGTTAAGGCGGAACACCAGGTTCCCGCTGGCAAGTTACAAAGCCTACCAATCCCTGAGTGGAAATGGGAGTGTGTCACCATGGATTTTATTGTAGGTCTGCCGAGGACTCAGAGAGGAGCCGATGCTATTTGGGTGATCGTTGATCGGTTGACTAAATCAGCTCACTTTCTGCCGATTCAGTCGGGATGGGCCTTGGAGAGTTTAGCACACTTATACCTTGACGAGATTGTGAGGCTTCATGGAGTGCCAGCTTCTATTGTATCAGACAGGGATCCCAGATTTACCTCTCAGTTTTGGAGGAGCTTGCAGACGGCTATGGGGACCCAGCTTCAGTTCAGCACTGCCTTTCACCCACAGACCGACGGACAGTCTGAGCGGACTATTCAGACTTTGGAGGACATGTTGAGAGCTTGTGTCCTGAGCTTTGGTGGCAGTTGGGATCGACACTTGAGACTAGCAGAGTTTGCCTACAACAATAGCTTCCAGGCGAGTATCCAGATGGCGCCCTTTGAAGCATTGTACGGTAGGAAGTGTCGATCGCCTCTTTGTTGGAGTGATGTGGGTGAAAGAAAAACTTTGGGGCCTGACTTGCTTTTAGAAGCTGAAGAGAAGGTCAAGGTTATTCGGCGCCACTTGGTCACTGCGCAGAGCCGACAAAAGAGCTACGCCGATAAGAGGCGGCGAGACTTGGAGTTTCTGGTAGGAGACCATGTGTTTTTGAAAGTCTCGCCCTCTCGAGGGATTCGGCGCTTTGGGGTGCGCGGGAAACTGAGCCCGCGTTTTATTGGCCCTTTTGAGATTTTAGAGCGTGTCGGACCTGTTGCCTATCGGATTGCCCTACCGCCACGGTTAGCCGGTACTCACGATGTTTTTCATGTATCTGTGTTGAGGAGGTATGTCTATGATCCCTCTCACGTTGTGGACTTCACTTCTTTGGAGCTGGACGAGGATCTACACTTCCAGGAGCGCCCGATTCGAATTCTTGCTCGAGAGTCGAGAGAATTACGAAGTCGGGTCATACCTTATGTGAAGGTATTGTGGAGCCACCATGATGAGAGAGAGGCTACATGGGAGCCCGAGGATGAGTTGAGGATTACCTACCCACACCTTTTTGAGACCCCCTCCTGACTTTTGGGCTTTTTGGGTTTCGAGGACGAAACCATTGGAAGGGGGGGAGAGTGTAGTGCACCGGTTTTTGGGTTGAGCTTTCTGACTCCACCGACGAGCTTTCCGACTGGAAAAAGGCGTGAGCGCGTGTATTTTCGATTTACAGCGGGGTTCGGGTGGTTCCGGGCGGCGGCGGAAGACCCGAAGGCAAAAAGTGAGTTATGGTTGGCTTTTTTTTTGGATTATTTTATTATTTTAATTTAGACTTTATGTTAATGTTGCTTTTAGTGTTGTTGTTGTGAGGGAGTGGCTTGGCTGTATGGTTGGTGGAGCTAATTAAGGTGTTGGTGGGAATTAATTAACTCCCTTATTTAATGTTTTATCCATATGCCTTAATTAATGTTAGGTGCTTGCATTAAATAGCAGCCATCACCTCCCTCGCCACTTCACCTCACCATCCTCCTTTCCAAAAGAGAAGCAGCTCACTTGGGGCTTTTGGTCTGGTGCTAAGGGAAGAAGAAGAAGAAGAGAGGAGGAGGAGGAGAGCGTACTTGGACTTGGAACTTCGCGGCGAGGAGGTGGATCGAGCGAAGCGTGCGAGTCAACCAACGTTGAGGTTGGTGTATTTGAGTTTTGTATTTGAGTTTTCTCTCCTCTCCTCTCCTCTCCATTTCTTTTGTTTTCTTTTCTTTTTCCTTCTTTTCCTGCTGCTGCGGCTCGCGGACTGTTGTCCGAGGAATGGGCAGCGCGAGCCGTGCGCGCTATGGCGGCGGCGCGTGGCTTGGGGGCTGTCGCTGCGCGTGCGCGCAGGCACGTCGCGCGCAGCGCGCGCCCTGCTGCCACAAGGAGCAGCAGGGCGCCGGGAACGCCGGGCTGCGGCGCTGGGGCCGCGCGGCCCTGCAGGCCGCGCGCTGGGCGCGCGGCACTGCTTGGGTGCCGCGCGGGCGGCCCCCAGTGCCGCGCGGCACTGCAGGCCGCGCGCCATGCGCGCGGCCCTGCAGGCCGCGCGCCAGGCGCGCGGCGCTGCCAGGGGCCGCGCGGCGAGTGCCGTTGGGGCCCCGCGGCCCTGCAGGCCGCGCGCAAGGCGCGCGGCGCTGCAGGGCACCGCGCGGGTGCCCCTTGGGGCCCCGCGGCCCTGCAGGCCGCGCGCAAGGCTCGCGGCGCTGCAGGGGCCGCGCGGGTGCCCCTCGGGCCCCGCGGCCCTGCAGGCCGCGCGCCATGCGCGCGGCGCTGCAGGGGCCTCGCGGGTGCCCCTCGGGCCCCGCGGCCCTGCAGGCCGCGCGCCATGCGCGCGGCACTGCAGGGGCCGCGCGGCGGCCCCTTGGGCCCCGCGGCCCTGCAGGCCGCGCGCCAGGCGCGCGGCACTGCAGGGGCCGCGCGGCGGCCCCTTGGGCCCCGCGGCCCTGCAGGCCGCGTGTTTGGCGCGCGGCGCTGCAGGGCGCTGCGTGGGCAGCTCTTTGGCCGTGCGGCGCTATCGGCCGTGCGGCTAGCCGTCACCACGCAGAGCGTGGGTTGGACTTCGCAGCCGTGATCTGCTCTTTGCCGCAGAGTTTGCGGCTCGGCGACGCGACGTGGCGGTCGCGCGAGGGGCTTTCCGCGCAACGCCCGACGTTCTTCGTCGCCGGATGAGTTTTCCGCCGTTTGAGGGCGGGTCTTTTGTCTTGGGTTTTTCTCCTGACCCCAGTTTTCACCGTTTTTGCAGTGTGACTTAGTGTTAGCCTGATTGCGTGGTCAGCGGTGCCGGTTGTGCTACTTGGAGCTGTAGGATCACACCGGGACCTCTGTTTAGCGCACGGATTGCGGATTCTTCGCAGGTGGGTTGGTTTCTTCCGAGAATGCTACAGAATGCCCATTTTGCTTACACATGCAAAGGTGATGTGTCCTTGGGATGTAAGGTAAATGTGAAGCAGCCGTGTGAGTCGAGGGTTATGTTTCCGACCAAGACACGTGTTATGCTCTTAGGAGTTCGTTCTGGAATACACAGTGGTATTCGACGCCCCTGGCTGAGTTACCAGGAGGGCATATCTCTCCGGCCGAGTTACCGGGAGACCGGGTTCCCTGGCTGAGTTACCGGGAAGGTGATTTCCCTGGCCGAGATACCAGGAGGATGTTTCTTCCCGGCCGTATTACCGGGAGGCCTATTTCCCTGGCCGAGTTACCAGGAGGGCGTTTTCCCTGGCCGAGTTACCAGGTGGGTATTTCCCCTGGCCGAGATACCAGGTGTGAGTTCGCCCCTGGCCGAGTTACCAGGTGGCTGCGGGGGACATGGCATGAGCGGGTGGTCATCTTTTATGATTCCAGATGTCATTTCATATTGCATTGCATCACCGCATATAGTGATAGACTTATTTACAGCTTTCATTTTTGTATCTATCTATCTATCTATCTATCTACTTATCTATTTTACCTCCAGGGGACTTAGTGGGCTACCATGGATCGGACATCGGTACCCACTGAGATCTGACTTTTTAGTTGATCTCACACCCGCTGTGTGTGACAGGTGCTTCCGAGGCGGCCGCTCCTTGGTCGGTTCGTGCGGAGTCTTCTGACCGCGGCAAGGGCTTAGCTGATTAGTACCTGCCGGGTTGTAGAGTTC
Organism: Tillandsia fasciculata; assembly: GCA_029168755.2. Taxonomy (NCBI): domain Eukaryota; kingdom Viridiplantae; phylum Streptophyta; class Magnoliopsida; order Poales; family Bromeliaceae; genus Tillandsia; species Tillandsia fasciculata. Next base: position 15,281,076 of record CM054931.1, on the reverse strand, counting down.
GAGGTAGAGTCTCCGGGTATTTTTGTTTCCCACTTTTGTACTAGATTGTGATGTTGTACCCGATTTTGGGAGACTGTGGATATTGTACCTGAACTCTTTACTTAGTGACTCCTATTTACAGTTTGCTCTTTCAGCTTAGCTTCCTTTCTGCTCTGATACTTGTATAGCTAGACCTCCTTTACAGGCTGGACGCTTCGTCTGTGCGGCAGTTTCCGTACAGACGGCGGATCCGTTGGTGAGCCCGGGTCGCAGTTCGACCCCGGGGCGTGACAGGTGCCACGTGGCAGCCTCTTATTGGCGGGCTCACGCGGCGCGGTCCATGTAGTTGTGCGGCCGGGTGTGTAGACCGGGGCGGGCCACGTGGCGGCCCCGGGTTGGCTGGCTCACGTGCGCACGGTACACGCAGCGTGCGGAGCAGACGGCCATACCACACGCGTGGCAGGGGCGGACCAGGTGGCAGGCGGCGACTGGGCGAGGCGAATGGCGTGGCGGGCACGGCGGCAGGCGTGGCGCACGCGTGCGCCACGACGCGCCGCCCTGCGCGGGACACGCGGCAGTGCCCGAGCCGCTGGGCGCCGCTGTCCCGTGTTCGGGACATGCGTCGCGCCCAGGGGCTTTCGGGCGCTGATGGGCCGGGCCTCCGCGGGCGATTCGGGCGCCCGAATCTTGGTGGGCTATAAATATCCCACCTCCCCTCTCTTTTGTCTGGTTTTTCCGAGCTTTAGAGAGAGAGAGAGGGAGTGCCCTGAAGAGAAGTTGTTCCTCTCTCTATCCTCCATCCCTCCAGGAAGTTCCAAGATTTTAGGAGTCTTCGGTGTCGAGATCTCTGCGATGCGGCGCGCTTCGATGTTTCCTTTTCGCGGCCCGTTTTCGTCGCTGTTCAGTCGGAAAAATCCCCTATGCTACCCAGGAGGAATTTTTGGACGATTTTTGCGGCAGCGTGTTCCTAAGAGGTAGGCCTTCGATTTTCGTGTTTATCGCTTCGCTCTATTTTGGGTTTATGGCACGGTTCCCAAGGCATCATTTGACCCTATTTTTTGTGGCCATTTTCTGGACAGCGCGGGATTGTTTATTTTCTATCTTGGCCTACGAGCATCGGAACAGGGCGTTTAAGTACTCGTTTTGGATCTACTCGTCGCGAGGAACACAACCGTGACTTTTCTGTATTTTTCCTGAGGACTGCGCACAGGTGAAAAATCCCCTTTTCTGTGTTGTTTTGCAAAAACAGCAAATGCTGTTTTCGGGGGAGGCTCATTATGTCGAGTTCGTTTTTTTGCAGTGACTCGCGGATTTGGGCGTTGCGGAGACTGTTGTTGGACAGCGAGGGTTCTTTTACAGTCGGGGAGTTTTGTGGACTTGGATTTGCGTGCCAGGTGGGTGGTTGTTGCTTACCTCTTACTGCGATTTACTAACTAGGACTATTAGAGAGACCCCTAAATTGATTGATTTGGCACCCCATTGAAAGTCATGCATGATTACACCACTTATGAGCCTATCAATGTGGGAATAGTATAGTGGGAATATTGTTGTAGGAATATCATTATGAGGATATATTTGCATGATTAAAATAAACTGATTAATTCTTGGCCTATTTATGTGGGGTTGATATACTTTAGTGGTGATAAATTAACATGCCATGTTAGTACATAGACTTTTATGAAAATAGATTATTTTGTTGGGGCATGATGACATATCTATGTGCGGGTACCACTTTGATGAATTATTATGGATCATGGATTATAGACAGGTGTAGTTGGTTAGTGATTGTGGCATGTTGGTTATACCTATGTGGAGCTACTATTTGATACTTATGTGGAACCACTATTTGATACACTCTTTTATCTTTCAAGAGGACATTTGCATGCTTGTATGGACATCTTGATAGGCCACTATTTATTGCTACACTATCATATTGGGACTTAGGAGAAATTGTTTCTTTTCTCCTTTTCATGTAGACTTTTGATTCATGTTGCTCGGGTTAGAGCAGAGGTTTGGGATAGTGTAGTCGGGACCTTGGGGTCGGGGATAGGTTGTACTTGATTATGGATTTGTGAGGGATTGCGGCAACCGCGGATAGTAGGCGGTTGACCGGATATTGATTATTTTATCAGATTGTGGACTTGTGGGGTATTGCGGCGACCGCGGACATTGGGCGGTTGACCGGATATTTATCATTGCATCAGATTGGGGATCGGGGTTTCATTAGTGGATGGGTTTTCCTACTTTGATCATAGTCGTGATCTAGTCCTGCTGTATTGAGATACGTGTGGCATGGGTTCCAAGGGCTGCCTCTTTTCGGGACGAGAGCTACGGGCGGCTGTGCCTGGAACCTGTTCTTGTTTGATTAGGGTTGTAGGCGTCAGCTTCCTGGAATTCTCGGTCCTGGTGTTGTTGGTCGGTTGGGTTCGTTGTTTTGGGTCGGTGAGTTCTTACGATTTGTTCGATCGTGGTTTTGATTACAGCCTGCATGTGCTTCAATTCTGGTTCTCGATCTCTGCTCGATTCTTTTCCTCAGTGGGGTCGCTCCCCTTGAGTGCCGCTTCGGATACGATGGTATATTTGTTCGTGTTACGCCCTACGTAATTCCTGCCCGACAGTGGGAGGTGGTTTTAGGTGAGCGTATATTAGTCCGTTTTGGACACCCTACGTAATTCCTGCCCGGCAGTGGGAGGTGGTTGTAGGTGAGCGCAGGCTTGACTAGCCCTTTTTGGCAGTCATTACGATTGGGTCGATGTGGACACCTCAGGTTAGAGTGGTTGCATATCTTTTCATCGGTATCACCCATTAAGCATTTAGATAGAGGCATAGTAGCTGTAGAGTATCTCCAGCTTTTCTCATTCAGTCTTTATTGCATCGTTATCTTTGCCTTTGGTAGACTTAGTGGGTACGTCGGAGTTTGAGGCTTTACCCACAGGGAGAGGCTACTGGTTTTACTAGTGGTTCTCACCCCCATTGTTGTTTTTCTCTTTTCTTCCTTTTGTTTTGTAGAGTCTTCTGCGGGTGTTGCTGATCCTTCGGTCGTTGTTCGAGGCGAGAGAGTCACGAGCTAGATCCTTACCTGCCCAAGGAGTGTAGCTGTATCCCCTGGTTGGAGATTTTTAGTACTGTCAGCTGAATTATTACACTGTTTACTTTGAGAGAGATCTGCTGTATTTTCAGAGACTGATGTACTATAGTTTTAGTTTATCTTCCTTTTTGAGTTCAGGGATGCTGTATTGAGAATATTGTATGATGATTACTTATATTTGAGGAGAGGGATATTGTACTTTATTTTCGGATGTACAGTGATTGGATTTTTATTTTACAACACTTTATTTCTGCTCTGATATTTGTATAGCTATAGTACTATCTTTTGCAGGTTAGACGCTTCGCCTATGTGGGATTTTCCGTGTGGGTGGCGGATCTGTTGGCGAGCCCGGGTCGCAGTTCGACCCCGGGGCGTGACAGAGAGAGTTAGAGGGGAGGTTTCAAATGGGAGGAGATAGAGAGAGAGCTCTGTGTATATGTCAAGGGGGGTAGGTGAGACTGCAGGTGATAGTGAAATTACACCTTTGCCCTCAGTTAAAAAGGAAAATTACCACATTGCCCCAACATTCTGGAAGCTGGGTACCGGTACGCGGGATCTGGGTATCGGTACCCGCACACATTTTCTTCAACCCGAGGGCTGACTTTGTCCTGTTTAGTATAGGGTACCGGTACACGACCTCTAGTACCGGTACCTAAGCCTTTTTGAGTTTAGGGTGCCGGTACCCAACCTTTGGTACCGATACCCAATCCCTCTTACTCCAAACCGAGGCTCGGTTTGCCCAGTTTAAAATGGGGTACCGATACCCCACATTTGGTACCGGTACCCAGGGATTTAGAATCTTTCATGCTGATTTCCAACATGAGAGCTTGCTGTCGGTTTCTTTTTAATTGGTTCTGGTACCCCCTATGGCGTTTCGGTACCCAATGCCACCTGAAGCTTCAGATTTGCACGCCACCAAGTCGCTTTTCGATCCGAAGGCTCCCGTTTCGAACCGAAACACTCCGAATTCATCTGTAAACGTATTGAAAATACGTCACGAGTGTTTTCACCGCACTTCGCTATTTCGCAGAGCCGGTGCACTACATTGTGGCTAGGCCCACATATACTACACTTGGTAGAAGGGTTCATGTCTCAAACTCCACTATATATCAACTTGGCTCAAGTTGGTCGACTGTAATCATATACCCAATCTCTCGGGGACCCACAGGGTGTTGCCCCCTATTGTACTACGCCTCATGGATTGTGTTCAATACCCCGCCAACGCGAGCTGTACTTCACACTCGTCGCCCAATCAGCTCTATCAATATATATATATATATATATATATATATATATATATATATATATATATATGCATCAATATGGTATACTAGCCTGTCTCTGAGACTCACGGATGCTCACCCAATCTGGGGACTCAGGGATACTCACCCAATCTCAGAAACTCAAGTATACTCACCCTCTCTGGGACTCATATAGGGGATGCCCTACCCAAACTGTGCCTCATGGACCGTGTTCAACACCCCGCTAGCACGAGCTGTGCCTTACACCCGTCGCCCAATCGACCCTCAAGATATGCATCAATACATCTCATACGGCCCAAAGCAATCTCCAACCCATTCTCTGATGTATCTACTCTGGTTTCGGTCCAAGCCTACGTCGTGCCTCATGGACTGTGATCAGTACCTCGCAATGCGAGCTGCACCTCACACACGTCACCCAATCGGCTCTCAATAAAGCAAAGCGAGATGCGCTCACATGGTATACCTCCAGAGGACCAGGCTCTGAGGTTGCGTACTCCACGAGCGTATGCTAATTGAGCTCATTTGGCTCTTGCAAGCTGCGGTCACATGCACAATGCTCAACAAGATATCTGGCACCACATGATACTATGTCACATATCGACCCAATTGATGAGTACAAGTTTCTGGAGTCACCTTTACTCTAAGGTTTTTCTCACCTTGTTCATGCCACTTAGGGTTTCTATTGTTTCCCCCTACTTTGAACCTCTCTAGGTTTCACTGCCACATAGGTCCAAGTGGTGATCCTACCACTAGGCTACGCAATCCATAACCATGCATCTAGTTTGACCGACTAGTTCATTACTTCTATATGCTTTACCTTAGGTTTCAACCTAAATTTAATGCCACATATTTTATTTAATGCTTTCTAGGTTCACTTGGTTACTCACAAATGCACTTTACTTATACTATAGTTTATAGTTAACCTAGAGTCCTCACATACTTGTGATCAACCTAAATTTAATGCCACATATTTTATTTAATGCTTTCTAGGTTCACTTGGTTACTCACAAATGCACTTTACTTATACTATAGTTTATAGTTAACCTAGAGTCGTCACATACTTGTGATCTCCTTAGGTTTTGTCCTAAGTTAGATGCCAATCGATTTACCTTTACACTAGGAATACATAGACTTATAGTCTCACATGCATCAATTATTACCCATTTACTACTTGAACTATCATTTAGCATTCATCAACATAATTTATGAAATTATGCTCTAGACATGAAAGGCGATCTAATCGCTTCGGTTAAGCACAACCCACCTCAAAATGCTCCCAATCGCTTGTTGACACTTGCAATTAGGCTCCCGGACGCGTTTGGCTTCTTAGTTTGGCTTGTTAGCACTAACAAACCCAAATTTCTTGAAATTGGCTCGTTTCCTCAAATTCTTCACCGGGACTTCACCGTTCTCAAATCCAAGTTGTTGAGAGTGTTTCTCCAACCTTAAATCAAGTTTTCAAAGGTTTAATTAGGTCCAAAACCCCTTAGAAACAAAACCCCCAATTCTAACCCTAGTTTTTTATTTCTCACAAGAACACCCAAAAACCATGGTGTTAATTTGATCAAATTAGGTTAGTGGAGTATTGGGAACTCAAGAATGCTAATTTCAAAAGATTTGTGTTAGGATTTGATTAGATTTGTAGTTGAATTCTAGTTGGATTAAGATTACTATTTAAATCTTAAAGAGATAAGTTTGTTAAGATTTAAATATTAATTAGAATAAGTCTATTTAGACTAGAATTTGGATAGTTTTTTATGTAAGCTATAAATATAGCATATGTGCTATTATTTGGCGGTGGTGTTAAGGCGGATATACCCACGGTGGTGGTAATACCCATAGAGGTGGTGGGGGCTAGAATTTAGCCACACCTATATAGTGATATTCACACCTATGATGGTGGTAACACCAATGGAGGTGGTGGGGGCTAGGATTTAGCCACACCCATAGTCTCTAGGTTTATAGAAGACGAGAGAAGGGTGAGAGAGATTCGGGAGGAGGGCTCGTGTTGAAGCTACTTTATTGCAGAAGAGGAGTCGGTGTAATCGGTGTAATTCTTCTCTTTGTTAATGAATCTTATTTCACCCGCATATTTTCTGTTTTGATTTTTCTTCTCTTTGTGGTTGTATTGGTTCCAGTTTTGTTGAGGGGACGGGTTTTTGGTAAAAAAACCCGATTTGTCGTTTTCGCTACGGAATCCCAACGTTAGGCGATACCGAAGTGGATTGCGGTACTGGAGCAGGTTGCGGATTCACAGAATCTGGTACCGGGGCGAGTACCAGATTTTCCCAACAATTGGTATCTGAGCCAAAGGTTACCGATCCTCAGGAGAGATCAACATTAAAGTACTGGATTACCGATCATCACGAGAGGCGATCACAATTTGCTCTCGCTAGGCGTGTTGGACTAGAAGATATGTGATTTTTCGGCTTCAGGTGGAGCTAAAAGAGTCCAAAAGCGAGATCGGAGATGCAGTCGCCCAAGGTGGAGTGGAGGAGAGCTCGGTGTAGCGATTGAAGACCACAAATCAAATCAAGGTGGAGATTATTAGGATTTGATTAGATTTGTAGTTGAATTCTAGTTGGATTAAGATTAATATTTAAATCTTAAAGAGATAAGTTTGTTAAGATTTAAATATTAATTAGAATAAAAGTCTATTTAGATAAGAATTTAGATAGCTTTTGATGTAAGCTATAAATATAGTATATGTGCTATTATTTGACGGTGGTGTTAAGGAGGATATTACCCACGGTGGTGGTAATACCCATGGAGGTGGTGGGGGCTAGAATTTAGCCACACCCATATAGTGGTATCCACAACATGATGGTGGTAACACCTATGGAGGTGGTGGGGGTTAGGATTTAGCCACACCCATAGTCTTCTAGGTTTATAGAAGATGAGAGAAGGGTGAGAGAGATTCAGGAGGAGAGCTCGGGTTGAAGCTACTCTATTGCAGAAGAAAATAGGAGTCGGTGTAATTCTTTTCTTGGTTAATGAATCTTATTTCACCCGCATATTTTATGTTTTGGTTTTTCTTCTCTTTGTGGTTGTGCTAGTTCCAGTTATGTTGAGAGGACGGATTTTTTGGTAAAAAACTGATTTGACGTTTTCGCTCGGAATCCCAACTCTAAGTGGTACCGGAGCGGATTGCGGTATCGAAGCAGGTTGCGGATTCTGGATTCACAGAATCTGGTACCTAGGCGAGTACCGGATTTCCCAACAATTTGAGTTGATACAAACACTTAAATTCAAAACTCTTACCTTTGCCCTAGACTCTCTTGGCTTTTTCTTGCTCCTAGAAGCTCCAAGAATACTCCTAATTCAATCTCCAAGCTTTTCCCCACCAAAATGCCACCTTGGGGGAGACCTCTAGAGGGAGAGAGGTTGAGGAGGAGGTGAGAGAGGGAGGAGAAGAGAAAAGGGTTTTCGCTTGGATTGAGGTGTGCATGGTTTGGGGAATAAGGGGCTGGGGTCTCTCTTTTATAACCCTTGTAACAAAATCCCCAATGGTCCCTCTACTTTTCCCTAGGTGAAAAGGCATCCCTATCAGTCTGCGCAGGTTTTGGGCGCCCGCCCTCTACTTTTCCCTAGGTAAAAAGGCATCCCTATCAGTCTGCGCAGGTTTTGGGCGCCCGCGAGGAAATTCAGGCGCTCGAATCATCGGGACACTGTTCCTCAGGGCGTCCTCAGGGTCTTCCGGGCTTTCGATTCTCCGTGACTACGCGCTGGGCTGCTCTCTGGTTAAGGATCTAATTGTACAGCTCAGGGCACCTGGCCACGCCCAGCTAGCGCCCGCTTGTGTTCCTCAGCTCACGGGGCATTTCAGGCGCCCGAAAACTTTGGAACCTAGTTTCCTTGAGTTTTTTGACTCTGTTTTGATTCGAATTCATTTTGATTCGATCCAAACTGTCACGCCCTGGGGTCGAAACTGTGACCCGAGCTCGCCAACAGATTCGCACCCATACGGGAAACCTCGCATAGGCGAAGCGTCAAACCTACAAAAGATAATACTACAGCTATACAGATATCAGAGCGAGAAATAAACTGCTGTAAATAAAATCCAAACTACTGTACAACTGGAATAAAGTACAAGATCCATCTCCCAAATATAAATAATATATAATCTGATCCACAAGAAATAGTACAAGTAAAAATCTTCCTATACATCATCTATGAATTCAAAAAAAGGAGGTAAACTAAAACAATAATACATCAGTGTACAATGAAATCCCACAATCCGGGATGGTACATCTATCTCACCAAAATGAACTACACTGGTAGGGATCTATCTCGTGACTCCCTGCCCTCGGTCCGTCAAGCCAGCTAGAGCAGGAACAGAGGAGAAGCCTCTGCAAAACTGTCACCGACAGAGAGTGTGAGAACTACATCCTACAGTAGTTCTCAGTGGATACCGTCTCTAAGACCAACGGTCTGCCCACTAAATCTACTAGAGGCATAAGATAACAGAAATACTGTGATAAAGAAAGAATAAGCTGGAAAGAAATCTACAACTATCATGTCTCTATCTACAATGCTCAATAGGTGATACAGATGAAAAATGATGTATCGACTCATCCCAGTATACTCAATCAACCCAATCACACTGACTGCCACATAGGGTACAGTCAAACCTGCGCCTACCTACAACTACATGCCCGTACTCGATCAGGAATTACGTAAGCGGTCCCACTCGAACTGCGTCGACAAGCTGCGAAAGATAAGTAACAGGCCTAGCTCCGAAGCGGCACTCGAGGGGAGCGACCCCACCGAGAAAAGTATCCGCGCATCTCTGTCGAGCTCAATATAGCTCATGCAGGCTATAGTCCAAAACCACGATCACTTAAATCGACAATGTTCAACTCACAACACTAACCCACCGTCTGGAGGTACTCAACAGCTGGGACCACCGTCAACCCAACGGCTCCCAAAACAGGACATCCAACTCACATATGAGAAAGAATCAACCGACACTGCAAGGGTCTGAGATTCACGAAAGGCCGGTGCCTAGAACCCAAATCAAACAAGAACAGCTTCCAGGCTCAACCTTTCGAAGTTCTCGACCCCCTTACAGTTCGGGAAAAATCAGCTCTCTCGGGTAAAATATCCGGGGGGAACCAATCAGGGTTCAAAAGTTCCGGGAGACTAGCACTTAGAACCCAAATCAAACAAGAACAGGTTCCAGGTACAGCTTCTCGTAGCTCTCGACCCAGGTATGAAAACAACCCTTAGAACCCAGATGACTCGAACCCTCTCGGGTGAGGAAGTTTAGAAGAAAAGGTGATATTTATTACTGAAAACCATTTTCACTCGAACCCTCTCGGGGTGAGGACCAAAATAGTTCCTTTTTATAAAATCATCTTGATTTGGAAAAACCCATTTTAATCAATTGTAGTTTTTTTAAGAAAATCAGTTAAAAACAAGTTTTATTCCCAAATCCCGAAAGGCTAATGCCTTCACCCAATCAAACAAGAACAGGCTCCGGCACCCTTCGAAATTCGGAAGGAAAACATTGATTTACTGAAATCATATGAGTCCAAAAAGATTCTGGGTTCAAGGTCCTGCTATCACAAGCACACTATTGCCACGAACTCGGTGGTGACAAACTGATCGGAGAATATTCGACGACCCGGGACCACCGTTTACCCAAACGGCTCCCATTAGCACGACACTAGCCTCAGCTACCAGCCTCCACTCGGCCCCCAGGCACGAGCGCAACATGCATCCCACAATAATCCCGACCACTTGGCCCACTACCCGTGCGAGGAAAACTCTAATTCCAGAGAATAAGAATGTAAGATGTGGGGATGTCTGAAGCTTAAAAGAACCTAGCCCAAGTAAGGGTTTTCTACTAGTCTTGTTAAAACATGCAACGTATGCCAGGGTGCTAAGTCAAAGTTCCAATATTTCATTTAAAAGAATAGTAATCCACCAACTAACTCTATCATACATGTCCACAAGCTTAAACAATATAAAGTGGACATTGAATCAATCATATTCTCAAACAAGGAAGTGAACATCATCATCTAGCATGCTTTCCACCAGTAAAGGATAAATATATTTATCTTGTAAACTATCCTTCACGCATAAAGGTAAATATATCATGCAAGCTCTCAAATCCACAAATCATGTACAATTTATCAAGTAAGCCTTAATCCACATAATTTATACCATTTCTTATGCTTACATCTCATTCATAAAGGTTGTACATTAAACCATGCATGCATACTAACAAATAGAGTTAGAGAACCGTCCGCCGATTTTAGAGACCAAAACAACCCACTTGGAACTTGACGATCCGATGCCCGATCAAGCTGAATTTTGGCGTGTAGAAAGCTTAGTCTCTCAGAATTCCGATGCCACAAGAATCAACCCAATCCGCCCCTCGGATTGAGTGCAATCGCCGAAATACTACACGTTGCGCAATCAAATTCCAGAATTTCAGCATGAACTTAGGGATTAAGGGGATAAAATTCTGCATTATACAAGTCCAAGGGAAGCTCCAAACAGTTTTATTTATGTGTCCATAATAAAAAAAACCTTTCCCAAACATCATAAACTCATCCTAAACCCCTTTTTATTAAACAAACCATAAATGTGCACTTGCTGTCCAAAAACAGGGAATCAATTTTATCATGAAGTTCACAAAATTATAGGGGTCAATCCATAGAAAATTTCTCACAGGTTTCAATAGGAAATTTGCTCATCTACAACTAAAAAAATATCCATACTTTGAAATCCCGAAAAAGACCTAATATTTTCATAGTTATCCTCATACAAAGGCTCACTGCTCAAGGAAGCTACCAAAATCTGCACTGCTGTAAACCTTAAAACAGAGCTGGGAAGATCATTAAAGCTACCTGGTCAAATGTGCTCCAAATCCAGCAAGAGAGGTGCCATTGGATTCCTTGTCGAGAGTAGATAGTAATCAAGCTAAAGAACTCCCAATTCCATGCACAAATTAAGAAGAAAATCCATAAATACTATGAACTATCCAACAAGTTCAATCTGTGCACGAATGCAGCAAAGTGTTCCAAAGATGGTAAATAAACCCCAATAAAAACTCAGATCCAGGTGGAATCAAGGAATTAAGTGCCGCCCGTGCCGCGGCGGCACGGGCGGCACGTACCGTGCCCCTCAAAGAGGGGCACGGTACAGGGGGGGTCTCGCACCCCCCCCAAGTCTCGAGCGATACCCAAGGGTATCGCTCGAGACAGAGCGATACCCTGTTGGGTATCGCGTGCCGTGCCGGTCGTGCCGACCGCACGGCCGGTTTTCTTTTTTTTTTTGTTGTTTTTTCTTTAGAATTTTTTAAAACAGTATTTTTTTAAGATTTTCTTTAGACATAGTTTTTTTTTTTTTTTTTTTTTTAGTCACATGTGTACAGTAATGTACAGTAACTTTTTTTTTTTTTTAAAAGAATCACATGTGCACAATACAATGACATATATCACGAATATATGACTTTTTCACAATACCAGGAATATTTATACCAACATTATCAAATAAATCTAATATCTGCAGATCACACTATGCCATATGATCAACCGCGACAATCTATGTGGAATTAAGCAGTCTTCTCTCTATAAATATGTAAATTTAAATACTTATTATACTTGTGAATTTATTTATTATATTGTTATTTCTATTCTCTATGAGATATAGTTGTACTTTATATATAAAAAACAATTATCAGTATGTTAATTAGTGAGTGTAGTAAGCTATATATAGCCAATATTCATAATTTTTTGACTAAACAGTTCAAAACAATATTATAAGAGCTTATTGGAAAAAAAAAAAAAAAAAAAAAAAATCGTGCCAGAGCGTGCCACTGGGAGGTCATGCGTATCCATCGGTACGCAAGCGTGCCACGTGTCGGCACGCAAGCGTGCCGGTACAGTACCGTGCCAGGCGGCGAGCGGCATGCCCCCGTGCCACGGCACTTCGAACCTTGGGTGGAATGATACATACCAAAGTTGAAGAGCTTCGAGTATAAAAAATTTCCCAACAAAAATCACTCCAAAACTCCCATACTACTGTCCAGAAAAGCCAAAACACTAAAGGTTGTCTAGATTTCCAGGCTGAAACAAATGATCCCAAAAATAGCTTAAAAACTCTGAAAAATCTCATGATTTAAAGAGGGAGTTGAATACCAAAGTTGTAGGCCTACTTCTTGTGAAGACGCAGAACCAAAAATGAGCTTAAAACTCCAAGAAATGAGCCCAGGGGAATTTTTGCACTGAAACGCGACGGAGAAGTTCACAAACTGCAGCAATGGTGGGGCTTTCTTCTTGGAGAAGATGATGGAGATGGAGCTTCTTTAACCCTTCTCTTGATGGTGAAGATGCAGTAGAGGAGTGGAGGAAAGCTCTATAAAAATCTCCAAGGGTGCAAAGGTCCAAAAGAGGGAGAAGGAGGAGGAAGAAGAAGCTAAATAGAAGAGAAGAAGAAAAAAGAAAGGAGGAGAGGGGGGGGGGGGGGGCTCGGCCAGCTACAGTGCCGGCCCGGCCCACCCCGTACAATCCCAGGACATGTGGCGGCCATCCGGCCGCCCCCGCAAATCGGGTGTGCGGTCCGGATGCCGCCACGCCACGCATCCTGGTTGGCGGGCGCCAACCAGTGGCGGGCTGCCATGTGGCCCGCGCGGGGAACCGCACTCGCCGTAGCGCCCGCGTGCGTGTGCGCTGCCCAACGCGAGCGCGCCACGTGGCAGCACAGCCCTCTCCGATGGCGCCGCGTGTCCAAGCCCCGCCTCGCTGCGCCTGGTGCACCGCAAAAGCTGTAGACCGACCCACAATGGAAAAAATAGCCCGGTAAGCCCAAAAAATTTGAAAAATAGCATTTTTTGACCGTTTTCGCGCGCTGAGTCCGTTTTTGGCATCCGTTTGATGCACAACGTACTCGTTACACCAATAATAGGTGTTTTCTCACCGCCAAACACGCGGCAAGCCACACGGACAACCGGGACACGACACAAACTTGCTCTAACTCACTTAATGACATTTTCACAGTCATCCCGCCTGTATATTGCTCAATTGGTCAATGTTTAACATTTTGCACAACTTTTCTTGTCGGGCTTGCATCGTCGTTACGACTCTTCTCTCTATTTACCATTCCATCACGAAACCAATTTGGTCCGCCCACTGACATTGCTTACGGGCAATATCGTTGATGCCTTACTCGTTATTACGTGTGTGTCTTACCCAAGGATTTAAGTATCCATCGGCACGGGCCGTATCCACCGTGCCATACCGTTCTAACAAGATACCGGCACGATAGAACCATTGTGCCTATGGCACAGTTCAAAATCCTTTTTTCTTAAATTTATTAAGTAATTTTCTCAATAAAGTTCAAAATATTTGATAAAGATATATAATAAGCAATTAAAAAAATTTGTTGCTAAAGAAAATAAATATTTCATGCCATTATGTGTCGGCACGCATGTATTTTTTGGGACCGGCACTCATCGGCACGGCTCGGCACGCACCGTGTCGTACAGTGCCGGCAAGTTTTCGGCACGATCCTGTGCCACGACACTTAAATCCTTGGTCTTACCACGTGTAAGCTCCTAGCTCCATGTCAAGATGACACATTTCGGCACATTCCCAAACAACCTCTATTCACCTTGGACCAAAGTCCCCCAATCGCACGTGACTTTTGCTAGTCAGTGTCTCACGACGAGCATGTTGCTATGTCTCTCCTGGCCATAATTCAGCACCACGCCGTCCTTTTGATGAATCTCTACGAACTCCTCGTTTATGAATCCAATTTCGTTTTCACGATAACCTTAGATCTTGCGGTTTGGTGACTTCACCAACCAGGTGAATAGCATGATCGAGCACTTGCTCCTCTAGTCACCACTCTTAACGTTCTCGTACGTTACTAGCGCTCTTATTACAGAGCTATTGGCTAACCCGCTTATTCTGGATTACCATGGAAGTTCCACTGACCACGATCCTACGTAGGTCTATTGCCTAAAATTCGACTCTACATCATGCAACGGCTTTCGTTCGCACGAGCGGACCCAATCATCCCATACTCGACGCGGGCACTACCATAATCCGGAACAAGTTCTCGCTCCCGACACAAGTTTCTCTTGTCCTGACCCTCAGGACGTCACGACTCGATTCTCGCAACCATCGAACCGTACTGCCTCGAAAGTCAGTCCTTTCCCTATACTCTGTTGAGCCCTACTGTTCGGCTCACGCTAGCCGATTTGCCAGCATGCTCTATTCGCCCATCCACATTGGCGGCGTTGCTGATCTCCATGACACGGGCATACTCGGGTATCTATACCGATCCAATGTATATGGTCCCTACTACATTTATTTATGGATAATAGCAAGCGGCCGCTTAGTAATGAATGCAATGCTCCAGTGTCCTAATTATGCCTTGCATATGATGCCTCTAATGAATCATGCTTGCCGTGACATCACCGGTCGTCGGTTCGTCCTCTCTCTGAGTGGCATCGGCCCCTCCACTCGGCGCTTGTCAGGGTCAAGTGCTTGGTACCGTGAGATCTAACGACAGAAATTTGATAGTACCAAGTGCTTGGTGCAATTGATATTATAGTAGTCGGACTCTCTCTCTCTCTCTCTCTCTCTGTCTCTCTCTCTTTCTCTCTCTTTCTCTCTCTATATATAATCTCTCTATATATATAGTGCGGCTAGTATGCTTTTATAAGCACGGAGGCACCCTTGTTTTCGATGTTGGGACTTCCAAATCGACGATCGGCTCTGTTATATTTGATCTAGAGTATTTGCAGTATTTAAAAAATAAATTTTGCGATTTTTCAATATCATTTGCCTAGTAATCGAAAGGGCCTAAAATCAATGGCTGAAAATAAAAATATCACAAAATGTAATGAGTTGACACTAAAATTTTAGATCAAAGATATTGATCTTATTTTATATAATATAAAGAATTTTCTATCAAAATTTCACATGATTTGGATATTTCTACACGATGAAATTTGCAAACGGCTCACCACAACCATTAAAATTATTGATTTTGAGCCCCTTTCATCACTAGGCAAATGATATAAAAAAATCGTGAAATTTATTTTCTAGATACTTCAAATACTCTACATCGAGTCTAACGGAGCCGATCGTCGATTCGGAAGTCCCAACATCAAAAACAACTTATAAACACGGAGGGTTCCATCCTTCCATAAGCATACTAGCCTACTCTATATATATATATATATATATATATATATATATATATATAGAGAGAGAGAGAGAGAGAGAGAGAGAGAGAGAGAGTCTGGCTACTATGCTATCGATAGCACCAAACATTTGGTGCTATCGAGTTTTCTACTATTAGATCAACCCTTTGATCATTTCCACCTATTAGATCATACTATTTTTTCAACCACCCATTAAACCTTAGGGGCCTATTATTATCCCAACCACACATCTCTTAATCCAAGGGTCAAAAACTTACTAGCACCAATAACTTGGTTCTATTAATAGCATAGTAGCCTAGGTATATATATATATATATATATATATATATATATATATATATATATATACACACACACACACACACACACACACACACACACACACACACACACACACACAGTCCGGCTACTATGCTTGTACAAGCACCAAGCAATTGGTGCTTGTAAGTTTTCTACTGTTAGATCTACCCCTTTGACTAATTTCATCCCTTAGATCATTCTATTCCACCAGCCACTCACTTAACCCAAGGGGCCCACTATCATCCTAACCACATATCTTTTCATCTAAAGGCTAAAAACCTACAAAACACTAATGGCTTGGTACTTTTAAAAGCATAGAAGCTCAATTCTATATGAGTCCGGCTACTATGCTTGTACAAGCACCAAGCAATTGGTGCTTGTACAAGCACCAAGCAATTGGTGCTTGTAAGTTTTCTACCGTTAATCTACCCCTTTAACTAATTCTATCCCTTAGATCTTTTTATTCCACCAACCACTCACTTAACCCAGGTGGCCCACTATCATCCTAACCACACATCTTTTCATCCAAGGGCTAAAAACCTACAAGCACCAATGACTTGGTGCTTTTAAAAGCATAGGAGCTCAATTCTATATATATATCAAGGATTTAAGTATCGTGGCACTGGGTCGTGTCGACAACTTGCTAGCACGGTACGACACGGTGCGTGCCACGCCGTGCCGATTCATGCCGGTCACAAAAAATACATATGTGCCGACATATAATGGCATGAAATATGTATTTTCTTTAGCAACAAAATATTCTAATTACTTATTATGTATTTTTATCGAATTTTTTGAACTTTATTTAGAAAAGTACTTACTAATTTAAAGAAAAGAGAGTTTTGAGTTGTGCCATCGGCACGAGGGTTGTATCGTGCCGATATCTTGTTGGCACGACATGACACGGTAGATACGGTTATACGGTCTGTGCCGATGGGTACTTAAATCCTTTATATATATATATATATATATATATATATATATATAGAGAGAGAGAGAGAGAGAGAGAGAGAGAGAGAGAGAGAGAGAGAGAGAGAGAGAGAGAGAGAAACTATCGATAGCACAAAGTCATTGGTGCTACCAATTTTTTAGCCTTTGGATTAAGCGATGTGCGGTTAGGATGATAGTGGTCCCCTAGGGTTTAGTGGGTGGTTGGTTGAATAGTAAAATTCTTAGGGGACCACTATAACGCACATACTTTCATCTAAGGGCTGGAAACTTGATAGCACTAATTGCTTGTTGCTATCGATAGTATTCCAGCCGGACTCTCTCTCTCTCTCTCTCTCTCTCTCTCTCTCTCTCTCTATATATATATATATATATATAACATATTATAATTGTACTTTCTTCAAGTATGCATGAAAATACCAATCTGAAAAATTGATGTAAAATTTTAAGAAAGAAAGAGTAAAAAATAAAAAAAATAATAATAATAATTGGCCTTCTTATCTTGCAAATAGGAAAAAAAAATTTGTAATGAAATTTACTTATCTTGCTTTTAAATAAAAACCAACTATACTGGGACCATGACCATCACAACAATCTTTTCTTAGTGATGAAAGAATATGACAAATATTATAATTCAATATATATTTAATAACTAATGTACTTAGTATTCTATAGGTTTCTTTGTCCATTTACGCACTCTACCCTTTTATAGTCTTTAATTGCCATTTATTTTTATAGCAATGTGGATTGTAACATAGGAACCCAAAGGTCATTTTGGAAACATAAAAACCTTCTCAATGAATTATAAAAAAAAAATGATGGATTTGGCCATCAATTTAGAAAATATTCCAAAAAAAAAATTACAATTAAATTCTAAACTTTTAATTTAAAAGGTAATAAATAATATTAAATATAACTAAGAAAAATATATTTAATTTATATTATTGTTAAGACTTGAAACATTACCACATGGCGAATTGTGTTTTAACATGAAATCAAGATTTCTTCTTTATAGTTTTGAAAAGACTCATTTTAAAAACCTACTTGACTCATTTTAAGAACTTCTTAAGTCAAGATTTTTTTAAGGATAAAATTGAAAAATAATAGTGCTGCAACTAAATATTACTTTTTTACTTTCTCTACTAATTCACTATTTTTACTATCTCTTTAATAGCTACTAATTTATCCTCCTTTTCAATTAGAATAGAATATGAAATAATTTGAATATCAAATTTTACTTTAATTTATAACAATTCTTTTGAAGGTTATATGTATTTAATTATTATGGGTCATTAAGTTATTCAAATTAATATAGTAACCTATATTGAGAAAGCGAAAAGTCTTTAAAGTTTAAATAAAGTTTTTTCTCTTATAAGTAATTGTTAATGGTTATCAATTTTGTTAATTAATTTTAAGGGATAATATTTAATATGCCCTTGAAAACTTAAAAAATATCTTATTTATCCTTAGAGGACCAAAATACCCTAGTTGATTTTAAAAAATTCCTTCAAATATCTCCATTTACCCTAGGGTTTACTAATGGGATTGGTTTTTAGCAGGGCATTTTGGTAATTTGAGGATAAATTTGAAAAAAATTTATAGTAGTTAAAGGTAAATAAGAAAAAGACCCTAATTTTAATTAGAATGTAAAATAAAAGGACACATAAGTTTCAAGTTTTAACATTTAGTAAGATAAAAAAAATGTTTAAATCAATGCATGACTTAATTAACTAAAAGATATTAAATTGTGGTTGTTAACATAAATTGGAAACTTGCATGTCGCATTGCGGTGAAACTTGGAATCTTGCTTTCAAAATTATATATATACTAGTGAAGAAACCTGCGCATTGCGGCGGATCGATTCAACAGAAGTAAACATATCTATAACAATTAACAATTTAAGAGCCAGATGGTGCAATTATCATCTTCTTTAGTTTAGTGAAGTATTGCAATTCATATCTGTTGTCTATAGCTTATAAATATTAGTAGAAGAGAAGATTATGAGAGAATAACATATTGACATAGAAAATGCAAAAAGAAAAAGCAAGTAAATCCTATAAAAGAAAATCCAATTCTAGAAACAAATCATATAAAAAAATATATTTTCTATTAGCTTATTATTTATAATTCCACATATATCCAAATAACTACAAAAGAATCTTGGAGAAAGCTAATAAATGTGTAGCAAAAAAAAGTATCAAAGAAAAAGCAAATTTCTTCTTTTGAAAGCATTTATATAATATTTTTCTCAAGGGAAAAATGACAGGCGCGACGGCGTAGTAAACCACCATTTCCCGGAGCTCCGTCGCCTTCCGTGCGGCCTTCTGGGCAATCCCTCAACCAAAACAACCCTAAAAAATTACTCTTTTTCTTATTTCTGATCCTTACTTTTTTGCACCTTTTTATTCAACAGGATAGGAAAGACGATGCTGCAGACATCTTGAGGAAGATATACCCTCCCAGCGAAGTCGATAAAGAAATTGAGGCCTTGCGTCAATCCGTTGAAGCTGAAATTGCTGAGGAAGGATCCATCGGTGGAGACGGCTTATTTAACAAATTAAAGAAGGCATTTAGCAGCACAGTTGTTCGACGAGGTCTCGTTGCGGGCGTCCTTTGCCAGGTTGCGCAACAGTTTGTGGGGATTAACACAGTTATGTATTACAGCCCTACCATCGTGCAATTGGCCGGTTTCGCTTCGAATAGCACTGCATTGGCCCTCTCTCTCATAACCTCTGGATTGAACGCTGTTGGTTCTATTGTTAGCATTTATTTTGTGGATAGAGCAGGTAGGAGGAGGCTTATGCTGCTTAGCTTGGTGGGGATAATTACATGCCTCGCATTGTTGGGCGGTGTGTTTTTTGGAGCAGCTAGTCATTCTCCAGCGGTAGGCGATGCGGAAACCCAATATTTTGGAAATTATACTTGTTCTGATTTCAAGCCGTCGGCTTCTGGGATCAGATGGAAGTGCACAGACTGCTTGAAAGCGGCCTCCGACTGTGGGTTTTGTGCTCATGGTGGGAATAAGGTATGTTATTTTGTTTAGTTGGATTTCTTTATATAGTTTGTAGTTTGAATTTTGTCTGCACAATATGTCACTGTAGTATTAAACCTAGAACTATCGCAAAACTCTACAATCATACTATTATATTTTGGATAACAAGCGATTGACATTGTATAAGATTTGTGCTTTGTATTTCCTCGAGATTTCCTGGTTACGAGAGTCTATGGATAGATATGTACTAATTTTTTTAACTCGAAGTGTACTTATGGTTATTTTTTGAAGTAAAATAACAAAATAATATATACTTGTTTCCTTTGAATTTTATGGTTAAAGAAGACGAAGTTTGCAGACAACGAAAAAGTGGAAAAAGAATGTCCATCGTAGGACAAATCAATAAGAAAGAATTCAATTATGTTACATAAGGATATTACTTGATTCCTAGTTATGAGGAATTTCTGGTAAATTACTAACCTTTCTTCCAAAAGTTTGCCTTGATGTATCACTTATATAGTTATATACTACATCACAGTAGGATTCCCTCACAACTGAAGCTGTTAAAACAATGAACGTTTATTCTTTTCTTCCGATTTACAGCTTCTTCCGGGTGCTTGTTTGGCGTCCACTGATGCAGTAAAGGATGCATGCCATGCCGGCAATCGTGAATGGTACACCAAAGGCTGCCCAAGCAACTTCGGCTGGTTGGCTCTGATCGCTCTTGGAGCGTACATCATCTCCTACTCCCCGGGCATGGGCACCGTGCCGTGGATCGTCAACTCCGAGATCTACCCTCTCCGATTCAGGGGCCTCTGTGGTGGCTTGGCTGCGGTCGCAAACTGGGTGTCTAATCTTATAGTAACCCAAACCTTCTTGAGCTTAACCGAGGCTCTTGGCACGGCCCCTACATTCCTCTTATTCTGTGGGGTGTCAGTTTTAGCTTTGGTTCTCATATTCTTCTTTGTGCCGGAGACGAAGGGATTGCCGTTCGAAGAGGTGGAGAAGATGCTGGAGAAGAAAGGCTACAGTGCTTGGAAAAAGAGCTCCGTCCAGCCATAATTTATCGGCTGCATTATTATAGAAAGAACTCTTTAATTTAGAAGTATTTTAGTAATAATATTTATCATGTTGTACTCTTGATAAACATCATGTGCTTGGCTTGGAGTAGTGGTAACTTGGTGGTTCTAAACTCGAAAGTTGTCCATAATATATGTTGTGTGATGATGAATGATTTGTTTTTGGTATTTTTGTGTTTCCTCCATTAATTTGCAGATCATGTTATTTTGTTTGGAATAGCTAGCCCTAATTCCAGTGTTTTGATAGGACAAATCGTTTTAAGAAACACTGTCGGTACTCTCTTCTTGGTGAGACAGTATAATTTATGTTAGATTTTATCTAAGTTTTGGTGATTTAAACTTTGCTTTTAGCCTTTGGGCTTTCTGGGTGGCCCAATATCAATGGATTTTAACTGAAAGCCTAAATGTGAGCTCACCAAATGTGATGTTTAGTACCACATTGAAAATTCATCGTATGTAATAGCTATATATATATATACTTCTACTTTATTGAGTGTATTGGTTAGGAAAAAATAAGAATTGTTTTTTCTCCTAAAGATGCGCGCATGGCATGAGCCGGGCTGGGCAGGTGGCGGCGTGTGCAATCTTAACCTGGTTCAGTCTAGTATGTATATATATATATATATATATATATATATATATATATATATATATATATATATAGGGGCAATTTCCTACGTACCCCTAAAAATTTTCTACCGTTTGAAACTGCCGTAAAAATTTTCTACCGTTTGAAACTGCCGTTATCTGTGTGTAATTGCTATTTTGCCCTTTCAAATATACCCTAAACACTAAACCTTAAAACCCCCTAAACCCTAAACCCGGGCAAGATAGGTATATCTGATAGTTTTCAACTTCGATTATTATTTAACTCTAGTTTAACCCTAGTTAACTTAACAAAGGGAAACGGTAGGGGAAAAAATCCTAAACCCTAAACCCTAAACCCTAAACCGGGCAAGATAGGTATATCTGATAGTTTTCAACTTCGATTATTATTTAACTCTAGTTTAACCCTAGTTAACTTAACAAAGGGAAACGGTAGGGGTATTTTTAATAACGGTGGAACGTATGAGGGGTATATTCGAAAGAGAAAAATAAGAGGGATAAATCAGATATTTCTTCATATTTCAGGGGTACACAGGCAATTATCCCATATATATATATATATTTGGTTGAGTCAATATATATAAATTCTGAATTACAGGCTAGGCAAAACCACACGGAGCCACGGACGACGACGAAACCAGGAATTCGTCAAGCTAGGGCTCAACAGCCTGACTGACGGTGGCGCGGTGCGCGGCTAACACGGCGCGGGTGTGCGACTAACACAGAGTGGGTGCGTGTCTGCAAGCGCGGCGCATGCACGGGGGACCGAGCGGCGCAGGCATTGCGTAGTGCAGGCACGCGTCGAGCGGTGCGGGTAGGGGGCAACGCGGGCTCGCGCGGTGACAGGTAGGCACGCGCACAGACCGGGCGGTGCGGGCTCGCGCGGCAGCAGGCAGGCACTCGGGCGCGCGCGACAGTAGGTGCGCAGGCGCGCTGGCTGCGGACACGCACAGCGGCAGCAGCGTGGTGCGCGCGGGCTGCAGGCGCACGCGGCCAGCAGTGGCGCGCGACTGCAAGCGCGAGGGCACAAGCACACGCGACGGCGGCATGGTGCGCACGGGCCGCAGGCGCACGCGGTAGCGGCGGCGCGCGGTTGCAAGTGCGCGGGCGTAAGCACGCGCGATGGCAGCGGCGGTGCGACTTGTGGAGGCGGTGGCAGCGCGGCTTGTGGAGGCCGCGGCGTGCGGTGGCGGTGGAGATTGGGTGCCTGGATGTTGTGACAGCCAAAACCCCCAGTCGTCTACTCCGGCTCCGACGACGACGGTTCAGCTTCGATCTTTTACGGCGCATGGACGAGGAAAAAGACGAAATTTTGGAAAATAAAAATTTAGAGTTTTCTCTTACATTAAGAGAATCCCAAATCCCCTCAAGATATTTATAAGAGATTTCGTCCACTTCGCAGAGCCAGATTGTCACGTTATCTAGTGGGTCCCGCTCCGTTTTCTCGATAAGCATGTCAAAAATCGAAATGTTCCGTAAAATCTGTTTCACGAATTTCGATGTGCCAAACACTCCAGCGAGTACCAAAAATACAAAAAAATTGGTTTTTCGAATCCAACTTATCTGAAAAAGTGCGTTTTCGGAAGATCCGGATATCGGATTTAAGATCCGATCATACCGTCGTTCACAGTTTGACGATACCGATAGAGTGACGATCTTCTTTTCCAAAGATCTCACCAGATTAGCAATTGAAATTTTTTACGAGGAAAACTCGCTCTTTCGTCAAATTTTGTTTTCACACTTTTCGGTGCAACCAGCACAACGAAATTGAAAACAAACTTGACCACTCCCTTCAGCAACGATTCGCCAATAATCCGATGAAAGAGACCCCAAGGATTTAATCATCAAAAAGCTGAAAATAACACTCTCATTAAATTTCGAAAAAAAACCAATTTAATTCAAAATGCCGAATTCAAAATACAAATTCCGAAATTTAAAATACTGTATCATTCCCCCCTTAAAAGAAGTTTCATCTCCAAAACTTAAACAGTAACCTCATAAAACAAATTAGGAAAATGCTCCCTCATCACCGACTCTAATTCCCATGTAGCCTCCCGCTTCTCGTGGATACTCCACTGCACCGTTACGTAGGGAATAGTTCGGTTACGCAGCTGCTTGTCCTCACGTGCTAAGATCCGCATTGGGGTCTCGTCGAAGCTCAAATCCTCTCGTAGCTCGATCGTCGAGGGACTAATAAAGTGGGAGGGATATGAAAGGTACTTTCGAAGCATTGACACGTGGAAAACGTTATGCACATGGTCGAGACTTGGTGGTAAAGCCAAACGATATGCTACTTGACCAATCCTCTCCAAGATCTCAAACGGTCCACCGCGGGCTCAACTTGCCTCGCAAACCGAACCGTTTGATCCTCTTGGTCGGTGATACCTTGAGCAAGACATGCTCTCATACTTGAAACTCTAGGTCACGTCGTTGCCGGTCCGCGTAGCTCTTCTGACGGCTCTAAGCAGTCAAAAGTTGTTGCCTCGCAATGCGAATCTTTACCTCGGTTTCCTCCACTAATTATGGACCAATGAGCTTTCGCTCGCCTAGGTCATCCTAGCAAATAGGGAATCGAAACCGATGCCCATACAAGGCTTCATACAACGCTATCTGGATACTAGCCTGGTGATCCGTGAACACCTCACAGTGTGTCCCATAACGATAGTGCCTCCAGAGCTTTAAGGCAAAAACGACCGCCGTAAGCTCGAGATCGTGTGTGAGGTAGTTCCGTTCATAGTCCTTGAGTTGTCTAGATGCATACACTATAACCCTCTCTTGCTGCATCAGAATGCAACCGAGGCCAATCCGCGACGCATCGCAATAAACCACGAAGTCTTCACCGGGCCTCGGTAGGGCTAAAAATAGGCGCTCGCGTCAACCTGTCCTTGAGCTCTTCGAAACTCCTCTGACAATGCGGTGTCCATAAATACTACTCTCCTTTCTGCTAACCCTAGGAAATTGCGCGCTTCCGTCACAGTGGTCGGTCGAGGCCAGTCGATAACCGAATCCACCTTCTTGGGATCCACTGTGATACCCGAAGCTGTGACAATATGCCCCAAGAAAGATACCTCGCCGAGCCAGAACTCGCATTTCTTGAGCTTGGTGAAGTGTCACACCCCGAGACCGTCAATTTGGACAGTTCGGGCACGCCAACAGGCCCGCCAATCGGGTATGACCTCTCTATACCCGAAAGGAACGGTCACATCCATAGCAATACAAACAGGTGTGTCACGCCCCGGGGTCGAAACTGCGACCCGGGCTCGCCAACAGATCCGCCACCTATGCCACTCCCGCATAGGCGAAGCGTCCTACCTGCAAGAAAAGTACTACAGCTAGACATATATTAGAGCTATAAATAAAAATCTGCTGTAAAGCAAAATCAATCACTGTACAACAGGAAAAATAATACAACAATGTCCATCTCCCAAAAATGATAATCATACAATATCCTCATATATAAAGCTCAGAACTCAACAGGGAGGTATCTCCAATAAATACATCAGTGTACAGGCTCTCAATACAAATCATGTCCTTACTACATCAGTCTCTCAAAAGAGGAAAATAGAATAGCTAATCTACTGAAGATCTACTCTGAAGGGGGTACTGCAACTCTCCAACAACGGGTAGGGATCTAGCACGCGACTCCCTCGCCTCGATCAACAACCGCAGAATCAGCAACTCCCGCTAAGACTCTGCAAAATAAAGGAGAGAAAAGAAAGGGAGGGGGAAAACCCCCAACGGGTGTGAGAACTACACCTAAAAAGGGAGTCCTCAGTGGGTACCGCCACCAGGCCCGACGATCTGCCCACTAAGTCCACTAGAGGCATGAAATAACCAAAGCAGTAAAGACTAAAATAAGACAGCTGGAGACCCTCTGTGATGCCCTGGATCTCCGCAGAGCCGTTGCGGTGCTTTGGGGTGGCCACTGGAGGCCTACGCGGGGTGCTGGAGGTGTTCGGGGCACGATTGGACACAAGTGTTGGACTTTGGACTTAAATTGGATCACGTGGGTGATCTGGGGACCCCATCGGTTGTTTAGAGGTGTTTGCGCGCGAAACGGATATTGAGATTGGGCTCGGCGCGAGATTTGGACCAGAATACTCTTCCGGGGGCTTTCGGCAATTTTTAGAGTGAGAATTTGGCAAAACGGACCTCGTTTTTGGAATCAGCGCGCGAAAACGGTCAAGATGGGCTATTTGCTTGTTAATTTGGAGCCTGCGGGTACTGTTCACGCCGGAACAGTGTTTCCGGCGATCGCCGGCGGCGTTTGGCGGCGGCGGGCAGCGGCGGAAGGCGGCGGAGGGCGGCGGGCAGGCGACTAGCGGCGGCGGGCAGGCGCTGAGGGCGCGGGCAGGGGCGCGGTCCACCGCGGGGGTCGTGCACCGGAGGCGGGCCACGTGGCGGCTTCTGGTTGGCCGGCGCAGCAGGCGCGGTCCACGGAGTTTGGGCCCGGGTGCACGGTGAACCGAGTGGACACGTGGCAGGTGGTTATTGGTTCGGTGTGGTGCGCTCGGTCCACGCAACTGGCGGAGACGGTGACCGGGGCAGGTGGCCGTACGCCCGGGTCAGCCGGCGACGTGCGCGGTGCACGGCGCACCGTGCGCGGTGCACGGCCTGTCGGGGCCACGTGGCGCGCCACCGTTGGCTGGTGCAGGTGCGCCGGGTGCAGCGGGGCCTGGGGGAGTGCTGGGCTGGGCTGTGCGGTGGGCCGGGCCGCACTGTGCGCGCCCGGAAATCCTTGGGCCGGGCCGCACTGTAGCCGCCCGAAATGGGCCTGGGCACTGTAGGCGCCCGAATGTGGGGACTTGGATGGAATTATTTGATTTGTTTTTCAGCCTATATAAATAGTGCAATCCGAGCCTCCTTCTTTCCTTTTATCTCCCAAACCGAGCCTCTTCAGCCCAAGCACATTTCTAGCAAAAATCTTCATCTCTAAGTCCTGGATCTCCCTGCCAAGTTTCAAGAGTTTTGGAGGCACGAATCCCGAGGTTCCCCATTTTACGGTGCGGCGCGACGTTGCTTCCTAGTGTTCTTCTTCGGCGCAGCGATCGTATTTTTGCTCCCCTGGGCTACCCCGACATCATTTTCCTGTGATTCTTGCACCAGTGGACTCCTAAGAGGTAGGACTTCATCTTTCGTTTTGGTCGCGCTTTCCCGTTTCGAGGTTTTGGCACGGTTTTCGAGGCAACAAGTGACCCCTTTTTCTGTATGGAATTCCTTGACAGCAGCGGAGTGTTTCGGCCATATCTTTGCGCACGAGCGTCCGACGGAAACGAGCCTATACAACTTTTTCATCTACGGATCGCAAGGAACGCGCTCGTATTTTTATTGGATTTTTGTGAATTTTACTTCGAGGTGAAAATTAATGATTTCTCTGTGAACAGTAATCAGTCCTTAATCCAGATTAGTGTATGAGAGTGCCCTCTTGCCGAATTTTTATCTTGACTTACCGAACTCCGATTTGGACGTGCAAGGTACCGTTTCGAAGCTATCGACGCAAGGATCGCCGTGATATTTTTATTGGAATTTTCTGGACATTTCTGCAGGTGATAATTTCACAGTTTGGTACTTGTGATTGTATGTGGTATTAGTGCTGAATTTGGGAGTCTAGTGTAATTAGTGGACTTCTTGATGTACCAGGAATGTTGCGGGTGTGCTAAAATTGTGGGAGCGAGGATTTGGAATTTTGGTATTTTCTGACTGTACGAGTTTGGACAGTTGCGCTTCAGGTGGGTGGTTGTTGTACTCCTCTCTTTGTATGCCCACTAGGAATATCAGAGTACCCCTGATTTGATGATGCTAAATGTGTTAATTGGTAGACTTGCATGCTTAGGGAAAATTATTGGTTATCTGATCCGCGAAAATTATTGTTAGATTGATCATTTGTTTAATCGCTTAAGTTCTGGACGTATGCTTAGAGACAATGTGATAATATTTGAGGACTGCAAAACTGATGATTATCATATGTGACTGTCACTTTAGCTTTATTCTCTAAATTGATTATTCTGGGAAACTGGACAAATATTGGAACACTGCATGATTAAATTGGTCACATAATTATTGCCATCTTTTACTGCTACACTATTTTGGGACTTGACTTAGGAGAAACCATGCTTTTTCTCTTTTCTTCTTTCATTGTTGGCACTAGCGGCTTAATCGCTCAGGTTCGAGCGTATGTTGGACAGTGTAGGCAGGTATTGGGGATTTGGGACAGGTTGAGTTTGTCAGGGGGTTGCGGCGACCACGGATCTTGGGTGGTTGACCGGATTGTTTCTATTGCATCAGATTGGGTGTTCGGGGATCGGGCTTACTTTAGTGGAGGGTTGTTCCCACTTATTTGAGTCTCGATCCAGTCCTGCTATTATGAGACAGTGGTTACAGAGATGGTTGATACAGTGATATACTTTACTCGTGTGGGTCGCTCCCCTCGAGTGCCACTCCGGAGTAGGCTTTCCACGGTGTGAGCGCCGGGCACCATGCTGGTTTCTTGAGTTCCACGGTGTGAGCGCCGGGCACCATGCTGGTTTCTTGAGTTCGACAGCAGAGCAGGCAGTGCCAGTGTTCACTGGCTGTCAGATTGGGTCTTTATGACAGGCTTCTTGATTCTGATGCATCACTTTTCCCATCCTTATTGGTTGGTCATTTAGAGGCATATTAGGGATAGCACTTTATCAGTTGCTTTATTTATCTGCATCCCCTTTCTTTTCCTTTCCCTTTTCGCCTCTGAGCACCTGGTGGGCATATCTGAGCTGAGGCTTTACCCACTAGGGGAGGCTACTGTTTATAGTAGTACTTACCCCCATTGTTTTTCTTGTTTCTTTCTTTCCCCTTGTTTTGCAGAGTCCTCAGTGGGAGTTGCTGGGCCGTCAGCAACTGATCGAGGTAAGCGAATTGCGGACTAGATAGAGAGCCACCGAGGGTCGTAGCTGGAGATTTTTGGGTACCAGGACTTCTCAGACAGTGTTTTGTATTTCTTTTTGGGGACTGGCTTCTGCCAGCTGTTTGTATTATAGTTGTGAGCTGGGAGAGACATCTGTATTATATTTTACTGTTGTACCTTTTACTTCCAGCATCTGTCTGAGATACAGTAGTTTTATTTCAGCTCTGATTATTATGCTCTTTTATTATTATTTTTATCTGAGCAGGTTACCGACGCTTCGTGTATGTGGGAAATACCGCATGCACGGCGGATCTGTGGACGGGCCCGGGTTCTGGTTTACACCCGGGGCGTGACAGATTAAGTTGGTATCAGAGCTTAGGGATAGGTCAGTTGGGACTTAGGAAACCCTAGGCTTTTGGCAGACCCTAGGAAGGCAGGGCGTGAGTGACGTGACGTTATGCGAAAGTCGGCAATTTGGTCGGGTGCTTTTGTGACTCTTCCAGGGAAGGGAAGAGGGATTGGCATACCCTATTTTTGTGGGACAGTTATGTTGGCTGCAGACAACATAAAGTTGCAAAAATAGGAGGATGCCTTTGACTTTCGCTAGATTGGGTCGAGTGCGGTTTCGTTATTGATTTGTGGTTCTCTGTTTGACAGGATGCCTCCCCGACGTCGGATTCCTACCCGGGGTGCCCCTACACCCCCTGTTGAGCGAGGACAGGCTGGATCTTCTGAGATTGCTGAGCTGAGGGCCTTGGTGGCCCAATTGGCGGAGAGCAGCCGCCGGCAGGAGCAGCGGATTGAGCAGCTACTGGCGCGGGGTGGGGCGCCGCCTCCGACAGTGTCAGAGACCCCGGCACCACCTGTGGAACCACTTGTGCCGACGGCGCCATCCTTGAGTAGTGGGGCTCAGGGCGTGGCCCAGCCTTTGACCCCGGCAGAGGAGCTGGACTTCGCGGATAAACTGGTTAAGTTTTGTAAGCGCGGGCCGCCCAGGTTCTCGGGGCGAGATATGCAGCCGTGGGAGGTTGGGACATGGTTAGCAGCGATGGAGAAGATTTTTCGGGATTTCTTTCTTCATCGACCCGAGGTACAGAGTTCATATGGCGGTACATTGCCTAGATGGAGATGCAGACCTCTGGTGGCGTCGGGTGGAGCCACGGGAGTTTCAGATTTCTCGACAGCTACCCTGGTCCGAGTTTCGGCGTATGATTGTGGATACCTATTTTTCGACCAGCGTGAAGAGGAAGCTGGAGGATGATTTGAAAAGCATTCAGCAGGGCGACCGGTCAGTTCAGGATTACCATCAGGAGTTCATGCGGCTGTTTAATTGTGTGCCCTATGTCGCCCGGGATGGACCACATCAGGTCGAGTTATTCGAGGCAGGTCTCCGCAGCGAGCTTTATATCCTTGTGCATGCACAGCGACACCAGACTCTTCAGGAGGCCGTCGAGCATGCCTCTTGGGTGGAGGGAGGCGACGCAGAGGTGGCAAGGCGAGGCGGGATGGTCGTACTGAGTTCCGTGAGGAAACGACCGGCACCCGAGGATGAGGGACAGACTGGTTCATGGAGACCGCCACGGCCTCAGTCACCTAGCCGTGGGCGTGTGGAGCAGCGAGAGCCTAGCGGATCCCAGTGGCCATCGCAACAGCAGCAGGAGTCGCAGCATCAGACTCAGAGACAGCAGCAGACGGGGCGGCCACGGTTTCGTGATAGAGACAGATGCATATTCTGTAGAGGACCTCACTTGTCGCACACCTGTGATCAGAGGTGGGGTAGTTGTTACAAGTGCGGACAGCCAGGCCACATTCGAGCTACGTGCCCCCTTTCGACTTCAGCGGCACCCTCATCTGCATCGGCTCCTCTTTCGCCCCAGCAGCAGTGGTCGGCTCAGTGGCCTTATGCTCCAGCGAGCGGGTCACCACCTTTTTACCCTGCGGATCAGCAGTTGCCGGATCAGGGCGGTCCGGTCTACGCCACTCAGGTGGAGGATTTTGCAGCAGCAGACTTTGTGGGGGCAGGTATGGTTTTACTGTATTCACCGGCATTGTTTGTGCATTGTATTGCATTTGGGCATCCTAGTCTTTTGTTAGGAGTGCATGTACTTCCTTGCATTGGGTTAAGGGTAGGACGGTTACCGGGTGTTCGGGAGGTCGTATTCCCGATCCTTAGCACGTAGGGACGTGTTGTGGGTCCTGCCCGGTGCGGTTGAGTCCTTGGTTTTACCTGTAGGCCTGATGGTCTTGTGGGGCTTGGTTTGGCACTTAGGATGGTTAGGCTAGCTCGGTTGTTTACTTTTCGCGGCAGCTGATTATGCTGCGAGGACGGTTCTTGTGAGAGCCAGGCCTGGAGGCGTTGGTGTACCTGGGTTGCTTGAGGGTATCTTCGCTTCTTTGGTTTTGACCTTGTGAGCGAGGCGGATGTCTCGTAGTGGGTGAGTAGCTTGTTTGCCGGTGTGTTTGAGGGACCTGCGGCGGCATCGGGACTTGGTGATACCCCTTTTTGGTGGTGAGTTTCTAGCTGTTCTCCTATCGGAGTTGTTGGCATGACACCAGTTTGGGAGTTGAGGACCCTTAAGAATTTGATGAAGCGATCATCGGGGGCTGGCACCCTTCCGTCAAGCTTGAGGGATTTGAGTTACGAGCTGCAAGGGTATTGGATCTTCGCGAAGGTTGTTTTACAGTCTGGTTCTCTCGACTACTCATGGCTGAGTATTGATGCCGGAGGGTTAGGGATGTGCTTCTACGTCCTGACGGTTTGGATTTGAGATCGGAGGCTACGGGATCAGTTGGGGGACTTATATCGGATACGTTAGGAGTACCGAGGTACTTGGATCGAGCTTTTGTGTCGACGGACTGGTGGATGGATTATCTTAGGCCCTGGGAGGGGCAGATGCTTGTACCGGTGCAGACTACTTGATGGCCGAGCAGTTAGCCCAGCTGTACCTTGTTGAGGTTTGTGTTGTTTTGGGAGCTTGATGTTGGATGATTGGATATTTACCCCTCTTGTTGGTTGTGATCCCGTGTGAGGAATGACTTTAGTTTCGAGGACGAAACTTTCTTTTAGTGGGGGAGGATGTGATGCCCTGGATCTCCGCAGAGCCGTTGCGGTGCTTTGGGGTGGCCACTGGAGGCCTACGCGGGGTGCTGGAGGTGTTCGGGGCACGATTGGACACAAGTGTTGGACTTTGGACTTAAATTGGATCACGTGGGTGATCTGGGGACCCCATCGGTTGTTTAGAGGTGTTTGCGCGCGAAACGGATATTGAGATTGGGCTCGGCGCGAGATTTGGACCAAGAATACTCTTCCGGGGGCTTTCGGCAATTTTTAGAGTGAGAATTTGGCAAAACGGACCTCGTTTTTGGAATCAGCGCGCGAAAACGGTCAAGATGGGCTATTTGCTTGTTAATTTGGAGCCTGCGGGTACTGTTCACGCCGGAACAGTGTTTCCGGCGATCGCCGGCGGCGTTTGGCGGCGGCGGGCAGCGGCGGAAGGCGGCGGAGGGCGGCGGGCAGGCGACTAGCGGCCGCGGGCAGGCGCTGAGGGCGCGGGCAGGGGCGCGGTCCACCGCGGGGGTCGTGCACCGGAGGCGGGCCACGTGGCGGCTTCTGGTTGGCCGGCGCAGCAGGCGCGGTCCACGGAGTTTGGGCCCGGGTGCACGGTGAACCGAGTGGACACGTGGCAGGTGGTTATTGGTTCGGTGTGGTGCGCTCGGTCCACGCAACTGGCGGAGACGGTGACCGGGGCAGGTGGCCGTACGCCCGGGTCAGCCGGCGACGTGCGCGGTGCACGGCGCACCGTGCGCGGTGCACGGCCTGTCGGGGCCACGTGGCGCGCCACCGTTGGCTGGCAGGTGCGCCGGGTGCAGCGGGGCCTGGGGGAGTGCTGGGCTGGGCTGTGCGGTGGGCCGGGCCGCACTGTGCGCGCCCGGAAATCCTTGGGCCGGGCCGCACTGTAGCCGCCCGAAAGGGGCCTGGGCACTGTAGGCGCCCGAATGTGGGGACTTGGAGGGAATTATTTGATTTGTTTTTTCAGCCTATATAAATAGTGCAATCCGAGCCTCCTTCTTTCCTCTTTTATCTCCCAAACCGAGCCTCTTCAGCCCAAGCACATTTCTAGCAAAAATCTTCATCTCTAAGTCCTGGATCTCCCTGCCAAGTTTCAAGAGTTTTGGAGGCACGAATCCCGAGGTTCCCCATTTTACGGTGCGGCGCGACGTTGCTTCCTAGTGTCCTTCTTCGGCGCAGCGATCGTATTTTTGCTCTCCTGGGCTACCCCGACATCATTTTCCTGTGATTCTTGCACCAGTGGACTCCTAAGAGGTAGGACTTCATCTTTCGTTTTGGTCGCGCTTTCCCGTTTCGAGGTTTTGGCACGGTTTTCGAGGCAACAAGTGACCCCTTTTTCTGTATGGAATTCCTTGACAGCAGCGGAGTGTTTCGGCCATATCTTTGTGCACGAGCGTCCGACGGAAACGAGCCTATACAACTTTTTCATCTACGGATCGCAAGGAACGCGCTCGTATTTTTATTGGATTTTTGTGATTTTTACTTCGAGGTGAAAATTAATGATTTCTCTGTGAACAGTAATCAGTCCTTAATCCAGATTAGTGTATGAGAGTGCCCTCTTGCTGAATTTTTATCTTGACTTACCGAACTCCGTTTTGGACGTGCAAGGTACCGTTGCGAAGCTATCGACGCAAGGATCTCCGTGATATTTTTATTTGAATTTTCTGGACATTTGCTGCAGGTGATAATTTCACAGTTTGGTACTTGTGATTGTATGTGGTATTTAGTGCTGAATTTGGGGAGTCTAGTGTAATTAGTGGACTTCTTGATGTATCAGGAATGTTGCGGGTGTGCTAAAATTGTGGGAGCGAGGATTTGGAATTTTGGTATTTTCTGACTGTACGAGTTTGGACAGTTGCGCTTCAGGTGGGTGGTTGTTGTACTCCTCTCCTTTGTTATGCCCACTAGGAATATCAGAGTACCCCTGATTTGATGATGCTAAATGTGTTATTGGTAGACTCGCATGCTTTAGGGAGCAAATTATTGGTTATCTGATCCGCGAAAATTATTGTTAGATTGATCATTTTTTAAATCGCCTAAGTTCTGGACCGTATGCATAGAGACAATGTGATAATATTTGAGGACTGCAAAACTGATGATTAATCATATGTGACTGTCACTTTAGCCTTTATTCTCTAAATTGATTATTCTGGGAAACTGGACAAATATTGGAACACTGCATGATTAAATTGGTCACATAATTATTGCCATCTTTTACTGCTACACTATTTTGGGACTTGACTTAGGAGAAACCATGCTTTTTCTCTTTTCTTCTTTCATTGTTGGCACTAGCGGCTTAATCGCTCAGGTTCGAGCGTATGTTGGACAGTGTAGGCAGGTATTGGGGATTTGGGACAGGTTGAGTTTGTCAGGGGGTTGCGGCGACCACGGATCTTGGGTGGTTGACCGGATTGTTTCTATTGCATCAGATTGGGTGTTCGGGGATCGGGCTTACTTTAGTGGAGGGTTGTTCCCACTTATTTGAGTCTCGATCCAGTCCTGCTATTATGAGACAGTGGTTACAGAGATGGTTGATACAGTGATACTTTACTCGTGTGGGTCGCTCCCCTCGAGTGCCACTCCGGAGTAGGCTTTCCACGGTGTGAGCGCCGGGCACCATGCTGGTTTCTTGAGTTCCACGGTGTGAGCGCCGGGCACCATGCTGGTTTCTTGAGTTCGACAGCAGAGCAGGCAGTGCCAGTGTTCACTGGCTGTCAGATTGGGTCTTTATGACAGGCTACTTGATTCTGATGCATCACTTTTCCCCATCCTTATTGGTTGGTCATTTAGAGGCATATTAGGGATAGCACTTTATCAGTTGCTTTATTTATCTGCATCTCCCTTTCTTTTCCTTTCCCTTTTCGCCTCTGAGCACCTGGTGGGCATATCTGAGCTGAGGCTTTACCCACTAGGGGAGGCTACTGTTTATAGTAGTACTGACCCCCATTGTTTTCCTCTTGTTTCTTTCTTTCTTTCCCTTGTTTTGCAGAGTCCTCGGTGGGAGTTGCTGGGCCGTCAGCAACTGATCGAGGTAAGCGAATTGCGGACTAGATAGAGGGCCACCGAGGGTCGTAGCTGGAGTTTTTGGGGTACCTGGACTTCTCAGACAGTGTTGTATTTCTTTTTGGGGACTGGCTTCTGCCAGCTGTTTGTAGTATAGTTGTGAGCTGGGAGAGACATCTGTATTATATTTTACTTTTGTACCTTTTACTTCCGCATCTGTCTGAGATACAGTAGTTTTATTTCATAGCTCTGATTATTATGCTCTTTTATTATTATTATTTATCTGAGCAGGTTACCGACGCTTCGTGTATGTGGGAAATACCGCATGCACGGCGGATCTGTGGACGGGCCCGGGTTCTGGTTTACACCCGGGGCGTGACACCCTCAACAGCTACCATGCCTCTATATAAATGCTCAAATGGGAAAACTCTGATAAGATATGCAACCTCGCACACGAGGTGCTCAATCGAATCGACCCAATCGAGCTGACTGGCCACAATCGGTCCAGTCAAACCTGCGCGCGTCCAAACGGACTAACTCGCTATCGAGTAGTGGCTCATGCAGGCTAGTCAAAATCCACGCTCTCTCTCAGAACGTGATAAACTCAAGATCACCAAGCCTCTCGCAAACGGTCAACAACTCACAATGACCTTGGGACCACCGTCGATCCCCAAACGGTTCCTAACAACACTACACTGGTCTAAACACAGCTACTAGACTCCACTGACTGCTCACCCGTCCCCTTGACACGAGTGCAACAATAAAGCAAAGAGTCTGTAATAAACCCAATCTAATGCCACTAGTAAAACTGAGTATTGCCTGCTGTGCCTGCCTGTATCGGGTATACTGGCCGACGCATAACACCGATGAAAGGGAGTCCTCAAGGACTCAAAGTATGTATAACACACCGGAGTGCACTTGACTGAGAGAGCGACCCACACGAGTAAAGTATCTCAGTAACAGTAATATAAGTATAAATCAGCAGGACTGGATCATGACTCTGATCAAAGTGGGAAAGCTCAACTACTAAAGAAAGCCTCGGTCCTCAATCAGATGCAAAAGTACTCAACTAGTGGGAATCTCCATCCACTAGGAAAAACTGATACCCAATCTGATGTAAAAGTAAACATCCGGTCAACC
>CM054931.1:15149638-15245444 GCA_029168755.2 Tillandsia fasciculata | reverse complement strand
GTTGACGATCCAAGGCACGGTGCCCATGCCGGGGAGTAGGAGATGATGTACGCTCCAAGAGCGATCAGAGCCAACCAGCCGAAGTTGCTTGGGCAGCCTTTGGTGTACCATTCACGATTGCCGGCATGGCATGCATCCTTTAC
Source organism: Tillandsia fasciculata (assembly GCA_029168755.2). NCBI lineage: Eukaryota > Viridiplantae > Streptophyta > Magnoliopsida > Poales > Bromeliaceae > Tillandsia > Tillandsia fasciculata. The sequence goes on along the minus strand of CM054931.1, from coordinate 15,245,301 downwards.
TGCATCAGTGGACGCCAAACAAGCACCCGGAAGAAGCTGTCAATCGGAAGAAAATAATACACGTTCATTGTTTTAACAGCTTCAGTTGTGAGGGAATCCTACTGTGATGTAGTATATAACTATATAAGTGATACATCAAGGCAAACTTTTGGAAGAAAGGTTAGTAATTTACCAGAAATTCCTCATAACTAGGAATCAAGTAATATCCTCATGTAACATAATTGAATTCTTTCTACGATGGACATTCTTTTTCCACTTTTTCGTTGGACTGCAAACTTCGTCTTCTTTAACCATAAAATTCAAAGGAAACAAGTATATATTATTTTGTTATTTTACTTCAAAAAATAACCATAAGTACACTTCAAGTTAAAAAAATTAGTACATATCTATCCATAGACTCTTCTAACCAGGAAATCTCGAGGAAATACAAAGCACAAATCTTATACAATGTCAATCGCTTGTTATCCAAAATATAATAGTATGATTGTAGAGTTTTGCGATAGTTCTAGGTTTAATACTACAGTGACATATTGTGCAGACAAAATTCAAACTACAAACTATATAAAGAAATCCAAGTAAACAAAATAACATACCTTATTCCCACCATGAGCACAAAACCCACAGTCGGAGGCCGCTTTCAAGCAGTCTGTGCACTTCCATCTGATCCCAGAAGCCGACGGCTTGAAATCAGAACAAGTATAATTTCCAAAATATTGGGTTTCCGCATCGCCTACCGCTGGAGAATGACTAGCTGCTCCAAAAAACACACCGCCCAACAATGCGAGGCATGTAATTATCCCCACCAAGCTAAGCAGCATAAGCCTCCTCCTACCTGCTCTATCCACAAAATAAATGCTAACAATAGAACCAACAGCGTTCAATCCAGAGGTTATGAGAGAGAGGGCCAATGCAGTGCTATTCGAAGCGAAAACGGCCAATTGCACGATGGTAGGGCTGTAATACATAACTGTGTTAATCCCCACAAACTGTTGCGCAACCTGGCAAAGGACGCCCGCAACGAGACCCCGTCGAACAACTGTGCTGCTAAATGCCTTCTTTAATTTGTTAAATAAGCCGTCTCCACCGATGGATCCTTCCTCAGCAATTTCAGCTTCAACGGATTGACGCAAGGCCTCAATTTCTTATCGACTTCGCTGGGAGGGTATATCTTCCTCAAGATGTCTGCAGCATCGTCTTTCCTATCCTGTTGAATAAAAAGGTGCAAAAAAGTAAGGATCAGAAATAAGAAAAAGAGTAATTTTTTAGGGTTGTTTTGGTTGAGGGATTGCCCAGAAGGCCGCACGGAAGGCGACGGAGCTCCGGGAAACGGTGGTTTACTACGCCGTCGCGCCTGTCATTTTTCCCTTGAGAAAAATATTATATAAATGCTTTCAAAAGAAGAAATTTGCTTTTTCTTTGATACTTTTTTTTGCTACACATTTATTAGCTTTCTTCAAGATTCTTTTGTAGTTATTTGGATATATGTGGAATTATAAATAATAAGCTAATAGAAAATATATTTTTTTATATGATTTGTTTCTAGAATTGGATTTTCTTTTATAGGATTTACTTGCTTTTTCTTTTTGCATTTTCTATGTCAATATGTTATTCTCTCATAATCTAATATTTATAAGCTATAGACAGCAGATATGAATTGCAATACTTCACTAAACTAAAGAAGATGATAATTGCACCATCTGGCTCTTAAATTGATAATGTCATTATGTTTAATTGTTACTAGTGAAGGAGCCCGCACTTCGTAGCGGGTAGAAAATATAGAAATAATTAATAATAATAAAATATTAAATATTTTTTTTGTGTATCTTATTTGTTATATTCATCAAAAGTCTCTTATTATTGGTGGTGCGAATAAGCCTGATAACGTCTTCACCGGCGAAAGTGATAGCAACGGTGACGACAATCCCTTCGACCGTGGTGGAGGGAAAATGATAGCAACGGTGACGACAATCCCTTCGACCGTGGCGGAGGAAAAATGAGACGAAAGAAAAAGTATTATTATGAATTAATTTGAGATAAAAATTACGGACTTAAGCTTTTCGCCTAGCAAAAGCTCGTGCGGCGTCCGCCTTCCTGCTCGAAGAGGGCAAGTCTTGCTCTCCGTTTGCTAACTCCTTCCTGCTCGAAGAGGGCAAGTCTTGCTCTCCGTTTGCTAACTCGGACTTTCGCGCCTTATAAAAAAGTAGATGTTCCGTAGAAAAACTAAGTACTCTCTTACTTAGAAAAAAATAACTATAAGATACAACTCTTTCTTATTACTTTGGCCTTAGCCAACCCCACTATTTATAGGCTCATGTACATAACTCACCCATTAAACCTATACTTAAGAAACCCACTAATGTCTAAATTAAATATCCACTAAACCCACTACAACCTTTTAAATATCCACTAAACCCACTACAACCTTGTGGGTTATTCATGGCTCTTGGCATCCCTTGTCATTGATGGCATTGATGAAGGAGGAATTAAAAATTTAGTGGTCTAAATTAAATATCCACTCATCCCACCATAATATTGTAAGTTATTCATGACTCTTGGTATCTCTTGTAATTGATGGCATTGATGAAGAAGCAATTAAAAATTTAATAGTGAAAAAGTAAAGAATTATATTGGTGAGGGTGAAGAAAATCATGCCACGTGGCTAAAATTATTGAGAATTCATATATGTTAATAGATAGATATGTTTACTTCTGTTGAATCGATCCGCCGCAACGCGCAGGTTTCTTCACTAGTACATATATAATTTTGAAAGCAAGATTCCAAGTTTCACCGCAATGTGACATGCAAGTTTCCAATTTATGTTAACAACCACAATTTAATATCTTTTAGTTAATTAAGTCATGCATTGATTTAAACATTTTTTTTTTCTTACTAAATGTTAAAACTTGAAACTTATGTGTCCTTTTATTTTACATTCTAATTAAAATTAGGGTCTTTTTCTTATTTACCTTTAACTACTATAAAATTTTTTCAAATTTATCCTCAAATTACCAAAATGCCCTGCTAAAAACCAATCCCATTAGTAAACCCTAGGGCAAATGGAGATATTTGAAGGAATTTTTTAAAATCAACTAGGGTATTTTGGTCCTCTAAGGATAAATAAGATATTTTTTAAGTTTTCAAGGGCATATTAAATATTATCCCTTAAAATTAATTAACAAAATTGATAACCATTAACAATTACTTATAAGAGAAAAAACTTTATTTAAACTTTAAAGACTTTTCGCTTTCTCAATATAGGTTACTATATTAATTTGAATAACTTAATGACCCATAATAATTAAATACATATAACCTTCAAAAGAATTGTTATAAATTAAAGTAAAATTTGATATTCAAATTATTTCATATTCTATTCTAATTGAAAAGGAGGAGTAAAATTAGTAGCTATTAAAGAGATAGTAAAAATAGTGAATTAGTAGAGAAAGTAAAAAAGTAATATTTAGTTGCAGCACTATTATTTTTCAATTTTATCCTTAAAAAAATCTTGACTTAAGAAGTTCTTAAAATGAGTCAAGTAGGTTTTTAAAATGAGTCTTTTCAAAACTATAAAGAAGAAATCTTGATTTCATGTTAAATCACAATTCACCATGTGGTAATGTTTCAAGTCTTAACAATAATATAAATTAAATATATTTTTCTTAGTTATATTTAATATTATTTATTACCTTTTAAATTAAAAGTTTAGAATTTAATTGTAATTTTTTTTTTTTGGAATATTTTCTAAATTGATGGCCAAATCCATCATTTTTTTTATATAATTCATTGAGAAGGTTTTTATGTTTCCAAAATGACCTTTGGGTTCCTATGTTACAATCCACATTGCTATAAAAATAAATGGCAATTAAAGACCATAAAAAGGTAGAGTGCGTAAATGCACAAAGAAACCTATAGAATACTAAGTACATTAGTTGTTAAATATATATTGAATTATAATATTTGTCATATTCGTTCATCACTAAGAAAAGATTGTTGTGATGGTCATGGTCCCAGTATAATTGGTTTTTATTTAAAAGCAAGATAAGTAAATTTCATTACAATTTTCTTTTTCCTATTTGCAAGATAAAAAGGCCAATTATTATTATTTTTTTTATTTTTTACTCTTTCTTTCTTAAAATTTTACATCAATTTTTCAGATTGGTATTTTCATGCATACTTGAAGAAAGTACAATTATATATATGTTATATATATATATATATATATATATATATATATATATATAGAGAGAGAGAGAGAGAGAGAGAGAGAGAGAGAGAGAGAGAGAGAGAGAGAGAGAGAGAGAGAGAGAGAATCCTATCGATGGAATAATAATAGTAGTGCTATCAAGTTTCCAGCCCTTGGATGAAAGTATGTGCGGTTGGGATTATAGTGGTCCCCTAAGATTTTTACTATTCAACCAACCACCCACTAAACCCTAGGGGACTACTATCATCCTAACCGCAAATCGCTTAATCCAAAGCTAAAATGTTAGTAGCACCAATGACTTTGTGCTATCGATAGTTTCTCTCTCTCTCTCTCTCTCTCTCTCTCTCTCTATATATATATATATATATATATATATATAAAGGATTTAAGTACCCATCGGCACAGACCGTATGACCATATCTACCATGTCATATCGTGGCAACAAGATATCGGCACGATACAACCCTCGTGCCGATGGCACAACTCAAAACTCTCTTTTCTTTAAATTAGTAAGTACTTTTCTAAATAAAGTTTGAAAAAATTGATAATAATACATAATAAGTAATTAGAATATTTTGTTGCTAAAAAAAATACATATTTCATGCCATTATATGTCGGCACATATGTATTTTTTGTGACCGGCATGAATCGGCACGGCGTGGCACGCACCGTGTCGTACCGTGCCAGCAAGTTTTCGACACGACCCAGTGCCACGATACTTAAATCCTTGATATATATATAGAATTGAGCTCCTATGCTTTTAAAAGTACCAAGTCATTGGTGCTTGTAGGTTTTTAGTCCTTTAATGAAAAGATGTGTGGTTAGGATGATAGTGGGCCATCTAGGTTAAGTGAGTGGTTGGTAGAATAAAAAGATCTAAGGGATAAAATTAGTTAAAGTGGTAGATCTAACGGTAGAAAACTTACAAGCACCAATTGCTTGGTGCTTGTACAAGCATAGTAGCCGGACTCATATAGAATTGAGCTTCTATGCTTTTAAAAGTACTAAGTCATTAGTGTTTTGTAGGTTTTTAGCCTTTAGATGAAAAGATGTGTGGTTAGGATGATAGTGGGCTCCTTGGGTTAAGTGAGTGACTGGTGGAATAGAATAATCTAAGGGATGAAATTAGTCAAAGGGGTAGATCTAACAGTAGAAAACTTACAAGCACCAATTGCTTGGTGCTTGTACAAGCATAGTAGCCGGACTCTATGTGTGTGTGTGTGTGTGTGTGTATATATATATATATATATATATATATATATATATATAGAGAGAGAGAGAGAGAGAGAGGAGAGAGAGAGAGAGAGAGAGAGAGAGAGACCTAGGGTACTATGCTATTGATAGAACTAAGTTATTGGTGCTAGTAAGTTTTTGACCCTTGGATTAAGAGATGTGTGGTTGGGATAATAATAGGCCCCTAAGGTTTAATGGGTGGTTGGAAAAATAGTATGATCTAATAGGTGGAAATGATCAAAGGGTTGATCTAATAGTAGAAAACTCGATAGCACCAAATGTTTGGTGCTATCGATAGCATAGTAGCCTGACTCTCTCTCTCTCTCTCTCTCTCTCTCTCTCTCTCTATATATATATATATATATATATATATAGAGAGAGAGAGAGAGAGAGAGAGAGAGAGAGAGAGAGTAGGCTAGTATGCTTATGGAAGGATGGAACCCTCCGTGCTTATAAGTTGTTTTTTATGTTGGGACTTCCGAATCGACGATCGGCTCAGTTAGACTCGATATAGAGTATTTGAAGTATCTAGAAAATAAATTTCACGATTTTTTGATATCATATGCCTAGTGATGAAAGGGGCTCAAAATCAATAATTTTAATGGTTGTGGTGAGCCGTTTGCAAATTTAATCGTGTAGAAATATCCAAATCATGTGAAATTTTGATAGAAAATTCTTTATATTATATAAAATAAGATCAATATCTTTGATCTAAAATTTTAGTGTCAAATCATCACATTTTGTGATATCTTTGATCAATAAAATAAAGTTATTATGCAATTTATAGATTTGCTAGGGGTCTAGATGCAATTGTAGCTACATGGGCTGCTTCGGGCAGCATGCACGTGACCTCTGGACTGATCGTCCGAGGTCTGGTGGCTTTCGTTGGATTAAAATAGCTTTACAAATCGTAAATCGCCAAAATCACCGATTTATCATCATTTCGGCAACAGATTAGTATCCCGAGCAATTTAGTCAACCGTTAACAATCGATAAGTGTCCTTGGCTGGTCCCTACGCTGTCTAGGTTGACCCAGAGACATCTAGTTCGCGTTGGTGATTTTCGGGGCTGAAATCGGCGACTCCGGATGTTGTTTCAACAATTATGGAACAATTAGACTTCATAATGGATTAAATGTTGCAGTCCGAATGCCTTAAAAAAAGCGTTCCGAAAAAGCAGGCGAAGTTTGGGTCAATCGGGAGCTTATGCGCACTATTTGGACCATTAGTGGTCCTTCAACAGATTACCAAAAATTCCGGCGGATCCCCAGGCTTAGACATAAGTCCGTGTTTCACTATTTGACCATGAGTGAGATAGTGGGTTGGGTTTTGTGTGAGGTCGTGACTGACCGAAGATTGATTTAGGCCCGAGCCATCAGGAGTCTCCGCGAGAGTTGAGCAGCGGATTCCTGGATCGCCTGCAATGAGGTGGGTATTTCGATCTGGGCATTAGCATAGTACAACCTCACTGGGTACCGTACTCGATCGGACCCTTAGTAACCATCTAACCCTCCTTTCATTTATTGCCACTATTGCATTTTGATTGATTTCTACTTCGTACGATCATGATGATATTATACGGTTGTTGTTGACATTATTAGTCGATTACTTGATATACCTCCTGCTGATGACTTGCTACACGTATTATTATCTCCTAATTTCTTATGCATGATAAAGTAGGAGGTTATTGCTTCATTTATGGTATTATCTGGCATTGTCAATGATTAATGATCCCCTTTGGGAGTTCTCGGCTATTTGTCGTATTCAAGGCTTTCGATCGCGAGCATTGAACATCCGTATTGTGATCGCCATGCACCAGCTGTTCAATTCACATACACCAACAAATTGGCCTCCGTAATGGTGTTTTTAACCAGTAGAGTGGTTTGATTGACCTGTGAGTCTCATCCTCTGGCTGCCCTTGTAGGTTCCGGGTGATATTGAGCCCCTACTCTCTGACTGTTCCTGTAGGTGTGGGGCATAAGTCAATTCTGGTCAAGCATTAGCCTGAGGTCTGAGTGTAGTGTCCCAGGATCCCCAGTGTTTTTCTCACTGTTTCTGTCACGCCCCAAGTTCAAAAACCAGTGTATAATTTTTTTTTTTTTTTTAAATCAGAGTTGCAAAAACAGCCAGGGCAATGACAGACCGCCACATATATAGAAGAGTCCCAATCCCCTATGGAATTGAGCTTTTTCTATATATGCACGGCTAGCTTGGCAACAACATCAGAGTACTAACTACGTACAACTCTAAACAAATATTACAACTTAACTTTACAACTATCTTTATAAATATACCACTGAAATACAATTTCCTTTCTCTCAACATCTATTACATAACTTTTCGGCTGTCCAGGGTCAACCTCTATACCGATACCTCGCCAATTCGTCCCGGCATCCCAACACCCGCTCGACCTGAAAAACAGTCACCCGAGGGTGTGAGACACACCGGAGTGTATCCCAGTGGGCACGACGAGCCGAGAAATAGCAGATCGTACCTACTGGTATACAATACTAGAGGATAGTAAATGATCACATGTTAGGATAGCAGATATATAACTGGAGCTGTAATTCAATCAACTTAGGAAATCTTGACACAAGCATAGGCTGACATCTATAACAGGAATAGACAGGATAATCATGTGATATGATAAGAGCAGGCTAAACAAGCAACGAATGCATCAACAACTGAAATATCAAATACCCAATCATAAGCCACCATATTGGTCTACAAGACCTCAGGGAAAAACTCGCCGATCCTGGCATCAAACAGAAGCATGCTGATATAGATTCTAATCAAAACTAAGTAAGCACTGGGTAATCATAAGAGTATGATATAAAGCAGATTAAACAGGCAAATCATGCATCAATGAAAGAACAAACAAGTACCCAATCAAAAGCCACCATCTTGGTCAACAAGACCTCAGGGAAACCTGCCCAAACTAGCACCAACCTGGCTGACATTCTCCCCTTGGGAGTCACGGGTCTTTCAACAGACCACTTTACCGGTAAAGAACAAAGCGCACGGGGAGCGACCCCGGATATGTTCGTGAAGAACAGCGGTGCGGGCGATCAATGCGAATGCTCAAAATCACGGTCCTCTGACCGGGCAATCGGCAACAAGCCGGGAACTATCCCCTCTGGGATGCAACAGCCATACAACAAAAGAACCTCATCTCAAGGAATAATCAACAACAACTATCTCAACTCTTATGCAAGATCAAAGGCAAATCTCAACTCAACATAAGATCAACAGCAAATCTCAACTCAATCGTTCAGACCAACCAAACATACAAAACTAAACACATATTTTTAAGAAAACGATTTGAAAACAGGTTTTAGGCCCAAACTTCGAAGAGCAATGCCTTTGTCCTATCAAACAAGAACAGACTCAGGCGACCCTACGACGTTCAGTAAAACATTTAGTTAATTAAAATTATGTGTTCAGCAGTGTAATATTTGATCAACAGGAAAGCAGGCTCAATCATAATGCAAATGCTCAAGCTCTCGGTCCACTGACCGGGTAATTGGCAACAAGCCGGGAATCCTCACTGGGATGCAATATCAGAATCAACTGAGTCTCAACTCATATTCAAGAATAAGCAGCAACTAAATATCATGGATCAGATATAATCAGGAAGTACTGATAATCAGGTATATAACCTAGCAAATGACCAATCAGGCATGGCAAATGTCCAGAATAATGATATGAATACTGGAAGCACTATGATTAATCATGTAAAGTAACAGATAACTGATAAAAGTCATAACTCAGGCATGAAGCAATATAAACTGAATCAAAAGGAAGGCAGGCTCAATCAATCATCTAGGGTAAGCAAGAACAGGGGTCCAACCAATACCGTACACAGAGGGCCGAAATGATAAAGCCCGGACCGAAGATAAACCCACCTGTCTACGCGCAGGCGATTTAATCCGAATCGACTGTACGCACGAAACCCAGAAGTAACCGAACAGACCTGAATCAAACATATTGTTCAGGAAATAATTCTAACAAAAAGTTTAGGAAACATCAACGCACTGTTCTAAACAGTACGCAGTGCCAAAATTGCATTTAAACCCCTAGGGTTTCTAGAATATACATTTTTAGCGTCATTTGAGCGCTGTTTTCGCTCGTTCTTTCAACTGGGAACTCATTTTTACGAACCGTCACTTCCAGCAGGTGACATTTGTCTTGCTGAACACCGTGCTCACCCATTTGCGGCAGCACGGAACCCGAGGAAAACTTCGGGCCATAAAACACTCCTCTAACATAGCCATTTTGCATTTTATCAAACATAAGGTGTGCACTTTTCTACACAACACACACAAGTCATTCCCCACACTGGTTCTCAGCAAATACTGGACCAACTTCAACAAAACTTGAAGGGAAATGCTCTAAATAACCTAAGGATTAATCCCAGCAGGTGGGAGCAACCTTGCTGCATAGGTTAGCCGAGATTCCCAAGGTTGAAGATGGTGCCATTGCATTGAAATTCGTGACCAACCAACCATAACATCTGGGACCAAACCAAAATCACCAACAAGTGCTAACACCCTCATTGAACCTTCCTGTGCTTGTGGCCGGCACAGAACACGGCGGCGGCGCGGCGGAGCCAAAAGCTCGGTTTGGAGCTTTCACCTCTAATGGTGAATTTCACCAGAGACCACATGGAGTCTCCCAACATGGATGGAAGGTCTCTAACCCATCTCAGGAAACTTCCTGACCATCTCACCCCAGCCGGAGGTGGCCGGAGCGCCGGCGGCCGCGTTTGGTTCACTCCTCGGGTCATCCATGGCATCTTGATTTTCAAGATGCATGGAAGCCATGCAAGTACATGGATGCAGTCACATTGGTCCCAGCAAGCGTTCTGGGTAGTTGGCCGGTGGCGGGGAAGCGCGCCGGCGCCGGAGCACAAGGCTCGGCCGCATGCATGAAAAAACCCAAAGTTAGGGCATCAATTTTTTCCCAAGTTACTAACCCGTATTCCTTAAGACTTTGCAGGTATGTCAACCATGTTCTACAGTCCCTACCCTCAAATTTTGAGCTTTGTTGGTCGATTGGTTGCCGAGATTGGCCGCGGCGGAGCAACAACTAGGTTTCCGGCGAGGTATTGCCCCCGCCGGCAACCGGCTATGCATGGGAGCTCGGGCTTGTGCAGGGAGCATGCTAAGGGCCTAGATAGTCTACTGAAAGTGGTCTAGAGTGCTAACAACCAACGGTTAGAGACTCTCACCTTAGCCGAGCTCGGGGAAGAAGGAATGAAGCCGGATCTCAGTTCTTCCTTCACGCGCGACTTTGGCAACCTCCCAGATCACTCCACAGGCACAGAGGAATCCCCAGAGCACGCCCACTTCAACTCTACAGCAACTTGGTCCCAACCTTCCACTCTCACTCTACCTCTCGGTTAGGTTTCAATGGGTTGTGTTCTAGGGCTAGCCAAGGCTTCGGGGCTATGTCTAGGAGTAAGGGGAACCGAGGGGATGCTTAGGATCTCCTCCTGACCCCTCGGGCTCACCCCATAGAAGGCCAAGAGCCATTTCACTAAATGCAAAGATTCTTTTGCAATAATTCTTCAAACCGGGTTCCTACTTAACCCTAAGCCTCGGGCTCATTACAGCACGTGTATTTTGCACCCAACACCTCATGGTTAAAGCCTCTAACTTTTTAACACATAAAATATTAAGTTTTCTTACAATTTAGTCCATTTTAGGGTGCTTTTTATGCAATTCGAGAAAATCCGCTCGTCGTTTTGCGAAACGGACTTCGCCACGACGTCTGGCTCATCGAGACCTATCAAGTAGCGTATTTGTTTGTCCAGTTTGGTGCTCGAATAGTTTCTCGGGCCATAAAGTTTGTCGAAATGCGGCACTTTGCACGCGCTTCGATGCACCCGGGTCGCCAAACGCGAAATCCGTCAGTGCCAACGCGTTCAGAACGTCGAAATTAGCTAGGGTTCATTACTAATACCCCTATATTAAACTTTTAGACAGTGATTAGGCCGTTAGTGATCTAAAGGGAATTAAAATACAGGATTTACTATTCACTTAAGTTGTGGGACCCGCCCGCTTCTTTTCTAATTTCTGGAAGATCCGATCGTCAGATAGAAAACATATGAATATGAAATTTCTATGTTTCGACGAGACGATCGCAATGGTGATCTCGGATTTTCCAGATCAGGCCCCGATCAAAAATCGATATTTCTGGGCCACTATTGAACTACTAATTGCCTATTTTTGCCATTTAAGTAATTCAGGAAATTATTTAAACTCAGATTTTTTTTTTTTGAATTTTTAAAATCATGGTTACTACAGTTTCGGGGTGTGGAACACCTATTGTTGGTGTGTTGGGCCCCAACATGTCAAAGGGATGTGTTGATTTGAACTCAGTGAGGAATTGGGATCAAGCCTGACCTTCGGCTGCTTTTGCCGAATTTTAGGAGTGGATTCAGGCCGAATGGAGGCCGTTTTTGGATTCAGCGCGAAAAAACGCTTGAAAACGGCTATTTATTTATATTTTTCTGAGTCCGGATGCCCAAAAACGGACACCCGGAAGTTTTCTGTGCAAAATGGTGCACGGGGGGGGACCGTGGACCGGCCTGGACATGTGGCGGCCTATCATTGGGCCGGCGCACGCCTCCCGGTCCACGGATTGGGCCGCCGGTGCACCGTGGACCGGCGGGCCACGTGTCAGCGCGCGGTTGGTCCGGCGCAGCGCACGCGGCGCGCGGGGGAAGGCGCGGGCAGCTCGAGTAGGCCGGGCAGGCGCGGGGGAAGGCGCGGGCAGCTCGAGTAGGCCGGGCAAGCGCGGGCTGGGCACGGTGCACGGTGGACCGGGGCGCACCACGTGGCGGCCCCGGGTTGGTGGGCGCAGGTGCGCGTGGTGCACCCGCGAGCGCGCGCCTGCGGCCGTACGCGCACGCGGGCGTAGGCGCGCAGGCGGCGCCGGCTGGCGTGCCGGGCAGGGCAGCGCCAGCCACGTGGCGCCGCGCCAGTGGTTGGCGCCACCCACCCCAGCCGCCCCGCAGGGGACACGTGGGCGCACGCGGTTCGCCGGGCACGCTGTCCCCTGTGCGGGGGACACGTGGCGTGACCTGGGGAAGGTCGGACGGCCGCGCGATCCGGCCGGATCCGGTGCGCGGGTGGGCCGTGATGGGCCGGGCTACTGTTTGGGCCCGGTTTCGGGGCCCGAAAGATTCGGGAGCCCGAAACCGGGGACACAGGGGTCATTATTCCAATTGTTTTTTTTGGGCCTATATAAAGGCCTCCCCTCCCTCCTTTTTTCTGGTTTTCCGAGAGATAGAGAGAGAACCAGAGGGAGGGCACTGTAGCAAAATTGTTCCTCTCTTGATTTTACATCTCGTGGTGGATTTCCAGATTTTTCGGAAGCTTGACAACGGCGATCCGGATTTTACAGTGCGCCTCGTTTTTCCCCGTTTTCGGCCCATTATTGTCGCATTTCAGTCCGAGGAGTCCCCTGCGCAGTACAGGAGTCCTTTTTCGACGATTTCTTCGCCGGTGTGTTCCTGAGAGGTAGGACTTCATTTTCCGTGTTAGTGATTTTTCTGGATTCCGACTCCTTGGCACGGTTCCCGAGGTGTTTTGACCCCCCCTTTTGCTGTTTGGAATTTTGGACAGCGGCTACTTCTCCGAATTATATCTTGGCGTAGGAGCATCAGATCGAGGCGTTTAAACAGTCGTTTTGGGGCTACTTTTCGCGAGGAACGCAACCGTGAATTTTCTAGGATTTTTGGAGCTCGGGACAGAGGTGAAATGCCTCGTTTTGCGTGCTGGTTGTAAAAACAGCAAAAGTTGAGTTTTGGGACTTGTATTTCTTACACCGTGTGTAATGTGTGTTGTTGTAGGACAATGTTTTCAGCAGACTGCGTTCTTAGAGGACAGCGGATAGCGGGGTATTTCTTCGGGTGTTGTGCACGCTTTTCGAGGTGGGTGGTTGTGTTTCCCTCACTGTTGACATGCTCACTAGGATTATCAGAGTTTCCCAATTTAAATGTGACAATCTAATATTTGATGTGAGAACCTAATATATTGATCCCACAAATCAATTGATAGCTCCTATGTGTTAAAATTGGGACAGTTATGTTGGACATATGTTATGATAAAGCTTGCATTCAAGGATGACTTAAAAACATTGGGACACTTAAATTGCTCTCCTAAAAAGAATAATAATGTTTTCTCCTCTAGTTTACATAAGTGAACCCTTGCATGCTTGTATGGACATCTAGTTAGGCCACTATTTACTGCTGCACTATATTATTGGACTTGACTTAGGAGAAACCATGATTGTTTCCTTTCTCCTTCTTATTTGGACTTTCGAGTCATGTTGCTCGGGTTCGAGCAGAGGTTTGGGATAGTGTAGCCGGGACTTTAGGGTCGGAGACAGGGTGTACTTGATGTTGGATTGTGGGTTATTGCGGCAACCGCGGACAGTAGGCGGTTGACCGGATATTGATTATTTTATCCGATTGTGGATTGTGGGTTATTGTGGTAACCGCGGACATTAGGCGGTTAGCCAGATGTTGATTACGTATCATATTTTGGGTCTTGTGGGGTGTTGCAGCGACCGCGGACATTGGGCGGTTGACCGGATGTGAACCATTGCATCAGATTGGGTATCAGTTTTCTCTAGTGGATGGTGTTTTTCACTTATTGAGTACCATTGCATCAGATTGGGTATCAGCTTTCTCTAGTGGATGGTGTTTCCCCACTTATTGAGTACTATTGCATCCGATCGGGATTTCATTAGTGGACGGAGTTTCCCACTTCGATCATAGTCTTGATCCAGTCCTGCTATTATGAGCCATTAGTTACAGAGATGCTTGATACAGAGATACTTTACTCGTGTGGGTCGCTCCCCTCGAGTGCCACTCCGGAGTAGGCTTTTGACCGTGACGGTGCCGGTCAGTTGGTGAGTTGTGAGTGATGACAGAGCAGGCAGTGCCAGTACTTCCTGGCCCTTTGATTGGGTTTCTTTGGGCGGTTAGCCTTATAGTTGCATGCATACAGTTATCTTTTAGCATTGCATTTAGAGGCATTGTTGTAGCAGTTTCCTTTTCAGCAGCCTTTATAGCTTACTACTATTCCTTCCTTTTGCCTCTTTAGTCCTAGTGGGTGCGTCAGCATTTGAGGTTTTACCCACTAGGGGAGGCTACTGGTTTATCTAGTAGTTCTCACCCCCATTATTGTTTTCTTTCTTTTTCCCCTTTGTTTTGCAGAGTCATCTGTGGGAGCTGCTTGGCCTTCAGCGACAGATCGAGGTAAGAGGATCGCCGACTAGCTAGATCATCTACTCCGACCGAGAGATTAGCTAGGATTTTATTGTATCCCCTTTTGTATCTCAGACTACAGTAGTTTACTTTTGGGTCTGGCTTTGGCCAGCTGGTTGTATATTTGTGGTGAGCTGGGAGTTTATTGTACTTTTATTTCAACTTGTATTTTATTTCAGTCTGAGATTACTTTTAGTTCTTTTAGTTTAGCTCTGTTTATGCTCTTTTATTGTATATTTTATATCTGAGCAGGTTACCAGCGCTTCGTGTACATGAAAAATTCTGTGTGCACGGCAGATCTGTTGGCGAGCCCGGGTTCTGGTTTACACCCGGGGCGTGACACTGAGGGACCAACAGTGGCACTTGATTGGGTATTTTGAGATTCAGTTCTTGACGCATTTATTTGCTTTACTGTTGCTCCTATCTACTTTACAGTTATTACACTATCTGTTTAACTGCTTACACATTACCTACTCTTTATCTCATTATTGAGTATATCTGCTTACCTGCTCAGTTATTTACGCCCTTTTACCTACCGTTTGATTATTGTATACCAATAGGTACAACTTGCTGGTCCCCGACTCATTGTACCGACTAGGATACATTTAGTTGTATCTCACGCCCTTTTGTTGACACCTTTCTTAGGTATGTCGGGCAATTAGTTGTCGGGGCGCTGATGTGAGAGCATACGATAGAGCCGTCCCGCTTATGCTAGCTAGATAGCTAGCCTGCTATCTTGATTTTGTTCTGTTTTCAGTTGCTTATGATCATAACTTATTTACCTTGCTAGTTAGTGACTTTATTATCCTGTCTTAGTTTATTTGTGGATGTTGGATTATTTATGTTGATTTAGATTATTTGTTTTAAATATTGTGAATGTTGGTTAATTAGCAACTCTAATTGTATTATATACTTTGCCTAGCCATGCGTGTATAGAGGAGAATCTGTTCGTTTGGACCGGAAAACCTTATGCATGTGGCGAATCTGCTCACGTCTTGGAAATCACTTTTCAAACTCTGATTTATACAAAAAAAAAAAAAAAAAAAAAAGAAAAAAGAAAAAAAAAAGATAGTTTTTCCATCCCGGGGCGTGACAGCTCTTTAGCAGCCCTTTAGATGTGATAATGAAAAAGATGTTATGATAGTATAGTTGTTTTATATTTAAATGGTATTCCCCTTATACAATCCTTACATGTATTTTATTTCTTTTGAAATGTGTTGAATTGTACAGATTGTGACGCCATGGGCAGACAGGGAAAACTCTGTCTGTTCGGCGGGTTTGTGCACGTGCCCAAATAATATTTTGTTGCGGGCTCGGAGCGTGACATGAGTAGTGCTTGCTCCTAATTTTTTAACCATTGAGAGTAGGTGGAAGAGTATTAGATCTAAGCGCCAAAAAAGTTGAAAGCATGCATTATTCATGTACTTTCGAAAGCACTAAGACTGGACTCCTTTTTTATTATAGATACTAGAATTGGAAGATTCTAAATTATATGGACTAGTTGGTATTAGAACACGGATTTCACATAGGAAATAATTAACCCATAATTTTAACAAGTTTCGTGGTAACTAGGATCTCCATACGGAGGTTGGAAAATCAAATATGATAGCTAAACAAACAGAATTAAGAGGGGTAGATGGACAATTTACAACATACCAGAGTACATCATATGTGATTATAATATGTTATTACCTTTCTATATAGCCACCTTGGTGATTCAGGAAGCATCAACATTAATACAAACTGGATAAAAGCAGGAATTCCAGCAACGCCAAGCATCCAGCGCCATGTACCAGGTGCCTGTAGGATATGTTCAAGTAATATTGTAATTATTATAACAAACGAGTATTATTAGGAAAATAAATTAGAGGTTTAGGAAACTCTTAAACTTCTCATCTTTCTCTACAAGTCTGCAATGAGCATTTTTCTGTAGGATTATTAGAAAGACAGCACAACCTCTTTTAGAATTTTACCCTTCTAGACTTCTTATTCATATGAAGTTTACGAGGAGAGGATGCTGCCCTAGAGTGTCAGGCAGTATTGATCATTGTGCTAAAACTGTAATGAAGGGTTACGTATATGAAGTTTGCAACTAGAAAAATATGAGTGAGAAAAAAAAAGAAACTAAATTTGTTAGTGAAACACACGTATATTCCATTAGAAGAAGCTCAGTAAGGACAAGTATGAAATAAAAACCTAAACTAGCTAATCTAACTGGAAAGATAAGAAGCACGGGATTTTTCAAAATTGTGTACAAATTCAGAGATATGCATGCAAAGTATGCATATCATGATAAGTATCATTGTTGCTGTGAAAGAGAAAATATCCCAAAAAGTAAAATATTACAATCGGATAACACTTACCACTACAATAACAAGTTTAATTACGCATTGAGAAAGGAGAATGAAGAGACGAAGTACCTTGGTGAAAGCAAGGTTAATAAGGTATGACAAAAATTGCCCTCCTGTGATTAGCAACCCATTAGTGCTAACAAGAGCTCCTCGAATTCTCGCAGGGGAAGCTTCAGAAATGTAAAGCGGCGAAGTCATAGAAGCCATCCCCACTCCAAACCCAACAAAGATTCTTCCAAGAATTATGATCCCGGGAAATGGCGCGACAGCCATAACTATAGCGCCTATAAAGAACAGAAGGTCGGCGATTAAAATGGAGGGTTTCCTTCCAAACCTATCGTTCATCCAACCACCTAAGCCGGCTCCTATAATAGCCCCCGCTACAGCCATGCTCACGATGGTTTCCTGTCATTAAACCTTTAACCAGTCACGAGAATGGTGAATCATACAGATCACAATCACCTAAGCTATGGCACATTTGGAAAATGAGCAACCTTTCAAAATTGACTTTACTACCTAATCTATCATTACTTTTGATTTTAAGAATTGAATTCTGACAAAACTAGAGGGTTTCGGTCAGAAAAATTATAAAACAATCCATCAAGTAACAGAATATTCAGTTAAAAGAAAAACTAAAAAAATAAAATTAATTACTTTAAACAAGTATGTTGTATTGTTAGGTATAAAATCTTCCGTAAAAAGAAAAAAAAAAAAAAAAAAAAAAAAAAAAAAAAAAAAGGGAAGGTTGGGTAGTAAAATCAAACTTTCAAAAGTTCAGGTATTCATTTCGAAACAAACACTTAATTCTGTTATGGTCTGCTTGATGTTTTATTTGAGATTTACAGCGTGAAGGTCAAATTGAAAATTTCTTCAATGACAAGCACCTGTAGCACAGTACTCTTTTCAACTTGCTTGAAATCATCTCGAATGTATAAAAGTGCTCCCGAAATGACACCTACCACAATAAGAAATAGATTGCCGTTAGTCAATTGATATAAATTATTCGACATAGTAATCGAAAAGGTTTACTTTGCACAGCACACGCATACTAAGATCATAGTGATACTAAAGTTCAAATAGCTGGATCTAGAAAGTAGAATTGCAGATGAAAAAAAAAAAAAGTAACCACATTCCAAATTAATATATCTTTTTATAATGCCTAACAATTTAACCATGCCTTGAGTGGAGGACAGGTCAAGATTATATAAAGTAATGTTTGAGAATACGGCTAAACTTGGAAAGTCCTCTTTTTTTTACTATAAAGTTTGCAATATTGCTACCATAAAATGTATTGTCAAATAATTCAAAATTAATTCATGTAATTAATCATATACTAGATGAAGATGGAATTCTTGAAAACTGGTCAAAGGATCTTTTGGTAGTTTGAATTGAACCATGGAGATTTTAGCAAAAAATACAATACGAACTTATACAAGCACAGAAGGCAGCCTAAGTGATGGCACATTCTACAGGTGAAAAATATTTTCAAAGTTAAAAAAATATTTTGTGTTTTTGGTAGTTGTTTTCATCAGGGCTGTCCATAACCCCAGAAATAAACACGAGTGATCAAAATTGATGCTTCATGAACACTGAAATTCGCTTCTCCAACTCGACAAACATCACAGCTATCTCCAGAATTGTGAGTTTATACAAATAGAAGAAACTGAAACAAGTAAACATGACAAGGACGAATGGTATCTCAACAAATATGAAGGGTACTTAACAGCTTAACAGTACCTTAGGAAATACTTTCAACACCATTCACTCAGCTTATAAGAAAGGGATCACGAAACGTATGAACAATAAAATCCACCACTTATTTGATGATTCAAGTAAACTTTTTCTCTAATAATTCTTATGCTTGCTACCAGTGTTTCAACTTCTTGTGAGAATTATTTGTCTCTTTTATCATGAAACAAGGGCAACGAGCTATACCAGTATCATAACCGAAAAGAAGGCCGCCAATGCCAGCAGAGAATGCGAGGCGAAGAATGTATGGCTGCTTCCATGTCAAATGCAGGCAGTCACGAAATTCATTCTTGTCGGCTTTGTGGATGCCCCCCTCCATTGCATGTGACACTATATTGAATGCACCAAAGTTAAATATTTCCTAATACCACTATGCAAGTTGGTAGAGTTTTTCCTTTACCGGCCGAAAAAGGGAAAAGAAAATCATAATAATAATGTTAAGGCGCGACATAAATGGCAAACTGCAAATTAGAAATAGAGATTGATGAATAAAGCAATACTGTCAAGCGACAAAGCTGGATTACAAGAAAATAACATTAATGTAACTTGTAAGATAAATGTGAATAGCAGTCTGTTTTTGATAGCCAAGAACATTAGTAGCATCTCATATACGGGACAGTGATGGCAATGACGAGAGCACAGCTGATGCATGTGAAAAGGTTTCTTTCTTATGGCTTTTGATTTTGTTAACATGGAAACCAAAGTAAGAGAAGCTAATTTTTGGGAACTTACTACTGTATACAAATTTGTATGCCTAAAACTACCAAGTAATAATTCTACCAAGTATCAATCGCGAAAGATAAGAACCAGACGATTTAATCAAATGAAGAGCCACAAGAAAAAGAAGGATGAACTTCAGAACAATCTGAGACCAGACACCAAGTTCATAAACTTCCACTACAGTAAAAGAAAAGAAACACCAAATGATAATGGTCTAGGATGAAATCGAAAAGGTAGAAAACTGAAGGTAGCAAAAATCATTTTTTTTCCTAGTCCAAAAATTTAAGAGAGAATCAAAAGTATATCGCACAACTTTTAATCATACATAAAAAGTTAATAAACTTAGAGATAAAAGAAAAAGGGAACGGAATACGGTCATTAACTACAAAGATACGTTAATTGACTAATTTTATAATATAAAACAAATTTTACAATTGAAAAATTCAACCTTCATAATTATCTATGTATAGCACTAAGAACAAAACAAGGAATAGAGCGGCATCCATCACATTTCAGACCCAAAAAGAGCTAGGAAATCCCTACATGCTCACGAGCACAAATAAAAAAACTAAGGAACAAAGAAGGGTACCATTTTTCCACATAAAACCAAAATTATTATTATGCTATTAAAAGCCATCAAATTTTATTTTATACTCCCTAAAAATATCGGCTACGAATGATCATAAAAGAGGGGGGGGGAAACATAGTAGCATACTTCAAGGAAAGAATTTAACTTGAATAAATCAATAGATGAATTTTGTTATTTGAATAAACTTAGATCCAGCAATTTCTTTTCCATTTGAATATCATGAAGACAGAACAAACTTCTTTAGTGATATTAAGTAAAATTTTCTCTGCAACAGAGGAAAGGGGAAGAAAAAGGTGAAGCCCATCTCTTTCCTATCTGATTAGGACACAAAATAACGATGCAATAGAGAAAAAGTCAAACACCTACTTGTTTCAAAAAATTTAAAAAGGTTAAACCCCTACTAAACAACATCCTCACATGCATATTTTTTTTAAAAAAAGGATAAAGAAATGATCGGTCAACCTTTTCCCTCTCAAAATCAAAATCATTGAATAAAAAAAAATAAAAAAAAATAAAATAAAAAGAGAGAGAAACTCGCAAAACCTATATCAGAAAATGTTGCAAATGTGCTTTCTTTTTCCTCAAATTCTATATATTGTCCGAAATGATCGAAGAACATTTCCCCTCAGAATAATTGAAAAACGAAAGAAAAAATAACCACCCGCATCCTATAATATAAATTGTACAGAAAGCAATCGCACAGGGGGGCCCCGCAGATCAAAAATCCTACCAACAGAGCGCCAAAAAAAAAAAAAAAAAAAAAAAACAAAAAAACAGGGGGTATAAAGGAGAGCCCACAAAACCCAGATCACAGCATGTCACAAATTTGCTCCCTTTTCCCCTTCCCCTTCAAATATTTTATTTTAAGGAGGAGATGGCAAAAATTTTCCTATAATAATGAAGTAACAACATCAACAAAAGCTCATATCCTATGATCACAAAGGGTGCCCAAAAATCATAATCCTACTCACAAAACACCGAAAAAAGTAATTAAAGAGAAACTCACAAAACCCAGATCACAAAATCTTACCAATGTGCTCTTCAAATCACACTAAGACCTTGGTCTCTAGCCCTTCTGGGTTCAGAGCACAAGGCCTTCAGATTATTACCCGGAAGCTATCAAGCCCAAAATGTAGTAACAACAACAACAATAATAATAATAATAAAGAGAGAGAAACATATATAGGAGGTTGAGGATGTGGGGATAGGAATGGAATTAAATCAGAGATATAATAGAATGGATTTCACGCTCTCCTTGGTAAAGTCCAAAATTGGCAAAATCGCTCAGCATTGTTCGTAAAAATGCACAAAGACCCCTCAGCTATATTTAATTTTAAAATAGACCTCTCAACTCTATTTTTAAAAAATTGGGAACCATAACACATCCTAAGTGCTAATATTTTTATCTGAATTAAACAAATTACTTAGGCCTCAAATTAATCCTATACAATTATTATATTTTTAATTGTATGTATTTTTACTATAATATATTTACAGCTATATCCAACCAATTAATTTCTAAAAGTAACTATAAATATAATATAAATAAAATATACTTGTAGCTCATAATGCAACAGTCATAATTTATGTACATTAATTTTTTTTTGCTCTGGTTTTTTATTTCTAATTTTTTTTCTGAGGCCGTGGTATATAACTAAGTTCACTTAGGAACAGTTTGGTTGGATGTAATTATAAAAATAGTATAGTTAAAGTTATATGTATAGTATATTTAGTTTTATACGGTTATAATTACTGTAGTTATATTTATTTTATTTGGTAGATTGAAGTTAAAATTTATATTTGTATATCATATTATTTTTTAGTTAGAGATATTAGATTACCTTCTATATATTTATTATTATTTTTTTGAAAGGTATTTCTTTAACCGTATTATTTTTTATCAGCATATATTTTCTTTTTTTAACGGTAAACATAGTTTTTTAAAAAACATCATTTCTTTTAACAACGTTTTTTTTTTTTTTAATGGTATTATTTTTTTTAACGATATATTTTTAAAAACAAAGTAATGTTTTTAACGGTGTTGTTGTTTTTTTTGTGGTGCTATTCAAATGTTGAATGGTAGAGTTTTTTTTATTGTAAACGGTGTTATTTTTATTTTGAACGTCGATATTAGTATTATTTTTTAAACAGTTGAGCCGACTCTAACCCAACTGATGTACATCAGTCAATTTGGCTGCAATACCAATTGCAGTAATTGGACTTTTTCATGCATATGCAATTGCAGCAGTTGGACCTAATTATATTAAACCAAAAAAAATTTATAGTTGCATATATTTTCAACTGCACTGTAGTTGAAAATGCACGCAATCTAACAATCCCTTAATGAATGAAAATTGTCACGCCCCACGATCGAAATTACGACCCGGACTCGCCAACAGATCCGCCACCCATACGAAAAATTCTATATAGGCACAGCGTCTAACCTGTAAAAGATAATACCACAGCTATGCAAATATCAGAGCCGGAATAAAGTGTTGAAAAAAAAAAAAATCCAATCACTGCACATCCGGAAATAAAATACAATATCCATCTCCCAAATATGAATAACCATCATACATCATCCTCTCTACAGTATCTCTACACTAAAAAAGGGAGGTAAACTACAATAATAATACATCAGTCTCTCACAAATACAATATCCAGCTGACTGTAATAAAAATCTCCAACCAAAGGGGGTACAGCTAACCTCCTCGGGCAAGTAGGGATCTAACTCGTGACTCCCTCGTCTCGAACAACGAACAAAGAATCAGTAACTCTCGCAGAAAACTATGCAAAACAAATGAGAGAAAAAGAAAGAAGGAGGGGGGGGGGGGGAGAGAACCCCCCAATAAGTGTGAGAACTACTAGTAAATTAGTAGCCCTTAATAGGTAAATCCTCAACTCCGACATACCCACCAAGTCTACCAAAGGCTAGAAAGAAGGTAAAGTGGTAAAACTGAATAAGTCCGCTAATAAGAAAACTACCACTAATATGCCTCTGATGCAGTACTGAGTAATAACGACTATATTCATGCATCAGTAAATAATATCTGCCAAAATAAACTCAATCAAATGGACTGGTATAAAACTTGGTATTGCCTGCAAACTGCCTGCTCTGCCGTCACCATCGGTTATGCCAGCCAACGCATATCGCCGATGTGATATCAAACTCAAGAATCTAATAACCGACCGGCACCTACCCAGTCCTGCCTCACACTCCGAAGTGGCACTCGATGGGAGCTACCCACACGAGAAAGTAATAAGCCAAAAGTATCTCAATATAGCAAGTCTTAGTCACGACTATGCTCAAAGTGGAAAACTTCATCCACTAACAAAACCCCTATCCCCAATCCGATGCTAAAAACACCACTCGGTTAACCGCCCAATATTTGCGGTTGCCGCAACACCCCACAAGCCCACAATCTGGTACAATAACCGACATCCAGTCAACCGCTCAATATCCGCGGTTGCCGCAACACACTACAAGCCCACAATCTGGTACAACCATCCCAGACTCAACAATCTCGAATACACTATGCCAAACCCCTGCTCGCAACCCGAGCAATATGAAACCTATGTCTAAGTAAAAGGAGAAGAAAGAAATAAATATATTTTCTCCTAAGTCAAGTCCCAATATGATAGTGTAGCAGTAAAAGATGGCCTATCTAAATGTCCATACAACCATGCATTTGTCCTCATGAAAGATAAAGGGAAGTGTATCAAATAGTAGCTCCACATAAATATAACCAACATAACATAATTACTAACCAACTACACATGGCCATAATTCATGATCCATAATAAATCATCATAGTGTACCAGTCTCATATAGATAGGCTAAGGAATAACCAGAATAATGTATTCATGCATGATCTATAATGGGGTGGCGAAATAATAAACAGTGTGTCGTGGATCACCCTAATAATCCTAGTGAGTAAGCCGTAGAAAGAGGTGCTCAACAACCCACTTGAAATGTGCAGATCCGGAATCCGATCGGACAGACAACTTGACACGCGCGCTCCCGCAGCTCCTACGATTCCAACGAATCCAAGATCTCCGAAAAACTCCTCTCGGATCAGCAGTGGCGAGCGAAATAGTGCAGTGCGGTCCAACAACCGATAAACAAAATCCGACAAGCGAGTCAGGATTAAATAGGGATTAATCTGCACATTATCTTCAGCCGGGGTCAAAAGAGTAAATGCTCATCGAGATCTAAAATAAAAGTCCCAACTTTTCCTTTCTCCGCGAAATGCCACACGGTCCCCGAAAACTGTGAAAAAAGCTGACCGTTGTATAAAATAACAGTCTCAAAATTCAGCGTTTGTTGTTTTTCGCATCAGTCCCGAAAAACTGTAATTTTCACCCTCGAGATGACCTCGAAAAAATCCAAGAAAAATGCGGCTGCGTTCCTCGCGAAGCGTAGATGCGAAATGAGTTTAGAAACTCCAAAATACGATAACCATAGGCTGAGAAAAAGCAAGAATACTCCACCGCTGTCCAAACACATCGTCGCAATAAAAGTGGTCAAAAGATGCCTCGAAAACCCCACAAAAAACTCAAAACAAAGCGAAGTGATCAACACGAAAATCGAAGACCTACCTCTCGTGATCACGCCGAACCAAAAATCGGCTAAAATCTCTCTCGGATCAGCACAGGGGAGCCTGCGAACGAAGCGTCGACGGAAAGAGTCACAATCAGAGAAGCGTCGAAGCGCGCCACGTCGGGGAAAACGTCGATGCCGCGACTTCCAAAAATACCAAGACTCCTTCAAAAGATGGTGGACATGTGGAAGAGTGCCTCTCCCAAAGGGGGCTCCAAGAGGTTCCCAAAAAACTCCAAATGAGAGGAAACCAAGGCCTATTTATATGCGAAATTCCAAACAAAAAGGCTTTAGGGTACGTTTTCGGGCGCCCGAAACCTTCGGGCGCCGAACACGGGACACCATGCGGTGCGCCCGGATTAATCCGGGCACGCCACGTGTCCTACCCACGCTGCAGTGAGGTGCGGCCAACCGGGCTGCGCCACGCGGCCCACCCGCGTGCGCGGGTGGTTGGCGCTCGCCACTCCGGCGGTGCCACATGGCGACGCCATGCCGCCCCCCGCCTGCCCCCGCAGGCACGTCCACCTGCCCCACCTGCCCCCGCCTGCCCCGCACAATGCGCCGCCCAATCCGCTGCTGTCACGCGCCCGCCTCCTCCGCCCGCTGTGCCTAGTGCACGTGCTCAGGCCGTGGACCGGCCTGCCCGCGCCCCCGCGCCTGCCCGCGGCCGCGCTGCCGTGCTCCGGCGCCTGCACGCGGCCGCCCGTGCCTGTACGACCTGCCCGGAACAGTAACAAGGTACCCCGAAGTCCGTTTTGGGCGTCCAGATCCCGAAAAATACATGCAAATAGCCGATTTTGACCGTTTTCGCGTGCTGAATCCAAATTCGATGTCTGTTTTGCCAAAATCTACTCCTAAAAATCGACAAAAGCATCCGGATAGGCAAACTTGATCCAAATTTCGCGCTGGGTCCATTCCTGAGATCCAATTTTCGCGTAACCACCTCCACCACACAACATAGGCTTTCGGAAGTGGCTGATCACGCTGCATAACCTCCGCGGAGATCCGGATCATCACAAAAATTACTAAGTAAATGAAGCAGATACCGTACTACCCTTTTGTCAAAAAAAAAAATTATTTGGTAGTTTTTATGTTTTTATGTTTTTTAATTTTTTAAAATGGGTGTTTTCATTTTGTGTCAACTGCTGGCTGCTGCAGCTAAAAATGCATATAATTTGAGCATAGTTTCAATAGTCAAACACTATCTATATTTACTAATTCAAATATAATATTTGAATATACAATGAAGCACTTAAATTAGGTAAAATTACTGATAAATTCAATGACTAAGATTATCCATTTCAAAACATGACAAACTAAAAATATAAATAGTAAAATAAATAAAGTTGAGGTGTTTATTTCTTTGTAGCTGTTGGACTGAGAGGCCGCACTTTTACTTGTTTTCTTTTGGCGACATGTATAATTAATAATTATTATTTGTTTTGGAGAGGGGGATAAGGAATTAATTAATGTTTGCTATGGAAAGGGCGCCTCCAGTTTCGGCAACAGATTCTAATTTTGGAAACGATGAGTCGATGACTCGGCAGCTGTGCGCGTCGGGGCCACAAAAGCAGAAGAAAAAGAAAGACAGCGAAAAATGAATTAAGGATTTTGCTTGGATTGCTAAAGGATAATTATGTTGTGCTGTTAAGATAATATTGAGAAATCACATTTATTTATATATTTATTTATTTATTTATTTTTGTGCCCCTAGAGTAAAATGTATGCATGTTTGCGGCTTAGCATTTTTTTACTTGGTCGATGATTAAAAAAAAAAAAAACAAAAAATCTGAAACAAAATCATATTTTTCATCACGTAAAAAAAAAAAAAAAAAATGAAAGTGGAGTATTAGCATGCACCGGCTGGGTTCAAGGAAAAATATTTTTCTTGACATGCCATTATGAACCAATGAGAGATTGTTGCATGTGTAATAAAAATATTGAGTAACCGGATTTTAAAATATGTATCAAAAATAAAATTTTATAATACAATAAATTATTTAAATATTTTATATTATATATATTTTTTATTTTATTTTATTTTATAATATTAATTATCAAATATTTAATTAATAATATAATTTTTATATAGTGTATGGAGTATTAGTATGCACCAAGTGCAAGAAAAAATATTTCTCCTGACTTGATGAATCAATTGGAGATTGCCACATCTCTAATAAAAATATTGAGTGCATTTTATGTATCAAAAATAAATTTTTACAGTACAATAAATTATTTAAATATTTTATATATATATAATCTAATATTCTATGTATTGTATGGAGTACTGGTATGCACTGGTTGGACGCAAAAAAAAATATTTTTCTTGACTTGTCATTATAAACCAATGAGAGATTGTCACGTGTCGAATAAAAATATTGAGTGCACCAAATTTTATGGTAAACTGATTCTAAAATATATATAAAAAATAAATTTTTACAGTATAAACTAATATTCTATATAGTGAATGGAATATTGATATGCACTGGCCGGGTGCAAGCAAAAATATTTTTTTGACTTCCCATTATGAACCAATGAGAGATTGTCACGTGTCTAATAAAAAATATTGAGTGCACTCATTTTATCATAAATTGATTTTAAAATATGTATCAAAAATAAATTTTTATAATACAATAAATTATTTAAATATTTTATATTATATATATTTTATTTTATTTTATAATATTAATTATCAAATATTTAATTAATAATTTAATATTTTATATAGTGTATGGAGTATTGGTATGCACCGAGTGCAAGCAAAAATATTTCTCTTGACTTGTCATTATGAACCAATGGGAGATTGTCACATGTCTAATAAAAATATTGAGTGCACTATTTACCGTAAAAAGTATGTATCCAAAATAAATTTTTGCAGTACAATAAATTATTTAAATATTTTATATTGTATATATTATATTTTATTTTTTTTATAATATTAATTATCAAATATTTAATTAATAATGTCATGCCCTAAAAGTAATTTTGAGGTAAAATTTTAATTTGAAACATTGAATTTACGGAATCATTTTTTTTTTTTTTTTAAAAAAAAAATCCTGCTCTGGGCATGTGCATAGACCCGCCACATATATAAAATATCTCTTTACAAACGAACATAGTCCCTCATGTATCTGCACGGTGTGAACCATTTATAATACAATTTTATTAACCACAACCATTCATTTTACAGGAGATCGAGATTAAAATGTGGAAACTAAATATTTGAAAACCGCGCACACCTTCGACGCATTTAAGCTTTTGAAAGGATAAATTCAAGGTTTTGAAAATCCACGTCCATACGACACAATAGTTTTAAAAGCCATTTTCGCAAACTCTTTTTTTTTTTCTTTTGAAATCCTTCGTCCACACGACACAACATAAATCCACAGGTATCCAAAAATTATTTAATAACCAAAATCAATCCAAAATCCACATTATTTCTCACCAGAAATCACATGCACATAGTTCGACAACCAAATAGGAAAAACTGAAGCAAGGGTAAGAAATAAACAAAGGCAACGGAGTAGAGCTCACTACACGACGTCCTCACGCTCGTCCCGTCCCCCTATCCTACTCGGTCCTGTAAAAATAGTGGGATGAGAAACACGCAACTGAATCGCGTTTCTCAGTGAGTATAACGCGCAAATGAGGACAAGTCGTACTCACTGAGCAACGCGATAGAATATACGATAAGGTACAATAGTAAGTAACAAGAACTGAATGTTGGAAACCATAGTAGTAAGAAATACAATAACAAACAGTAAAAATGTAGAATGAACCGCTATTATATATGAATATCTAGTAAATACCTAAATCTGTAGTGTACCCAATCACAACCGCCATGTTGGTCCGCAGACCTCAGACATCGTCACCAACCTGCTCAATATACCGGTGCAAATCAAACCCCCGCCTTATAAACCTCCAAGATGTCCCGAATGTCCCTGTCTTATAACAACCCATCAAGTAAATCTACACCGCTGCCACCGTCCACTATTCCGCTTACACTAGTTCCAAGGAGTAGTTAAGCGCACAATAGCCGTGTTTAGTCGACACATATGGCAAAGATCTCAATTGAAGGTTACCAGGAGTATCACAATGACCGTGATAAGAGTAAAATAGTCTACTTGATAAAAGCAGAGAAAGTAGAAGAAGAGAGGAGTCGAGTTAACCAGCTCGACAACATTCTTCACTTCGGATCGGAATACCCACCTCAACTGATGACCTACCGAGCCTGCAGCTCACCAGACGACGCCTCGTAAATGCCCGGACCTAAACAAGATCCAAAATGATACATACTTAGTCGAAGGCAATAGCCGACGAATTAGTGGCCCCAACCACTTGTTCAAAATCCCTTTGTTCCAAATACCCGAAACTGTTAATCGGTTCCCGGACCGTCGCACCGATCAACTCCCCGATCCACAAAATGATTCGAACGACTTTGGCGTCGTTTAGTTGAGGACACATCGTCCCCGGGTCCCACCTAATACGTTTATGTTAGATCCGTATGCAAATTAATGCGAAATAACCCAAGAAACACATGTAAATTATTAGATAATCGTTCATTTATTTGAAAACATTATAAACGCTTACTGAAACCCATGCTTGATGAAACACGTTCTCAGATTTTATCGTTTCTCAAACACCGACAATAAAATCGCCTGAATTGAGTGCTTCCAAGTCTAGATTCATCGTCTAATTAATTTTGCTCTGAATGGGGCAGGGCAAATGACGGCAGGAATCCGACTCGGGACTCCAACCCTATTATTTTCCTTATATACTACGTTTAATTAGGGTCCCATAAACCCTAATTAGACTTGTATTGGATTTCTATACATTAATAGCTCATACCCAATAGATGTTTCCAGAGCCCATATTAAATCACTTAATGACCCTGTTAAATTAGATAGCCCATAATATAATTATAAATTTATATGTTAGCCCATATATAGAAAAAATTAAATCCAACAATCTCCCACTTGGACTACATATTATATCTTGAAACAATTATATTATGATATGTGCGCACCAGAATAGCTATCTTTTTCTAAAACATCTCCTTATTTACAATATGGTCCATCTATTATATTAGTATGAGATCAAAGTGGTCTTTGTTATAAAGATTCATAACTCGACCTATCAATGGCCACCATACCAACATATTCAATGACATAGATAGAGTATGGATGTGTAGTATGAAAATTACATGCAATGTGATGTCACGCCCCGGAGGTTCTAAAAGAGTGGAAAACGTATATATATATTTTTTTCTTTAAATTAACCTTGCCTCCGGTATGCGCCAGACCCGCCATATATACAAATTCACTCCCCAAACGGGCGGAGCCTCCTTTGTATATGTACGGCGTTCCGAACACGACTAGTACTTTAACCATGCAATCATTGAGCAATCAGAAGGAGAGATCACACTTAACCATCTAGTCATAATCACCACATCGCAATGAAAGGATAAATCCATAGGTTTGAAAGATGGTGTCCACACGACACCCGATTTTACAAAACGTTTTCGCAATCTCTTTTAAGCGACATTTCTTGAAAGGATAAATCCACGGGTTTAGAAATCAGTGCCCACACGACACTTGGTTTGAAAACACTTTTGAAACCATTTTGATATTTAAAAACAAGCCGCATACATTAGTCTCAACAATCACAGATATAAGATGTCATTCCTAAGCTAAGATCTCAACCCAACATCCACAATAATCCATTCACAAGCAATCACAGATTACTAACTAAAAACAATAAGAGATAACCGTAAAACTGAAAAGTTCAATAGCCTCAACGGCTAGGGTCCTCTAAACGCTGCCTCACGTCGTGCCGGTTCCTACCCCTGCTCGGACCTGTTACAGTGTGGGTAGTGAGTGACTGATAAAGTAGATGATAAACAAGTAAATGCTATAAACTGTAATAAACAAATCGATACACCAGAGCATTCTACTTTCCCCTCATGAATCGCTAAATCCCCTATCACAAACACGCTAGGCACCTATCCCAGATTTAAAACATGTTGGGCACCTACCCCAGATACTGCGCTCATTTCTTGGTGCCTCCAACCGCTCTACTGCCCAAGAAGCAATCGTCTCACCGTGAGGGGTCCCCATCATCACTAGTCGTGGGTTACACGGGTAATCGTACCATCTTTCCGAAAAAATACACCCTGTGCGGTGGCCAGACCGCCAGTGTGCGTGTAAGCAAATATGAGCATATAAAACAGCACTGCGACCTCAGTCGCCTTAGTTAGAAATAAAACAGGATTATCATGCAATGGGGTTAGACAGTTTACCAAAACATCTACTTTAATCTCACGAAATACACGGAACGACTATACACCGAAAATACCAAAAAGGTACCTACCTCGAAATGTGCTGACCGGAACACCTGGGACCGAATCATGCTCACAATAGGCACCCGGACATAAGAAAGTCCCCAAAAGAACCACAATCAGAACTGAAATGTATTCTGTAAAGAAACGGAGTCCAAAAACCCAAGAATACGACAAAAGACCTAGTACGACGGTGGCAATGACGCGCGACGGACGACGCGGCCGCCACCGCGTCGTTGCATGCCCTGCGGCCGCGCGGGCACCGGCCCCGCGCGGCACCGCATGCGGCTTGGCCACGCGGGCACCAGCCCCGCGCGGCGCCGCACGCGGCATGGTCGCGCGGGCACCAACCCTATGCGATACCTCGAGTGGCGAGACCGCGCGGGCGCTAGCCCCCACGCGGAGCCTGCCCGCGGCGCGGCCGCGCGGGAGCCTGCCCCGCGCGGCGCTGCGGGCAGCCCGATTGCGCGGGCTTGCCCCGCGCGGCGCTGCCTATAGCGCGGGCGCGGGCGCCTACCCCGCGCGGCGCTGCGGGCAGTCCGAGACGGCGGCGGCGAAACCAAAAACAAAGAAAACCCCAAAATCACTACGGAAAAGAGCATCGCTTACCACGATTTCATCGGAGAAGGCGATCCGTTCACGCTCCCGGCTTCGGCACATTGATTGGGGATGATCGGGTCCCTCCGCTTTTTCCTTCCTTCTTTCTTTTCTCCTCCGGTTAGGGTTTTCCCTTCTTTTTTTTTTTTTTTTTTTTTTTTTTCTCTCCGGCTAGGGTTTCTTTTCGGGAAGAATGATTTCTCTCTCTTGATACGTACCGTAGAAATCCACATCCGGGTATTTAATAATTAATTAATAATTATTTAATCATAAGAGATAATTTCTTATCTTCTCGAAAAGCATGCATGATCTTTTGCACATGTTCCGATGCACACTACGGTTGCCGTGATCCTAAAAACCCCTTTCTGGGGGATCCGTAAGTCGGAATTCGGATCCGGTCGCATCGCCGTTCATCATTTTTCGAGCTCTATCACAGAAAGATACTCGCACCTCATGATTATCAACTTAAGGAAAGTCGTTAATTCGGTTTCCTCTAACTTATACTTTATTAGCATGAGGATAAAACGTTACATGAAAAGTTGTGATATTACACCACACACCCCTTAAAAGAAGTTTCGTCCTCGAAACTTATCCTGAACCCTCGCTAAACAACTCAGGAAAACACTCTTATTTTTGTCTCTAGTTCCCAGGTCGCCTCGTGCTCCTCATGGTTACTCCATTCCACCTTCACGTAGAGGATTGTCCGGTTGCGTAGCTTCTTCTCCTCCTGTGCCAATATTCGTATCGGCGTTTCCTCGAAGCTCAAGTCCTCACGCAACTCGACGGCAGAGGTATCGAGGACGTGTGACGGATCGGAAAGGTATTTTCGGAACATCGAGACGTGAAACACGTTGTGTACCCGTTCAAGGTTTGGCGGTAAGGCCAACCGGCATGCCACCGGGCCCACGCGCTCCAAGATCTCGAACGGTCCCATATACTGTGGGCTCAGTTTCCCTCGTAAGCCAAAGCGTTTGGTTCCCTTAGACGGTGATACACGAAGTAACACGTGTTCCCCCACCATAAATTCCAAATCACGTCGCCTCTAATCCTCATAGCTCTTCTGCCGGCTCTGGGCGGTCAATAGCCGCTGCCTGATAAGGCACACCTTTGCCTCAGTTTTCTCTAATAGGTCTGACCCCAAATGCTTTCGCTCCCCCAAGTCGTCCCAGCAATTAGGCGATCGACATCGGCGTCCGTACAAGGCTTCGTACAGCGCCATCTGAATGCTTGCTTGGTAGCTGTTATTATAGGCGAATTCCACGAGGGGTAGGTAACGCGACCATCCCTCACCCAGGTCCAGCACGCAAGCTCGGAGCATATTTTCAAGAATCTGGATTACCCGTTTTGATTGTCCGTCCGTCTGCGGGTGAAAGGCCGTGCTGAACTGCAGTTTGGTCCCCAGTGCCTGCTGTAGGCTCCACCAAAAATTTGATACAAAGCGTGTGTCCTTATCAGAAGTTATCGACGTTGGTACTCCGTGCAACCTTATCACCTCGTCGATGTAGGTTTGCGCTAGCTGGTATCGGGTCCACGTCGTGTGGATGGGCAGAAAATGGGCCGATTTCGTCAGACGGTCCACTATGACCCATATCGCATCGTGTCCATATTGCGATCGCGGAAAACCGATTACAAAGTCCATGGTAGTCCATTCCCATTTCCATTCTGGTATGGGCAATGGCTGTAGTTTCTCTGCCGGTCTCTGATGTTCCGCTTTCACTTGTTGGCACACCAAACAATGCGCCACGAATTGCGTCACATCACCCTTCAATTTGGGCCACCAAAAGGTCTGCCTCAGGTTTTTGTACATCTTCGTACCTCCGGGATGCGCAGTGTCGGGGGCATTATGCGCTTCCGTCAGAATTTCTTTCTTTATTTCTAGCACATCGAGCATACAAATTCGTCCCCGAAACCTTATTACATTATCTGAGCCAATCATAAAATCCCCACCTTGCTCCGAGGATATTCTGTCCCACACCAGTTGCAATTGCGTGTCCGTTGTTTGGCCTTCCAAGATCCTCTCGATCAGCGTAGGTTTAACCACCAAGGACAGGAGTTGCGCAACCGCACCCACTGGCACTACCTACAGCCTCAATTGTGAGAACTCTGCGATTAGACGTTCTTGTTGGGTAAGGACGCTCAACGCCGTTTCTCCCGTCTGTCCCTTCTTGCTTAAGGCGTCGGCCACCACATTTGCCTTCCCGGAGTGGTAGTGGATGAAAAAATCGTAGTCTTTCAGTAGTTCCAGCCATCGCCTTTGCCGTAAGTTCAGTTCCTTCTGTGTGAACAGGTATTTGAGGCTCTGGTGATCGGAAAACACATTACAGTGCGCCCCATAGAGATAATGTCTCCAGAGCTTTAGGGCAAACACGACTGCCACGAGTTCCAAGTCGTGTGTAGGGTAGTTCTGCTCGTAATCCTTGAGCTGTCTTGATGCGTATGCTATGACCTTCTGTGACGCCCCGGGTGTAAACCAGAACCCAGGCCCGCTAACAGATCCGCCGTGCACACAGAATTTTCCATGTACACGAAGCGCTGGTAACCTGCTCAGATAGATAATATGCAATAAAAGAGCACAAACAGAGCTGAACTGAAAGAACTACAAGTAATCTCAGACTGAAATAAAGTAAAAACTGAAATAAAAGTACAATAAACTCCCAGCTCACCAAAAATAATACAACCAGCTGGCCACAGCCAGACCCAAAAGTAAACTACTATAGTCTGAGATATAAAAAGGGGAGTACAGTAAAAGTCTAGCTAATCTCTCGCTCGGGGTAGACGATCTAGCTAGTCGGCGATCCTCTTACATCGATCTGCCGCTGAAGGCCCAGCAGCTCCCACAGTCGACTCTGCAAAACAAAGGGGGAAAAAGGACAAGAAACAACAATGGGGGTGAGAACTACTAGATAAACCAGTAGCCTCCCCTAGTGGGTAAAACCTCTAATGCTGACGCACCCACTAGGAATAAAGAGGCAAAAAGGAAAGAACAGTGGTATGCAATAAAGACTGCTGGAAAAGGAACTACCACTACTATGCCTCTAAATGCAGTGCCAAAAGATAACTGTATGTATGCAACTACAAAGCTGACTGCCCAAGGAAACCCAATCAGAGGGCCAGGAAATACTGGCACTGCCTGCTCTGTCATCACTTACAACTCACCAACTGTGTCATCACTCACAACTCACCAACTGACCGGCACCGTCACGGTCAAAAGCCTACTCCGGAGTGGCACTCGAGGGGAGCGACCCACACGAGTAAAGTATCTCTGTATCAAGCCTCTCTGTAACCAATGTCTCACAATAGCAGGACTGGATCAAGACTATGATCAAGGTGGGAATTCCGTCCACTAATGAAATCCCGATCGGATGCAACAGTATTCAATAAGTGGGAAACACCATCCACTAGAGAAGTCTAATACCCAATCTGATGCGATAGTACTCAAAAGTGGGAAACTCCATCCACTAATGCAATCCTGGTCCCCAATCTGATATGATAATAACATCCGGTCAACCGCCCAAAATCCGCGGTTGCCGCAGAACCCGTAAACCCCAATCTGATAAGATAAAAATATCTGGCCAACCGCCTAATGTCCGCGGTTGCCACCATACCCCACAATCCCCAAGAAGAGTCTAAACTGTCCCAAACTCAAGATCCAACTACACTATCTCAAGATCCCGATCCGACTCGATCATCATGCATCGATAGAGAAGAATAACAATAAAGCATGTTTTCTCCTAAGTCAAATCCCATAGTAAAGTGCTGCAGTAAAATAGTGGCTTAACTAGTTGTCCAAATAAGCATGCAGTGTTCTCTTTTTAAGAGAATTTGGAAAGTGACTAAGGTTTCATAAGAAGTATCATTTTAAAGTAATAATGGGTTATTTATTTGCATGCGGTTCACGATATAGCAATTGTCCCACTTTACTGTCCCAGATTTATCACGTAGCAGCTATCAATTAATTTAGGGGGCCCAATGCAATAGGTTCATATACCACAAGTTATCTATCACATGTATAATTGGGAAACTCTATTATTCCTAGTGTGCAAGTCAACAAAGAGGGAAACGCAACCACCCACCTCGAAAAGCGTGCACAAAACACCCAGAAAATACCCGCTGTCCTCTAAGCACACCGTCAGCTGAAACAATATCCTACAACATCACACAAGAGTACATGGTGTAAAAACTGCAATTCCCAAAACAGCTTTTGCTGTTTTTAAAAATCAGCACGCAAAACGAGGAGTTTCACCTCTGTCCCGAGCTCCTAAAATCCCAGAAAAATCACGGTTGCGTTCCTCGCGAAAAATAGCCCAAAATCGACTCTTGAATCACCTCGATCCGATATTCCTACGCTGAGAAACAATTCGTCGAAGTCGCCGCTGTCCAAAAATCCAAACAGCAAAATAGGGGGTCAAATCACCTCGGGAATCGTGCCAAGGAATCGGAATCCAGAGAAACCATCAACACGGAAAACGAAGCCCTACCTCTTAGGAACACAGCGGCGAAGAAATCGTCGAAAAATGACTCCTGTGCTGCGCAGGGGACTCCTCGGACTGAAATGCGACGATAACGGGCCGAAATGGGGGAAAACCGAGGCACACTGTAAAATCCGAAACGCCGCTGTCGATCTTCCAGAAAATCTGGGAACGCACCACGAGGTAGAAAAATATGAGAGGAAAAACTTCTCTAAAGGTCCCTCCCTCCCATTCTCTCTCTAGCTCTCGGAAAAAGCAAGAGAAGAGGGGAGGGGAGGCCTATTTATAGGCCCATGGAACAATTGGGATAATTCCCATTTTGTCCCCACTTCCGGGCGCTCGGCCCGTTTTCGGGCTGCTACAGTGCGGCCTGGCCCACCAATTTCCGGGCGGCTACAGTGCGGCCCAGCCCAACCCGGGCCGCACACGGGATCCCCGCCCGTCCGACCGCCTGTCCAACCCGGCCCAGGGCCCGCCACGCGTCCGCCAAACAGGCGGCAGCCGTGCGGGCCCAGCGGGGACGCGCCACGCGTCCCCCCTGCGGGGCGGCGGGGTGGGTGGCGCCCGCCAATGGCGGGGCGCCACGTGCCCCCCGCTTTCCCGCCCGACACGGCCGCCTGCACGCCTGCAGCGCGTGCGCGTACGGCCGCAGGCGCGCGCTTGCGGGTGCGACGCGCGCACGTACGCCCGCCAACCCGGGGCCGCCACGTGGCGCGCCCCGATGCACCGTGCGCCGCACCGCTGCCCCGGCCTGCCCGGCCTGCCCGCGCGCGGTCGATGCACCGCGTGCGCTGCGCCGGCCACTCCGGGGCCGCCACGTGGCGCGCCCCGGTCCACCGTGCACCGCGCCCACGCCCGCGCTTGCCCGGCCTGCCCGCGCTGCCCGCGCACCCACCCGTGCGCCGCGCGCACTGCACCGGCCCAACCGGTGCCTGCCACGTGGCCCGCCGGTGCACCGTGCACCGGCGGCCCGTTCCGTGGACCGGGAGTGGCGCGCCGGCCCAATAAGGGGCCGCCACGTGTCCCCGGCCGGTCCACAGGTCCCCCCATGCACCATTTTGCACAGAAAACTTCCGGGGGTCCGTTTTTGGGCATCCGGACTCCAAATTAAATAAGTAAATAGCCGTTTTCAAGCGTTTTTCCGCGCTGAATCCAAATACGGCCTCCGTTTAGCCTGATTCCACTCCAAAAATTCGGCAAAGTCAGCCGAAGGTCAGGCTTACCCCCAAATCCTCTCTAAGTCCAAACAACACATCACTTTGACATGTTGGGGCCCCACACACCACTAACAGGTGTCCCACACCCCGAAACAGGGGAAAAGCCACAGGAAAACCCTGGGACACTACATCCTCCCCCACTAACAAAAGTTTCGACCTCGAAACTAAAATCATATCTCAATCCTGAGCCTCGAACAGGTAGGGGTAGGCGTCCATCATCTCTGACTCGAGCCCCCACGTCGCCTCGCGCTCATCATGATGGCTCCAGAGGATCTTCACATATGGGATGGTCCGATTGCGCAATTCCTTCACCTCCCGATCAAGAATCCGCAGTGGGCGCTCCTCATACCTCAAATCCTCGCTGATCTCGAGTGGTGCAAAGTCGATGACGTGCGACGGGTCGAAGACGTACCTCCTCAGAGTGGAAACATGAAAACATCGTGGACACCAGCCAGTCTCGGGGGAAGTGCAAGCCGATAAGCAACAGGCCCGATACGCTCCAACACCTCGAAAGGCCCAATGTATCGGGGGCTGAGTTTCCCGCGAATGCCGAACCTCCTGATCCCTTTGGACGGCGAGACTTTCAGAAATACATGATCTCCAACCTGAAACTCTAAGTCTCGTCGCCGAACATCAGCATAGCTCCTCTGTCGACTCTGAGCGGTCTGAAGATGCTGTCGAATCACCCGGACCTTCTCCTCTGCCTCCAGCAGTATATCTGGCCCCAAGGTCCGTCTCTCGCCTACGTCACTCCAATAAAGTGGTGATCGGCACTTGCGTCCATACAACGCTTCAAACGGAGCCATCTGTATGCTCGCTTGAAAGCTGTTGTTGTACGCAAACTCAACCAAGGATAAGTGCCGAATCCAACCTCCGCCGAAATCCAAGACGCAAGCCCTCAGCATGTCCTCCAAGATCTGTATGGTCCGCTCTGACTGCCCATCAGTCTGAGGATGAAAAGCTGTACTGAATCTGAGCTGAGTCCCCATCGCAGTCTGCAAACTCCCCCAAAAATGCGAGGCAAACCTCGGATCTCTATCTGACACAATGGAGGCGGGTACTCCATGCAATCTCACAATCTCATCAAGGTATAGCTGGGCTAGTCGCTCGAGTGGCCAAGTAGTCTGCATAGGCAAGAAAGTGCGCTGACTTGGTAAGTCGATCCACCACTACCCAGATAGCATCTGCTCCGCCCTGTGCCCTCGGCAATCCGACCACGAAGTCCATGGTAATGTGGTCCCATTTCCACTCAGGGATTGGGAGACTTTGTAACTTGCCAGCTGGCACCCGATGCTCAGCTTTTACTTGCTGACAAGTCAAACACTGGGCCACAAATCTCCCGACATCCCTCTTCATGCCATTCCACCAAAAATGTGCCTTGAGGTCCTTATACATCTTAGTCCCCCCAGGATGAAGGGTATAAGGTGTATAATGGGCCTCTCTCAAAATCTGCTCTCTGATCTCAGCATCCACTGGCACACATGCTCGGTCCCTGTACCTCAGTACTCCCGCAGCATCCACTGTAAAGTCCCCTAACTGATCACTCGGAAGCTGATCTCGAATCCTGGTCAAGTGGGGGTCCTCACTCTGTTTTTTCCTGATCCTGTCCAGCAGAGTGGGCTGCACGACTAATGACGTCAGTCTAGCAGAGACCCCAGGGGACACAACCTCTATCTCGAGCCGTCTCATCTCCTCCAATAGGGGCGCCTGGTCTGTGATCAACATAGACAAACTCTGTACTGCTCTCCGGCTCAAAGCATCAGCGACCACGTTAGCCTTGCCTGGGTGGTAAAGGATGTCCACATCATAATCCTTTAGTAGCTCTAACCACCTGCGCTGCCTCAAGTTCAGCTCCTTCTGGGTGAACAGATACTTTAAACTCTTGTGGTCGGTGTAGATCTCACAATGCTCTCCGTACAGGTAATGGCGCCAAAGCTTCAGTGCAAACACCACGGCAGCGAGCTCTAAGTCATGGGTAGGGTAATTCTTCTCGTAATCCTTGAGCTGTCTCGATGCATAAGCAATTACCCTCCCTTCCTGCATCAACACACAACCGAATCCACTGTGCGATGCGTCACTGTAGATCACATATCCTTTCCCCATAACAGGGAGGGAAAGGATAGGAGCAGTCATCAGTCTGTCCTTCAGCTCCTCGAAGCTCCTCTGGCAGTCCTCACTCCAGATAAACTTAACCCCTTTACGCGTCAACCGAGTGAGGGGTGTGGAAAGCTTCGCAAAGCCTTCCACAAACCGACGATAATAACCAGCTAATCCCATGAAGCTGCGCACCTCTGATACAGTCGTCGGTCGGGGCCAATCACGAACTGCCTCAATCTTTGCCGGGTCTACAGCTACACCGGCGGCGGAAATCACATGGCCCAAGAAAGCTACCTCCCGAAGCCAAAACTCACACTTCGCCAGCTTGGCATACAACTTCTTCTCCCGTAGAAGTTGTAGCACAGTCCTCAAGTGCTCCACATGCTCGGCCTCGCTCCGGGAGTAAACAAGGATATCATCTATGAACACCACCACAAATCGATCCAGGAATGGCCGAAATATCCTGTTCATCAAGTCCATAAAGGCGGCAGGGGCATTAGTCAATCCAAACGGCATAACTGTAAACTCATAATGCCCGTACCGTGATCTGAAAGCAGTCTTAGGAATATCCTCGGCCTTCACCTTCAGTTGGTGGTAACCAGACTGTAGATCAATCTTGGAAAATACACAAGACCCTTGCAGCTGATCAAAGAGATCATCGATGCGCGGCAGAGGGTACTTGTTCTTGATGGTCACTTTATTCAGCTCCCTATAGTCCACACACAGTCTAAGTGACCCATCTTTCTTCTTCACGAATAGCACCGGCGCTCCCCAGGGCGACACACTGGGTCTAATAAAACCCTTATCCATCAACTCTTGCAACTGTGCTTTAAGCTCTCGCAGCTCAGCCGGTGCCATCCGGTAAGGAGCCTTAGAGATTGGCGCAGTTCCTGGAACTACGTCAATCACAAACTCGATCTCTCTGTCGGGCGGCATACAAGTCAGCTCAGGTGGAAACACATCCGGGAACTCGCGGACGATAGGGATATCCCCGAGTCCCGGTGCCGCCGTAGGCCCCTCAACAACACTAGCCAAAAAGGCTACACATCCTCGGTGAATCATCCGTCTCGCTCGGGAAGTCGAAACCATAGAGGCAAGAAAGCGCTCTGACATCCCCGGTACACCAACACCTCCTGGCCTGGCTCTCTAAAAGTGACAGTCCTCTCGGCACAGTCAATAGTCGCAAAATACCGAGCCAGCCAGTCCATCCCGAGAACCACATCAAAGTCCCGCAGCTGTCTCAAGACCAACAGGTCTGCTGGCATAATCCAGGACTCGATCTGCATCGGGCAGGACCAACAACACTCCTCCACGTGCAAAGTGTGATCGGGAATCTGAACCTCTCATGCACGTGGCAAAGGTCCTATCTCTAACCCATGTAATGATGCAAATGATCTACTAATGAAAGAATGCGAAGCTCCAGTAACAAAAGATATGAATCCAAATGCCAGAAATAGACCATACCTGCCACTACACGGTCAGCCGTAGTAGAATCCCCTGCCTGCGCTAAACTATCCTGACCGCTCAACAACGGCTGTCTCTCACCAGAAGGGCGTGGAGGCGAAACTCGGTCTGCCTGGAGACCTGTCGGTGAAGCTCCCGATCGTAGCTGGGAAGTAGTAGGGGCGGACACTAAAGTAGGTGCCGTAGCCGTCCCCGAGGGGCACGCAACCCGAATGTGCCCAGGCTGTCCACAACTATAGCAGCGACCCCACCGCTGGTCGCAGGTGCCGGGAAAATGCTGACCTCCACAGAAAATACAACCGCTGGGAGCCCGCAATGGTCGTGTCTGCTGCTGCTGCTGAGATCTTTGCTGGGATGCGATAGGGGCCAACGCTGAAGAAGGGGGTACTAAGGTCGAAAGGGGGCACGAAGCTCGAACGTGGCCAGACTGTCCACATCGGAAGCATCGACCCCGCCTCAAGTCACAGGTACCTGAGGGATGTCGTCCTCTACAGAAAACACACCTGCCGCGAAACCGTGGCCGTCTAGAAGAACTGGCCTGTCCAACAACATCCGGGGCTGGGCGTTTCCTCTCAAAACGCTGCTCCGAAGCCCTAGCCCTCTCTCCGACTGCCGAATCACCTCTCTGCGCCAGTAGCTGCTCCAGGCGCTGGTCCTGTCGAAAGCTCCTCGCCACTAAATGGGTCACCAAGGCCCGCAGTTCCCCCAGCTCTGTAGATACCGCCTGCTCGGGCTCCTCAGAAGGGGTGGGGATACTCCCGACGGAACAACGACGACGGGGCGACATACTGTCACAAAAAAAAAAAACCACAAATCAGCAATAAAGCCCCACACGACCCAATCTAGCGAAAGTCAAAGACATCCCCCTATTTCTGTGACTTTATGTTGTCTGCAGCCAACATAATTGTCCACCAGAAATAGGCCATGTCGATCCTTCTTCACTCACTGGAAGAGCCAAATAAATAAATCAACGACTTTCGCGAAATGTCCCGTCTCTCACGCCCTATCATCCTAGGGTCTGCCAAAAGCCTAGGGTTTCCTAAGTCCCAACTGACCTATCCCTAAGCTCTGATACCAACTTAATCTGTCACGCCCCGGGTGTAAACCAGAACCCGGGCCCGCCAACAGATCCGCCGTGCACACAGAATTTTCCATGTACACGAAGCGCTGGTAACCTGCTCAGATAGATAATATGCAATAAAAGAGCACAAACAGAGCTGAACTGAAAGAACTACAAGTAATCTCAGACTGAAATAAAGTAAAAACTGAAATAAAAGTACAATAAACTCCCAGCTCACCAAAAATAATACAACCAGCTGGCCACAGCCAGACCCAAAAGTAAACTACTATAGTCTGAGATACAAAAAGGGGAGTACAGTAAAAGTCTAGCTAATCTCTCGCTCGGGGTAGACGATCTAGCTAGTCGGCGATCCTCTTACCTCGATCTGCCGCTGAAGGCCCAGCAGCTCCCACAGTCGACTCTGCAAAACAAAGGGGAAAAAAGGACAAGAAACAACAACGGGGGTGAGAACTACTAGATAAACCAGTAGCCTCCCCTAGTGGGTAAAACCTCTAATGCTGACGCACCCACTAGGAATAAAGAGGCAAAAAGGAAAGAACAGTGGTATGCAATAAAGACTGCTGGAAAAGGAACTACCACTACTATGCCTCTAAATGCAGTGCCAAAAGATAACTGTATGTATGCAACTACAAAGCTGACTGCCCAAGGAAACCCAATCAGAGGGCCAGGAAATACTGGCACTGCCTGCTCTGTCATCACTCACAACTCACCAACTGTGTCATCACTCACAACTCACCAACTGACCGGCACCGTCACGGTCAAAAGCCTACTCCGGAGTGGCACTCGAGGGGAGCGACCCACACGAGTAAAGTATCTCTGTATCAAGCTCTCTGTAACCAATGTCTCACAATAGCAGGACTGGATCAAGACTATGATCAAGGTGGGAATTCCGTCCACTAATGAAATCCCGATCGGATGCAACAGTATTCAATAAGTGGGAAACACCATCCACTAGAGAAGTCTAATACCCAATCTGATGCGATAGTACTCAAAAGTAGAAAACTCCATCCACTAATGCAATCCTGGTCCCCAATCTGATATGATAATAACATCCGGTCAACCGCCCAAAATCCGCGGTTGCCGCAGAACCCGTAAACCCCAATCTGATAAGATAAAAATATCTGGCCAACCGCCTAATGTCCGCGGTTGCCACCATACCCCACAATCCCCAAGAAGAGTCTAAACTGTCCCAAACTCAAGATCCAACTACACTATCTCAAGATCCCGATCCGACTCGATCATCATGCATCGATAGAGAAGAATAGCAATAAAGCATGTTTTCTCCTAAGTCAAATCCCATAGTAAAGTGCTGCAGTAAAATAGTAGCTTAACTAGTTGTCCAAATAAGCATGCAGTGTTCTCTTTTTAAAGAATTTGGAAAGTGACTAAGTTTCATAAGAAGTATCATTTTAAAGTAATAATGGGTTATTTATTTGCATGCGGTTCACGATATAGCAATTGTCCCACTTTACTGTCCCAGATTTATCACGTAGCAGCTATCAATTAATTTAGGGGGCGCAATGCAATAGGTTCATATACCACAAGTTATCTATCACATATATAATTGGGAAACTCTATTATTCCTAGTGTGCAAGTCAACAAAGAGGGAAACGCAACCACCCACCTCGAAAAGCGTGCACAAAACACCCAGAAAATACCCGCTGTCCTCTAAGCACACCGTCAGCTGAAACAATATCCTACAACATCACACAAGAGTACATGGTGTAAAAACTGCAATTCCCAAAACAGCTTTTGCTGTTTTTAAAAATCAGCACGCAAAACGAGGAGTTTCACCTCTGTCCCAAGCTCCTAAAATCCCAGAAAAATCACGGTTGCGTTCCTCGCGAAAAATAGCCCAAAATCGACTCTTGAATCACCTCGATCCGATATTCCTACGCTGAGAAACAATTCGTCGAAGTCGCCGCTGTCCAAAAATCCAAACCGCAAAATAGGGGGTCAAATCACCTCGGGAATCGTGCTAAGGAATTGGAATCCAGAGAAACCATCAACACGGAAAACGAAGCCCTATCTCTTAGGAACACAACGGCGAAGAAATCGTCGAAAAATGACTCCTGTGCTGCCCAGGGGACTCCTCGGACTGAAATGCCACGATAACGGGCCGAAATGGGGGAAAACCGAGGCACACTGTAAAATCCGAAACGCCGCTGTCGATCTTCCAGAAAATCTGGGAACGCACCACGAGGTAGAAAAAATATGAGAGGAAAAACTTCTCTAAAGGTCCCTCCCTCCCATTCTCTCTCTAGCTCTCGGAAAAAGCAAGAGAAGAGGGGAGGGGAGGCCTATTTATAGGCCCATGGAACAATTGGGATAATTCCCATTTAGTCCCCACT
Organism: Tillandsia fasciculata; assembly: GCA_029168755.2. Classification (NCBI taxonomy): domain Eukaryota; kingdom Viridiplantae; phylum Streptophyta; class Magnoliopsida; order Poales; family Bromeliaceae; genus Tillandsia; species Tillandsia fasciculata. Next base: position 15,200,963 of record CM054931.1, on the reverse strand, counting down.
TCCGGGCGCTCGGCCCGTTTTCGGGCTGCTACAGTGCGGCCCGGCCCACCAATTTCCGGGCGGCTACAGTGCGGCCCAGCCCAACCCGGGCCGCACACGGGATCCCCGCCCGTCCGACCGCCTGTCCAACCCGGCCCAGGGCCCGCCACGCGTCCGCCAAACAGGCGGCAGCCGTGCGGGCCCAACGGGGACGCGCCACGCGTCCCCCCTGCGGGGCGGCGGGGTGGGTGGCGCCCGCCAATGGCGGGCGCCACGTGCCCCCGCTTTCCCGCCCGACACGGCCGCCTGCACGCCTGCAGCGCGTGCGCGTACGGCCGCAGGCGCGCGCTTGCGGGTGCGACGCGCGCACGTACGCCCGCCAACCCGGGGCCGCCACGTGGCGCGCCCCGGTGCACCGTGCGCCGCACCGCTGCCCCGGCCTGCCCGCGCGCGGTCGATGCACCGCGTGCGCTGCGCCGGCCACTCCGGGGCCGCCACGTGGCGCGCCCCGGTCCACCGTGCACCGCGCCCACGCCCGCGCTTGCCCGGCCTGCCCGCGCACCCACCCGTGCGCCGCGCGCACTGCACCGGCCCAACCGGTGCCTGCCACGTGGCCCGCCGGTGCACCGTGCACCGGCGGCCCGTTCCGTGGACCGGGAGTGGCGCGCCGGCCCAATAAGGGGCCGCCACGTGTCCCCGGCCGGTCCACAGGTCCCCCCATGCACCATTTTGCACAGAAAACTTCCGGGGGTCCGTTTTTGGGCATCCGGACTCCAAATTAAATAAGTAAATAGCCGTTTTCAAGCGTTTTTCCGCGCTGAATCCAAATACGACCTCCGTTTAGCCTGATTCTACTCCAAAAATTCGGCAAAGTCAGCCGAAGGTCAGGCTTACCCCCAAATCCTCTCTAAGTCCAAACAACACATCACTTTGACATGTTGGGGCCCCACACACCACTAACAGGTGTCCCACACCCCGAAATAGGGGAAAAGCCACAGGAAAACCCTGGGACACTACACCTTCCCTTGATGCATTAGTACGCTTCTAAGATCGCTTCGAGATGCGTCGCAATAGATCTCATAGTCCTCTCCGGGCTTCGGCAATATGAGTACTGGCATCCGTGTGAGTCTGTCTTTAAGTTCCTCGAAGCTCTTCTGGCATTGGGCTGTCCAGATAAATTTCTCCTCTTTCCGGGTTAGTCGATTTAGGGGAGTGGCTATCTTTGAGAAGCCTTCCACGAAGCGTCTGTAGTACCCCGCCAGTCCTAGGAAGCTTCGAATTTCTGTCACCGTTGTTGGCCGAGCCCAGTTGGTCACGAATTCTATCTTCTTCGGGTCCCCCGCAATTCCCGACGCTGAGACTATGTGTCCCAGGAAGTCAACCTCGCGGAGCCAAAACTCACACTTTTTGAGTTTGGCGTATAATTTTTTATCCCAAAGGGTCTGGAGGATCATTCGCAGGTGCTCCTCATGCTCTTTATCTATGAGAGAGTAGATGAGGATATCGTCGATAAAGACCACCACAAATTGGTCTAGGAAAGGTTTAAAGATCCTGTTCATCATATCCATAAACACCGCTGGGGCGTTAGTAAGCCCAAATGGCATTACCGTAAACTTATAGTGGCCGTAATGAGTTCGAAAAGCTGTTTTCGGTATATCCTCGCCTCTGATTCTGAGCTGGTGGTATCCAGACTGGAGGTCGATCTTCGAGAACACCGTCGCCCCTTGCAGTTGATCGAACAGATCATCAATACATGGCAGGGGGTATTTGTTCTTCACCGTGACCTTGTTTATCTCTCGATAATCTATGCATAAACGTAAGCTCCCATCCATCTTCCTTACAAACAATATAGGCACACCCCACGGCGACACACTCAGTCTGATGAAACCCTTATCCAGGAGGTCCTCCAGTTGCGCTTTCAGTTCCCTTAATTCGGCGAAGGCCATTCTATATGGTGCCTTCGTGATGGGTTGCGTGCCCGGAATAAGTTCGATAGAGAAATCAACCTCACGTCCGAGCGGCATCCCCGGAAGTTCGGTAGGGAAAACGTCCGGAAAATTCCTTACGACTGCCATGTCGGAAAGCGAGGAGGTGGGTCGCATCGCCAAATCCACCGAAGCTAAGTATGCCACGCACCCACCCTCCATCATTCTCCTGGCCCGAGATGCAGAGATGACAGTCGAAAAGAAGGTGCTCTTACATGCCAGGTACACGTTCTCCGGAAGTCCCGGTTCCCGTAATCGTACTTGACGTTTATCACAGTCAATTTTCGCCTGGTGTTTAGTGAGCCAGTCCATTCCTAGAACTACGTCGAATTCCTTCAACGGAATAACCACCAAGTCCAAAGGGTAATCTAGCCTTCCCAACCTTATTTGGCAAGAAGGCACGAAACTGACCGCCTCAATAGGCCCCCCAGGGGTTCGGACGGTCATTAGATGGCGAAGGGGTTTCGGTTTCTAAGTCATGAGCGTGGGCGAAAGTACAGGATACAAAGGAGTAGGATGCCCCGGTGTCAAATAAAGTTCTAGCTCGAGAGTCGGAGATTAGAGTAGTACCCGCCACTACGTCCTCCGGTGGGTCCGCCCCTTGGTGATTCATAGAGTAGATCCTCCCTCCCGATTACGGTCGCGTCTCCCCCTCCTGCCGAGTGGGCGGAGGGCGTACGGTGGGTCCCGAGGGGGTTCTCCCCCGCCCTGGCTGTTGTGGCAATGGGGTGGAGGCTGCGAAAGATGCTGTCCCCGCGTTCAAGGGGCAGTTGAAACGAAAATGGCCCTGTTTGCCACAACGAAAGTAGTGATCGTGCCTCTTAGCGCACTCAGTAACTCGGTGGGCTCCATTGCAGATAACACAGGGTCTGTCCCCTGGCCTTTAACTGCTCGTTGGCGCGCTTTTAGTCCCATGGCGCGACTTCGGATGTTTAGGGGGTCGGTTCCCGCTAGAAAAACCCCCTCCGGAGAAGGGCTGGGGTCGTTTCCTATCCTTGTTGTACTCAGAGTCCTCTCGTCGGGTGCGCATCACCGCAAATCTGCGCTCCACTATGGTAGCCCTATCCACTACTTTTTGGAAGGTGTGAAGATCCGCTGCTTGCACAACTTCGAAAATATTGCTCCGCAATCCGTCTACGAAGAGGCGGGCTTTGTGAAATTCATCCCTTATGACAAAGGGGACACAATTGGCCAGCCTTACGAATTCCCGTTGATACTCCATAACGGATCGGATCCCTTGTTTGATGTGCTTCAGGTCGTCCTCCATTTGTTGCTTAACGCTGTTGGAGAAGAACGCCCCGAACAACTCTTCTCTGAACTCGGTCCATGATGGTAGGGCGTTACCCTTCAAGGGGTCCCGACGCACCGTTTTCCACCACATCCGGGTGTTTCCCTCGAGACAGTGAACTGCCAGGGGAACACGTTCATGATCCTCCATCATCAGGTCCTCAAAAAACTTTTTCATAGTGTCCACCCATTTCTCCACGACCCAGGGATCGGTTGTCTCTCCCTCAAATACAGGCGGGTAGTGTTTCTTGAATTCTGCCAAATTCGCTCTCACCCTGTCCCGTTCAATCTGTTGGGTAGAGGCTTCCCCCGTGACGGGTCCCGAAGCCGTTGGTCTTGGCGCGGCAGAAGGTGCTGTCGGTTGATCCGTTGATACACCGGTAGTCGCGGTCTGGGGAGGGGCGGCCGCGGTCTCACCGTCCGTTTCCGATGGTCCCGTCGTAGGTGCGGTTGGTTCGGGCGGCGGAACCTGGGCGCCATCCACTGGCACGGCCTGCTGCTGTTGCGTCAGTTGACGCACGTGCTCCGTGAGGGTCGACAACTGTCCAGCCATCTCACTTTAATCTCCAACGTTTGCTTAAAACAAATGAACCATTTGTATTGGCCAGTCAAGTATCACAAGTATTTTATGTTACCGATCATATTAAAAAAGGTTGGCATGTTGTGCAAAAGACTCAACCTCGTGACACGTATATAATATCAATGGAGGAGTTAAATAATGATCCCAAAAATATGGAAGATAGGGATGAGGCCTACCAATAAGAAGAATCTTTCAATCCTATAATGGATGCATGCACAACATTGAGTATGGATAATGAAATTAGTTGGAACAGAAATGATGTGGATCCAAGGATAGAGGACAAATTATCTACACAAAAGAAGAGAAAATGATGATCCTTATTTATCAAGTTTGTGCATTTCTTACTACTGTTTGTTATTACTTAGGTTGTTTACAATAGTTAGTAGCACATTTACTTTTCATAAAATATAATTTGTTAAATTTTACATCTATTTGATTAAATTTTATAGGCGAAAAATGCAAGCATCAAAGTTACAGAAAGGAAATATGATCACTTCTAGATCTGAAAAGCAACTCTTCATACCACCAGGTTCATTAGGGAAGGGTCGAGGACAAGGATTACGACCTTCTCTTAGATTGTCATCACGAGATGCTTTAATAGGTGCTATCAACAGTAGTACATCGGTAAATAATACTCCAACAGAACCACCAAATGATTCCTCTTTGCCACGTGATATCGAAAGTGTCGAAGAAATAAGAGAGAGTGGTAAAATTTCTTTACATTTGGACATATTTATCTTATTTCATATTTTTGTTTCTACATAAATGTTACATAATTTGTATATTTAAGCACATTTATATAATTTTTGTGTGATATTTTTAGATATAGTGACTTCTCCAAAGAAAAGGAAAGTGTGAGGGACAAACAAATGCCAGAAAATTACAAAATTAAAAAATAGTAAAAAATTGGAGGTAATATTCTACAACAACCGTGCCATCGGAAAAAATTATAAGGTTTTCTCAAGACACTTAGATAAAATTGTGCGTGATCGTAATATTTGTCCTCTTCAAGTACATTCGTGGAAGGAAATTGAGGAAGACAATAAAAATCACATGTGGGCAGCGGTGACGGTAATATTTTATAACATGAATTTAAATTTGAGTTGATTGCATTTGTTGTTTTTATTTTCCAATATCATATTTTGAAGAAAATTGAACAAAACATGATTGTACTTGTAGGATAAATTTCAAAATAAGCAAATGGAAGCATATCGTGATGAAACTTTGGAACATATGAATGAATTGTGGAACAAATGGCGAGGAGATTTGCATCGTAAATTTATAAAGCCTTGCAAGACCATTCAAAATGCTCTTAAAATTTTTTCTAAAGGTGTTGATCGAAACGATTGGAAGTGGCTCGTTAAAGAATATTTTTTTAGTGAAAAGTTTCTGCTATGTAATTTTTTCTTATTATAAAGATATAAATACATGCCAATTTATTTTCTTTTACTATTTATTTTCTTGTTATTCTTATTTTCTACAATTATACTACTATGATATACCAGCTTTTTATTTTATATCTTATATTCATATTTATATCATGTTACCATGTGAATGTAGGCGGCAAGTAAAAGAAATTCAGAAAATAGGACGAAGGTATCAATGCCTCATCGCACAGGTAGTAAACCTTTTAGACAAATTATTTGGAAAAAGGTAATAGTAGGTAACTTCAAACTTCTATATTCAATTGATGGCATTGGTTGAACCTAATTTATATTTTGTATAAGGGGGGAAAGATAATAAACCACCAAGTTTAGCAATAATATTTTATGAAACTAGAAAAAAGGATGGACGACTAAAAGAAGAAGATACTATCAAGAAATATGTAAGTTTTTTACATTTATTTTATTATAATCTATCTCTTTTTGTAGTTTCAATTTTTTTTTTTTTTTTTTATGTTGATATCTATGTTTTGAAGGATGAAATTGTTGAGGCGTCGCAATCAAATCCTTCTTCTGCCAATATAGAACTTATTGAAAAATGCTTTGGATCTCAAAGTCGTAATCATGTGATTTGTTTCGGAGGTGGTGTAAAAGGAAATGATTTGAGACCTTCTTATTCTTCAAGAGCAGAACTTCATACTAAACTTTGTGAAACTCAAAAGAAAAATGAGTCACTTAAAAGTCGCATTGACGGAATGGAGGTAGAACTTCGAGCAATTAAGGAAATGCTACAACAACAATTCAATGCTCCTCCACCACCGACTCGATCTGAAGAGTAAGAAACACAATCTTAATATTGTTAATAGTAATTATCCAAAAGCATATCTTCATTTAAATTTTCTAAAATATTATTTTTTATTTCAAGAAGTTTCACATATTTCTTATATTATTTTAGTAATGTTGTAATAATATTTACTTTAGTCTTTTGCAGATAACTGAAGATGTACATATTTGAGCAAAGAGGATCGTCTTGAAGCCAACAGACTAGATTTCCAATTATTTTTTTTCTATTCTTATTTCGAGCACAATGGAACATATATGGCAACTTTTAATTTTCTTTTTCAGTCGTCATTTAAGTTTATTTTGGAGTGGTTACTTTTAATTTAGTAAACATTTTGGCAACTTTATATGTAGACTTGAAATGGTGTGTATGTGATGGTTGCATGTTTGATGATAATACATTTTATAATTATTTTGATAAAATGGTGTGTATGTGAATGTATTTTTAATTGAATGTAATGTCTTCTCTATTGTATTTATTGATATATGGTTTAATGGTAATATATATGTTGTATTATTATACATTTATTAGCGACCAAAATACTGGTCGTTATTATTATACCCTTTTTCTAAAGGTTAACTTTTAGCGACGATAATTTTAGTCGTTATTGTCTTATTATTTCGTAATAATCTAATTATTAGCGACGAAAATATTGCTCGTTAAATTTACAAACTTCTAAATCATTAAGTTTATTAGCGACGACGAATAGGTCGCTATTGTTGCATTATATGGTCACTAATGAATAGTGATTAACGACCGAAGATTTCACTGTCGTTAAAATATATACCGACCGATTTTTCTAAATCGTCGTTAATTCTTTTAGTATGGAAAGCTATAACGACGGGTGACGACGAGATTTTATTCCGCCGTTATTTATTTTTAATGACGAAAAATAGAGCAATAACGACGACTTTTCCTTTCGTTAAAGGGTAACTTTGTTGTAGTTAGTTGTTTAAGGGATTAATTTAGCGAGATTTCTTGAGTACAGCGTCGGTGCGTGCAGATATTTTTCGACATTAGAGCTCGAAAAACGGGAAATGACAAAGCGATCAGATCTGAAATCCGATTTGCGGATCTCCCAGAATAGGATTTTGAAGGTTTCGGTACGTTGGGGCGCACCGGGATCCGTGCCGCGTGATCGGCATGCTTTTCGAGGAGATGAGAATCTTTCTGTTATACCTGCCGATTAAGGGTTTTACTTTGTACATACAAAAGGGAAATAGATATTTTAATTATTATTTTTAAGAAAGCGAAAACCCTAATCGGAGAGAAAAGAGAAAGCGGAAACCCTATTTCGGAGAGAAAAAAGAGATCGGATCTTCCATCTTCTCTGATCAATGTGCCGGAAGCCATGAACGAGACATCACCATCGCGAGGAACGGGAACGGATCTTCTTCTCCATTAGATCAAGGTAAGCGACGTTAGTTTTTGGTTTTCGTCATTCTTGATTGGGTTTTCGTGGGCCTAAAGGGGGGTTTTTCCCGTTTGTCGCGTCGCCACAGCCGCCGCACCTCTTGCCGCGCGGTGCCGCACCACCTACGGTGCGGCATGCCGCGCACGGGCTGCCGCCGCTGTTGTGACCCGGATCCTTGCAGGGCTTCTACAGTGTGACCGGCAGCTTCTGGAGGCCTACGTGGCATGTCGGCGCTGGTTGGGCGCCAATTTGGACACAAGTGATGGACTCCGGGTGTAAAATGGATCACGTGGGTAACCGGGGGACCCCATCGGATGTTTAGAGGTGTTTTCGCGCAAAACGGATATTAAATTTGGACTCAGCGCGAAATTCGGATTAAAAATACCTTTTCGGATGCCTTCGGGAATTTTTAGGAGTGGAATTTGGCAAATCGGACACCGGATTTGGATTCAGCGCGAGAAAACGGTCAAAATGGGCTATTTACTTGCATTTTTTGGATTTTGGAACAGTAAAGTTACTGTTCACGGCCAGAACAGTAATTCAGGTGACCGGCCGGCGGCGGGCAGCTGCGGAGCGCGGCGGCGCGGGCTCGGGCAGGCGGCGGAGCTGCGGCGGGCGGGCGCGGGCAGGCGCGCGGGCGCGCGGGCGCGCGGTCCACGGGCGAGGCGTGCACCAGGGGAGGGACACGTGGTGGCTTGCTATTGGATCGGTGTTGTGCGCGCGGTCCACGCAGGGAGCGGAGCAGGTGACCGGGGCAGGTGGCCGTACGCGGGGCAGGTGGCCGTACGCGCGGGGGCAGGCGCGCGTCGTGCGCGGTGCAGGGTTGTCGGTGCCACGTGGCGTGCCGTCATTGGCGGGCGCACGTGCACCGGGCGCAGCGGAGCGCGGGTGAGCTGCGCAGTGGGCCGCGTGGCGGGCCGTGGTGGTTTTGGGCCTGCACAGTAATGGGCCGGGCCCATTACTGTAGCAACCCGAAATTTTCGGGCGCCCGGAAGTGGGGACACAGAGGTAATTTTTGGATTTGTTAAGTTTTGACTATAAATACCTCCCTTTGGCCTGCAGTTTGGGGCTTTTCCCGAGCTCTTCTCACTTGGAAACCTTAAGCAAAGTTGTTCATCTTCCTGTGGAGCATCTCGTGGAGAAGTTTGGGAATTTTTGGTGGCACGCACTTCGAGGTATGCGGCTTTTGGCGCAGTACGACTTTCCTTCACCGATGATCCCCTTCGTCGCGTTTTGGTGCGCGGGCTCCCTCGGCTTACTCAGACCTTCGTTTTCAACGATTTTTGCGGCAGCGCGTTCATGAGAGGTAAGGCTTCATTTTTTGTGTTGATCACTTCTCCGTATTTCGAGTTTTTGGCACAGTTCCCGAGGCATCTCTGAGTCACTATTTTTCTGTGGTGATTTTGGACAGCATGAGCTTATTGGATTTATTTCTCAGCCCACGGGTATTGGAATGAGGCGATTCAAGTGTCAATTGATATCTACTCTTCGAGAGGAACGCACCCGTATTTTTATTGGATTTTTATGAGGTCATTTCGAGGGCGAGAATTAAGTTTTTCTTTACTGCTGTTTTTCCAGCAGAATTGTGTTCTTGAGGGAATGGCTTCCAACGTTGTCCGAATTGTTTCTTGGCCTACAGGTATCGGAACGGGGCGTTTAAACTGTCGATTTGGGGCTACTCGTCGCGAGGATCGCAACCGTGATTTTTTTGGAATTTTTGGAGGTCTGTATACAGGTGAAAAGTCTTCTCCACTCTGCTGGTTGGTAAAAACAACATATGCTGTTTTTTTTAGGAATTGTAGTGATTGGTTATTAATTGTTGGTGATGTTGTCGATTGGAACAGAGGTCTGTGCGGCTGTTACCGAGGGTGCGATTTTGGCAGATTTTGGATTTAGTGTGGCTGCGTACTTCACCGACTTCGGCTTTGCCTGCGGAATGCGTTTCAAGTGGGTGCTTTATTCCAAGAACCGGTGGTCGGTTCTCTAAATTTTTATATGTTAGAATTGCATGCAGGTATATGGTACAATAGCTGGGATTGATCGGTAAGCTTAACAATGTGGATTTTATGGGAATTGCAAGTGAATTATTCATAGTATGACAATGGTATTAATCAAACATTCATATTGAGGATTAGTGGAAGCTTACCTAAGGCAAGGTTACCCTATATGATTGATTATCATGCCATGTTAGCACATAACCTTTTATGAGGCTGGTTCATGCAATAGGATAGGCTTATGTAGTTATATGCAGGTTATGCTCTGAGGAGCGATTATGGATCGGGAACTATGGACAGGTATGGTCATTGATAAATTGGCATGAGGTTTATTTTTCTTTATTCTGCTTTGAGGACAAATGCATGCTTGTATGGACATCTAGATAGGCCATCTTTTACTGCTACACTTTCATATTGGGACTTGACTTAGGAGAAACCATCTCTGCTTTCTTTCTCCTTCTCTGTCAGTCGTATGGTTCATGTTGCTCGGGTTCGAGCAGGGATTAGGGATAGTGTAGCTGGGATCTTGGTGTCGGGGACAGGACGTGCCGGATTGTGATAGGCAGGGTTATCGGCGACCGCGGATGTTGGGCGGTTGGCCGGGTGCGGGTTGTTGCACTAGGTTGTGGGTTGCGGGGTACTGCGGCAACCACGGACATTAGGCGGTTGACCGGAGGTTGCTTATGCATCAGATTGGGTATCAGGCTTTCTAGTGGAGGGAGTTTTCCACTTACTATTTACTGTTGCATCAGATTGTGATCGGGTTCTCCATCAGTGGATAGGTTTTCCCACTTTGATCTGAGTCATGATCCAGTCCTACTGATTTATGATACTTGTTACTGAGATACTTTCCTCGTGTGGGTCGCTCCCCACGAGTGCCACTCCGGAGTGCGCGACTGACAGACTTTGAGTCCTTGAGACTCCTTTGCTTCGGTGTTATGCGTAGGCTGGCATACCCGTCGCGGCAGAGCAGGTAGTACCAGTTCTACTGGTGGCACCAGATTGGGTTTATTCCAGACAGTTACCTTATTGCTGCACTCGAGTCAGGGGGGACTGTGTAGAGTCTAGTAGCTGTGTTTAGACCAGTGCTAGTGTTGTCGGGAGCCGTTGGGTCTGACGGTGGTCCCGTATCGTTGTGAGTATCTGGATCGTTGTTTTGAGAGGTTTGTGATCTTGGGTCTATCCAGTCTGAGAGAGGGAGTTTGGATTCTTACTATAGCCTGCATGAGCCATTACTCGATAGCGAGTTAGTCCGATTGGACGCCCTACGTAATTCCTGCCCGTGAGCTGGAGGTGGTTGTAGGTGGGCGCAGGTTTGACTGGACCCGATGTGGCAGTCAGTTCGATTGGGTCGACTGAGCACCTCGCGTGCGAGTGTTGCATATCTTCATCGGAGTTCCCCATTTGAGCATTTAGATAGAGGCATGGTAGCTGTAGAGTGTCTTCAGCTTCTTTCTTCAGTTTTACTGCATTGATTATCTTTTGCCTCTTGTAGTCTTGGTGGGCAGATCGTCGGACACGGTGGCGATACCCACTGAGAACTCCCTTTTGGTGTAGTTCTCACACCCGTTGGGGGTTTTCCCCTTTTATTTTGTCCCTTCTCTCCTTTGTTTTGAAGAGTCTTAGCGGGTGTTGCTGTTTCTGCGGTGGCTGTCCGAGGCGAGGGAGTCGCGAGTTAGATCCCTACCTATCTTTGGAGAGTAGCGGTACCCCTTTCGGAGGAGACCTTCAGTACAATCGATAGATTAGTATTTTATTTTCTTTCTCTTTGAGAGACTGATGTACTGTGAGGATTTGACTTGTACTGAGAGGCTGTACATTGATGTATCATTTATCTATTCAGGATTACCTCCCTATTTGAGTTGGGGTTTGTGTTTGAGGTTATTGTATGATTATCATGTATGGGAGATGGACTTTGTACCTTTTTTTTTCAGTTGTTCTGACCATTGGTTTTAATTTTATAGCAGTTTTATCTTTCAGCTCTGATATCTGTTTAGCTGTAGCACTTTTCTTGCAGGTAGGACGCTTCGCCTATGCGGGCATGGCATAGGTGGCGGATCTATTGGCGAGCCCAGGTCGCTGTTGGGAGATGGCTCTCTGCGATGGAGAAGCTTTTTCGGGACCTCTTCATCGACCCGAGGTATCGAGTGCACATGGCGGTGCACTATTTGGACGGAGATGCTGATTTTTGGTGGCAGCGAGTTGAGCCACTGGAGTTCCGGATTACTCGGCAGCTGCCTTGGGAGGAGTTCAAACGGATGGTGTTGGACACCTATTTTTCTACCAGTGTGAAGAAGAAGTTGGAGGATGACTTGAAGAATCTGCAGCAGGGCGATCGGTCGGCTCATGCCTATTTCCAGGAGTTCATGGAGTTGCTGAACTGTGTGCCTTTCGTCGCCCGTGACGGTCCGCACCAGGTAGAGTTGTTTGAGGCAGGCCTTCGTCCAGAGATTTACACACTTGTGCATGCTCAGAGATTTCAGACCCTGGAGGCAGCCGCAGAGCATGCACAGTGGGTGGAGAGAGGTGATCAGGAGGTGGCCAGACGGAGGGCCGCGGTCGCGCAGAGTTCCGACAGGAAGCGACCAGCCCCAGAGGACGGGGGACAGGCCAGCTCATGGAGACCGCCACGGCCGCCGCAGTCTCAGTCTTACGGCCGTGGGCGATCTGAGAGGAGAGGGCCTGGTGGACCCCAGAGACCGCAGCAGCAGTCGAGACAGCCCCGATCTTCTGACCGATGTATCTTCTGCGGGGGTCAGCATGCCGCCATCACTTGTGATCAGAGATGGGGTCGATGCTTCCGTTGTGGACAGCCGGGGCATGTGCGAGCTACCTGCCCCCTTACTACTTCCTCGGCACCTTCTTCGGCATCGGCTCCATATTCCCCTCAGCAGCAGCGGCCACCAGCTCAGCGGCCTTATGCTCCAGCGAGCAGGCCGTCCACCTCTTATCCTACAGATTCTCGACCTCCAGCACCGAGAGGGCGGGTGTATGCCGCCCAGTTAGCAGATTCTTCAGTGGCAGACCAGGTGGTGGCAGGTATTACTCTACTCTTTGGTATTCGGACTCGCACTTTATTTGACACTGGAGCATCTCATTCTTTCATTAGTCGAGCATTTGCATCCCTTCATGGTCTAGAGGTAGAGTCCTTGTCATGTGCATTAGAGGTGCGGATTCCTGATCATATTTTGCATGTCGAGGAGCGTTGTGTGGCTTGCCAGTGCAGTTGGGGCCTTGGATTTTGCCTGCAGACTTGCTTGTTTTGCAGCAGCTCCAGGATTTTGACTTGGTGCTAGGGATGGATTGGCTGTCACAATATTCCGCCACTATCGACTGCAGAGAGAGGACGGTGACTCTTCGCGAGCCAGGACAGGAGGAGTTCATCTTCAGAGGCTGCCAGAGTACGCTGTTTGCAGCGACCATTTCCTCGGCGAGAGCTAGGAGGATGTTGAGCAGAGGTTGCACTGCCTTTTTGGCCACTGTGGTGGAGGTGCCTACGGCGGCACTGGGACTCGAGGATATCCCTATTGTCCGAGAGTTCCCAGATGTTTTCCCTCCTGAGTTGACGACGATGCCGCCAGAGAGGGAGATTGAGTTTGTGATTGATGTAGTCCCTGGGACTGCACCAATCTCAAAGGCACCTTATAGGATGGCGCCAGCTGAGTTGAGGGAGTTGAAAGCCCAGCTTCAGGATCTTTTGGATAGGGGCTTCATCAGACCCAGTGTTTCTCCGTGGGGAGCGCCTGTGTTGTTTGTGAAGAAGAAGGATGGGTCACTTCGGTTGTGTGTGGATTATAGGGAGTTGAATAAAGTGACAATCCGGAACAAGTACCCCCTCCCCCGGATTGATGATTTGTTTGATCAGTTGCAGGGAGCGTCTATGTTCTCGAAGATTGATCTGCAGTCCGGTTACCACCAGCTAAGGGTGAGGGCCGAGGACATCTCCAAAACGGCTTTCAGATCGCGGTACGGGCATTATGAGTTTACTGTGATGCCTTTCGGGTTGACAAATGCCCCTGCCGCATTCATGGACTTGATGAACAGGATATTTCAACCGTTTTTGGACCGGTTTGTGGTGGTGTTTATAGATGATATTTTGATCTATTCCCGGAGTGATCTGGAGCACGAGGAGCACTTGAGGACTGTGCTACAGCTTCTGCGAGAGTAGAAGCTGTATGCTAAGTTCAAAAAGTGCGAGTTTTGGCTCCGAGAGGTCGCCTTTCTGGGTCATGTTGTTTCAGCTGCTGGAGTGGCGGTGGATCCGGCCAAGGTGGATGCTATTCGAGATTGGCCGAGGCCGACGACTATCACCGAGGTGCGGAGCTTTCTTGGTTTGGCGGGCTACTATCGGCGTTTTGTGGAAGGCTTTGCGAAGCTTTCCTCTCCCCTCACTCGTTTGACCAGGAAAGGGGTTAAGTTTGTTTGGAGCGAGACTTGCCAGAGCTGTTTTGAGGAGCTGAAGCAGAGGTTGATGACCACTCCAATCCTTGCCCTCCCAGTTATGGGGGAAGGATTTGTGATCTACAGTGATGCCTCTCATAGTGGTCTGGGGTGTGTGTTGATGCAGCATGGTAGGGTGATTGCCTATGCTTCACGGCAATTGAAGGACTATGAGAAAAATTACCCTACTCATGATCTGGAGTTAGCAGCGGTGGTGTTTGCTCTGAAGCTGTGGCGGCATTATTTGTATGGTGAGCATTGCGAGATATATACTGATCACAAGAGCTTGAAGTATCTGTTCACCCAAAAGGAGCTGAATTTGAGGCAACGCCGGTGGTTGGAGCTGTTAAAGGATTATGATCTGAGTATCCTTTATCATCCCGGCAAGGCCAATGTTGTGGCAGATGCTTTGAGTAGGAGGACGAGTCTGAGCTTATTGATCTCGCAGCAGGCGCCGTTGATCGAGCAGATAAGGCGGTTACAGCTGGAGGTAGTATCCCCTGGGGTCTCTGCTAGACTCATGTCTATGGTCTTGCAGCCCACTCTGTTGGAGAGGATCAGGGACACTCAGAGTGAGGACCCCCACTTGACGAGGATCAGGACGCAGCTTCAGGCGGATCAGACAGGGGATTTTTTTCTGTGGATAGCTCGGGAGTACTACGGTACAGGGACCGAGTGTGTGTGCCTATGGATCAGGAGATTAGAGATCAGATTTTGAGGGAGGCCCATTATACACCTTATACCATCCACCCTGGAGGTACTAAGATGTATAAGGACCTCAAGGCACAGTTTTGGTGGCCCGGAATGAAGCGGGATTGGGAGATTCGTAGCTCACTGTTTAACTTGCCAGCAAGTGAAAGCAGAGCATCGCGTTCCCGCTGGTAAGTTGCAGAGTCTTCCAATTCCCGAGTGGAAATGGGACCACGTCACTATGGATTTCGTCACTGGATTGCCGAGGGCGCAGAGCGGGGCAGATGCGATTTGGGTTATTGTGGATAGACTCACCAAGTCGGCACACAGAGCGGGGCGTCTAGCGCAGTTATATTTGGATGAGGTAGTGAGGCTTCACGGTGTGCCTGCTTCGATTGTTTCAGACAGGGACCCGAGATTCGTGTCGCGCTTTTGGGGGAGTTTACAGTCTGCATTGGGGACTCAGCTCAGGTTCAGCACCGCTTTCCACCCACAGACCGATGGACAGTCAGAACGCACCATACAGACCCTTGAGGATATGTTGAGAGCGTGCGTTATGGATTTTGGAGGAGGGTGGTACCGACACTTATCTTTGGTTGAGTTCGCGTACAACAACAGCTATCAAGCGAGCATCCAGATGGCTCCGTTTGAGGCGTTGTATGGACGCAAGTGTCGATCCCCCTTGTATTGGAGTGACGTGGGTGAGAGGAGGACTTTGGGACCGGATTTGCTTTTGGAGGCTGAGGAAAAAGTCAGAATTATTCGCCGACATCTTGAGACAGCCCAGAGTCGTCAGAAGAGCTACGCCGACACTCGACGGCGAGACCTGGAGTTTCAGGTTGGTGATCATGTCTTCTTGAAGGTCTCGCCCTCGAAAGGGGTCCGGAGATTTGGAGTGCGGGGGAAGCTCAGTCCCCGCTTTATTGGACCCTTTGAGGTACTTGGCAGAGTTGGTCCTGTGGCTTACAGAGTTGCCTTACCCCCACGCCTGGCCGGAGTTCATGATGTCTTCCACGTCTCAGCTCTGAGGAAATATGTTTTTGACCCGTCGCACGTGATTGACTTCACTTCGTTGGAGATCGGCGAGGACTTGGTCTACGAGGAGCGCCCGTTGCGGATTCTCGCTCGTGAGGTGAGGGAATTGCGCAACCGGGCCATTCCTTATGTGAAGATCCTGTGGAGCAATCATGAAGAGCGAGAGGCTACATGGGAGCTGGAGACAGAGATGAGAGATGCCTACCCCTTCTTGTTCGAGACTTCTGATTGAGATACGTTTGTTTTGTTTTTCCTTGTTTCGGGGACGAAACTTTTTTTTTGGGCGGGAGGATGTAGGATCCCTGAACCCCATGCAGCTTTTTCCCGTGAATCCACCGTGCAAACACCTGTTGATGGTGTATCTGGCCCATAGTGCATCAAAGGGATGCCACAGATGGACCCTGTGAGCTTTGGTTAGCTGTATTGGCCTTCGGCTGCTTTTGCCGAATTTTAGAAAAGGAATTAGGCCAAACGGAGGGTGGATTTGGATTCAGTGCAGAAAAATGCTTGAAAATGGCTTTTTGTTTGCTAAATTCTGAGTCCGGATGCCCAAAAAGGGACTCCCGGAAGTTTTACAACATTTCTGGTGCATGGGGGAGCCGTGGACCGGCGGGGGTGCCACGTGGCGCGACCTGATTGGTCGGCGCACGCGGCCGGGTCCACGGAGCGCGGGGGATAGGACCGGGGTGCATCACGGGGGCGTGGACCGGGGGCGCGCCACGTGGCAGCACCCGGTTGGCGGGTCCACAGGCGCGCGGTTCACGCAGCGCGCAGGGCAGGTGCGCGGGGCAGGCGCCGTACGGCGGGCAGGTGGCCGTACGCGGGCAGGTCGGGGCGACGTGGGCAGCGCCACATGGCGCCCGCTGATTCGCAGGCGCCACCTACCGCGTTTACGCGGGCAGGGACACGTGGCGCTCCCTGCGGACTCTTGCACAGCTGTCGCCTGTTCGGGCGACACGTGGCAGGCTCTGAGGCGGGTTGGACGAATCGCGGATCCCGTCCGACGGCGCGTCATGGGCTGGGCCGCACTGTGCGCGCCCGAAAATCTTGGGCCGGGCCGCACTGTGCGCGCCCGGAAATTTCCGGGCGCCCGAAAGTTGGGACAAAATGGGAATTTTCCCATTTGTTCCTCCAGCTCTATAAATAGCCAACCCGAGCCCTCTTCTTTGGCTTTTTTCTCTCAAACCGCGCACCTCTGCCCGAGCCACCTTAAGGAGATTTTTTCCTCTCTTTGTTCTTGATCCACCTGCAAAGTTTCAGGATTTTAGGAGGCTCGAATCCCGAGGTTCTCCATTTTACGGCGCGGCGCGACGTTGCATTCCTGTGTTCTTCTTCGGCGCAGCGGCAGTGTTTTAGCTCCCCTGGGCTACCCCGAGGTCCTTTTTCGGTGATTCTTGCGCCGACAGACTCCTAAGAGGTAGGGCTTCATCTTTCGTTTTGGTCGCACTTTCCCATTTCGAGGTTTTGGCACGGATCCCGAGGCAAACAGTGACCCCTTTTTCTGTATGGATTTCCTTGACAGCAGCTGAGGTATTTTGGCCATATCTTCGCGCACGAGCGTCAGACGGAAACGAGCTTATACAACTTTTTCATCTACGGATCGCAAGGAACGCGCTTGTATTTTTCTTGGATTTTCCAGAGGATTATTTCGAGGTGAGAATCACTGTTTTCTCAGTGAACAGTGCACAGTTTTTAGCACAGATTTTTGTATGATGTTTTCCCCTTTCCGAATTTATATCTTGGCTTACCGAACTCAGTTTTGGGCATGCAAGGTACCGTTGCGAATCTATCGACGCGATGATCGCCGTGATATTTTTCTTGGAATTTTCTGGGCACTTTCTGCAGGTGATAATTTAACAGTTTTGAGACAGATGTTGTATGTGATTATAAGAGCAATATTTGGGAGCCTAAGTGTATTTAGTGGACTTTGTATTGTACCAGGAGTATTACGGGTGTGCTGAATTTGTGGGAGCAAGGATTTAGAATTTTGGTATTTTCATCTGTACGAATCCGGACAGTTCGCACTTCAGGTGGGTGGTTGTTGTACTCCTCTCCTTGGTATGCCCACTAGGAATGTCAGAATTCCCCTGATTTGATGATGTTAACTGTTGTTGGTAGACTTGCATGCTCTAGGGAATTAATTAATTGTTATTTGATCCATGTGGAATCTGTGGTAGCATGATTACTTTAATTGATCGCTTAATTATTCCGGACTGCATGTTTAGGGGCAGAATAGAAATTGAGGACTGCAAAATTGATGATTGTTCATATGAGACTGTCACCTTAGCCTTATTCCCTAAACTGATTATTCTTGGAAAATGGACAAAATAGTGGAACAATGCATGATTAAACGGGTCACATAATTATGTCATCTTTTACTGCTACACTATCTTTTGGGACTTGACTTAGGAGAAACCATGCATTTATTCTTTTCTTCTCCTATTATTGATAGACTTGAGGCATAGTTGCTCGGGTTCGAGCGAGTGTTGGACAGTGTAGTCAGGTATTGGGGATTTGGGACAGGTTGGGCTTTTGACAGGGTATTGCGGCGACCACGGATCTTGGGTGGTTGACCGGGTTGTACTATTGCATCAGATTGGGTGTTTTGGGGATCAGGCTTTCTTTAGTGGAGGGTTTTTCCCACTTTATTGAGTCTTGATCCAGTCCTGCTACATCAGGTTACTTGTGGTTACTTATTTTCCTCGTGTGGGTCGCTCCCCACGAGTGCGACTCCGGAGTGCGCGGCAGACAGACTTTGAGTCCTGGGGACTCCTTTTGCTTCGGTGTTATGCGTAGGCTGGCATACCCGTCGCGGCAGAGCAGGCAGTGCCAGTGTTCACTGGCGGTCAGATTGGGTCATTTTGACAGGCTTCTTGATTCTGATGCATCACTTTCTCCATCCTTATTGGTTGGTCATGTAGAGGCATATTAGGGATAGCATTTTATCAGTTGCTTCATTTATCTGCACCCCCCTTTCTTCTCCTTTCCCTTTTTTTGCCTCTGATCACCTGGTGGGCATATCTGAGCTGAGGCTTTACCCACTAGGGGAGGCTACTGTTTATAGTAGTACTTACCCCCATTATCTTTTCTTGCTTCCTTCTTCCCCTTTGTTTTGCAGAGTCCTCTGCGGGAGTTGCTGGGCCGTCAGCAACTGATCGAGGCAAGCGGATTGCGGACTAGATAGAGAGCCACCCGAGGGTTGTAGCTGGAGATTTTGGGTACCTGGTCTTCTCAGACAGCTTTCGTTTATTTTCTCTTTTTTGGGTCTGGCTTCTGCCAGCTGTTTGTATTTTAGTGGTGAGCTGGGAGAGACATCTGTATTTTATTTCACTGTTGTACTCTTTTACTTCCAGCTTCTGTCTGAGATACAGTAGTTTTAGTTTAGCTCTGATTATTATGCTCTTTTATTATTATTTCTTATATCTGAGCAGGTTACCGACGCTTCGTGTTTGTGGGAAATACCGCATGCACGGCGGATCTGTAGGCGGGCCCGGGTTCTGGTTTACACCCGGGGCATGACAGCCAATACCAGAGTAGTCTAAACTACGCATACATCAATAGTCATTTTACAATGTTTTAAAACATAATGTGAAAGATAAAATATACTAGTGACATAAGGGTCGGCACTATCACAACAGCCTCACCAACGTGTCCCGACATCCCAGCACCCGAACGACCTGAAAAATAATCACCTAGGGGGTGTGAGATACATCGACAGTGTATCCCAGTAGGCACGACGAGCCGAGAAATAGCTAATCGTACCTACTGGATACAATAATCTGCGGATAGTAAATAGATCCATAGGTAAAGCTGAATAATCAATAAAAGACTAAAGATAAGTCAACGATATAACTGAGCAGATATGGGTACAAAATGAATCAGCAAAGCATGCTAAAACACGGAAATATAACTATGCATCAATAATGAAAAGCAAGTAGTACCCAACCGATGCCACTATTGGTCACGGGGACCACAGGCGAAGATATCAAAGCAGGACCAACCACAACCATACTGGATTCCACCTAGCCGAGCTGAACAGCAACCCCGTACCATTGATATAGCCGAGAGGATCCTCGTACTTAACGGTACAGCCGAGAGTTTCCTCATATCGGTACAGCCGAGGGGCTCCCCGTACCTAGTGATACAGCAAGAGGGGATAGCTCACGGGTCAACTAGACCCTTTACCGGTAAAGAACGCAATGTGGGGGATCAATCCCACAGCGTACGCGAGTGAACAGCAGGTGCACAACGATCATAATGCTAATGCTCAAGCTCACGGTCCACAGACCGGATAATCGGTAATATGTCGGAAATCCCCACAGGGATGCAAATGTCTATATATCAATCATGGTCAATCATGCGTATCTGGAATATAAAAGCAAGTACCACTGGAAACAAATGCAGTATAATAAGCAACAGCTACGATAGCAATCAACAGGCATGATCAGACCATGAAAAATCAGGGTTAGATCAAGAACAAGTGTCCGACTGTACTAAAGTAACCAGAGGGCCGAAAAGATAAAACTCGGACCGAAGATAAACCCACCTGTGTGTAGGCGGACCAACGACTCCAACAGAAGGCTCGTGGGCCGGAGTCAGACTGCAAAGACCTGAATCATGAATACTGATCAGGGACGGACTCACACATTCCCAAACCACAGACTCACACTATACAGATAGTTGTAAACAGGAAACTCCCCAAACCTTTTCAAAATTGCATGTTTTATATATATATATATATATATATATATATATATATATATATATATATATATATATATATATATATATATATATATATATTAAAACTTACTAATTAAGCCACTTTACTAAAATCGATGCTCGATCGGAGCCATAATTACTTCAACACTTCCGGAAAGGCCGATTTGGCACCGGGAGCCACCGATGCGAAACGAGAGCCACTGGACCAGCCAGTACAACATCGGGAATAACCAGAGACAGGTAACAAGATCCATTCATCATTCTATTACATCGAAGTACGCGAAACTCGCGCCGAAAGCCGTTAAACCGACGATTTTGCCGATTTACGGTTCGTTAACCGATTCCCGCTTTACGAAGACCAACATACCTCTAACAAGAAGCTTAGAGGTCATGTACACACTATCCAAGATAGTCCACAAAGTCACATTTGCAACTTGGTCCTTCGTGTTCTTTAAAATTGCATAAATACACTAAATTAAACACTGTTTCGATTCGTTCTCCCAATCCGGGAGGTTTAAACTATGCTGTAAATTATAGTAGATCGATCTCGATGCAAGCTAACCCATGCTCACTAATTTGAGTGGACATGAAGCCCGAAACACAATCGGGTCCATGATTACATAGTTCACAATAGCTTGGTTTACCACACTAACCTAACTACTTGATCAATTCATTATAAAGCAAGAGCATCATGTTCAGGAAGGACTTCAGAGTCTAGGGCTCACCTCAGGCGCGGCGCAGACCGGCCGAAAAGATCGCCGGAGCAACATGGCTCAAAACCCAAGCTTATAGAGCTCGGTTTGCTAGATCTTCTAAACTACTCGGTCATTTACTGAAGTAGAGTGAGCATAAAGCTCAGGAGGCTTGCAGGAGTCGAGGGCTCACCATTGGGTGGTTGACAAACAGCCAGAATAAGGTTGGAGCCCACTCGGGCATTTCTTCAAACACCTAGAGCTCAATTTTCTTAACTCAACAAAACATGTGTTCTGGAGCAGGCAACGAGCAAGAAGCAGCATGGGAAGCCTGAATGGAGTGCCCAGGGTGCAACCAGCACCAACTCGGGCGTCGTGAAGCGGCGGGTGGCCAGAGCCCGACCCCGAGTCACCAAGCTAGGTGCTCTAATGGCGGATTCTTACACAGAAGCTTCCCAGTTCATGAAAGGGTCTAGAATGCTTCTACATGATGCAAGGAAGCTTGCAGGTGCGGTGGCCGGCGGTGAGGAGCGGCGAATGGCCGGCCGCCATTAATGGGCCAACCTTCGACCTTTAATGGCAAGTTTTTATCCGGGCCGCATGGGCCGCATGCAAAGGCACGAATGAATCACTCTCGATCTGGTGGAGCTATCTGGGCAGGTGGCCGGCGGCAAACAGCGGCGGCGGCGGCGGCGGAGCAACCTCGGGCGAACCCGAGATAACCCAAAACTAGGGTTTCGAACTGCGAAGTGCACACTAATGCAAACGCCATAAAACTTCATGGGGAGGTTCCACAGGCCCTATAGAAAATTCCCACAATTTTGTTTCGGAGTTTGAGCCATCGGGTGCGGCAAACGGCCGCGGCGGAACTTACATGCATTCCGGCGGGTGTAACTTCCCCGCCGGCGACCAGGAGCACCACGAGGGTCGGGGTTCAGCTGGGAGGTTCACCAAGAGGTGAAGAATGTGCTCAAGGTGTTTAAGTATCAAGAAAAACAAAGAAAAGGGAAACCTTACCATGTCGGATCCGAGGAAGAAAGGGTTGGTGGCTCCGGCGGCGCGCGGCCACGGTGGTGCACCAGCCCACTTTGGCTAGACTTCTGGATGTAAAGCACAACCGCAGCGAGGTCAAGCACAGATCCAAGGGCTCTGGTGCACTATTTCTTGTCACTAACCCAAGATCAATAATTATCCTTGAAGACCCTTACTTTTTCGGCGACCGGGGACTGTGGCCGGCGGCGCTGGAGCGTGGGGAAAGTGCAGAGGAAGAGAAGAGGACGTGGTTGAGGCTGCGGTTACCAGGGGGCTGCGGCTAGGGTTTCATCAATGCAACCCTATGTTGCTATATATAACTTGGTGGCAAATGCAAATAAATCCCTCTGCTGTCCACATTATGCTTTGGGTCCCTCACTGTAGATGATAAATGCTGAGAAGTCCCTTACCAAGGAGGTGCACCCATTTCGGTGCATAAAATAATAGGGTTTCTGTGAAAATAAGCCATTTTTTACTTTTTTTCACGCTTTTCGAGACAACCAGGTCGTCAAACTAAAAAAAAGACACCACCACAACATCCGGCTCGACAAAACCTTTCAAGTAGCAATTTTGGTTCGCTAAAATTGAGCTTCACAATTTTTAAAATCCATCTTATACTGTAAATTATACAATTCGGCACGCTTTACGATACTTTAGGCTCGTCAAATGTAAATTTCGTCAACGCCACAGCGCTCAGAATGACGATGCCATTCAAATCGACTACCTGGATCGTCATATTCGGACTCCAGACGGTCGATCGACCGACGCTGGCCGGCAAGGGAATTAAATCAGGAGCTACTATTCATTGGTACTATTCACTTAAGTCGCGGGTCCCACCCGTAACTTCGCTGATTTCTGACAATCCGACCATCGGATCGAAAATCTGTTTATACCATTTTTACTTGATTCAACGAGACAGTCGCACTGGTGATATCAGATTTTGGAGATCAAACTCCGATCTAAAAGGCGGGGAATAGTACATTGAAAACTGTGCAATTTGCACACCGGTACACAACCACTTAGGTTTCTTTTGCATTTAAATTTCACGAGTCTTACATCACTTACAAATTAAAAGAAGTTTCGTCACCGAAACTTACAACTTAAAAGAAGTTTCATTCCCGAAACTTACAACTTAGAATCACACTTACGAAATGCTTATAATAGTTTACTCGGACTAGGTTTTGTTGCCCACAAAACTTAACAGACCAGGTTTGGACATGTCATCCAATATTATAACTTAACGGGGATGTTACCCCAACGTCGAACTTACGCCAATACTCGGGATTTGAGCAGCACGCTTGACGGGCCACTAAGTTAAGATGCAAGTTCAACCTATTTACAACGACAATCAGTCGCAAGGTACCAACACTGTCGGAAAACAACTCCAAAGGCTAACCGTAGGAAGATACACATGTAGACCAAATCTTGATATTTCCCTTTACAGGGTGGAGTATTTTCTCAGTTCTTTCGACAGTATGTTGTCTGCAGCCAACGTGCTCATCAAAGGAAAAGTTAAATACCATAGATCTGTCTCCAACGTCTAGTTGGGGACACGACTCTCATCAGAAGGTATACCACATACCTCCCAACACAATCTTTTATGTTGATAACATAACCTATGTCAACGGTCAGACTATCTTATGGTCATGAATGTCACCTTGGCTACACACAAGAACCTAGAATCACGTTCTAATGTCTATCAACAGCTACAATCGTAGTATACTCATATAAGAGTTCGGATGGTCAACAAAAATCGTGCAAGAGGTAGGGCCAAAATCTATATCCAACTAATAGGGCTTTCATCTGATAAGTATCGTTAGAAGTTATTTTATCCAAAGCAACACGATTACTGACCTCTTATTCGTCCTGATTTCTATTATCGAGGGAATCATCAATAGTAGCACCACCGGCGTAGTTTCGATGATCACGGCTGCGGCAATGGTTGCTATATCATATGACACGGGGACAACTGGAAAATCAACAACTTCCTCAAGCATCTGGGCTAGTGGTGGGGCCGGTGCAATAATAGCAGTCATCTGCTGCTGTGCCATCCTTGGCTTTCTCGACAAAAACGGTTAGCTCCAACCGCAACAACCGATCTGAGCCTTTTGGCTCCACTGAAACATCAAGCCCATGGTCCGTACCACGGCCACAGCTAACACTGCACCCACAACACCCCGAAAGCCCAAAGTGTGTGCATGTGATGACCCGAATTCCTGCAGAGACTTTCGCAGCATTAACAATGACTACATGAAGCTTACACGGTGTAATGGAGCTTATAGTATCGAAATCGGACCCCAAAAATGGACTCGGCGCGAAAATCAGATCAAGTGAGATTTTTCGGGGGCTTTCGGCAAAATTTCAGATGAGAATTTGGCAAAACTGACAGTGGATTTGGACTCAGCGCGCGAAAACGATCAAAACGAGCTATTTACTTGAATTTTTTCGCTAAAAGTTACTGTTCACGCCGGAACAGTAACTCCGGCGACCGGCAGGAACCGGCGGGCGGCGGCACGGTGGCGGCGCGCTGCGGAGCACGGCGGAGCGCAGCGGCGGAGCAGGGCCGCGGGCAGCGCGGGCAGGCGCGGGCAGGCGTGGGCAGGCACGCAGGCGGGCTGGTCCACAGGCAAGGCGTGCACCAGGAGCATGGAGTGCTGGTCTTGCCACGTGGCATCCCCTCATTGGTCGGGCGGCGTCAAGGAAGGAAGGCGGCTGGTCTGTGACACGTGGCGGCTCCTGATTGGTGGACACCTTCCGGAAGACCCGGCGCATCGGCAGCGTGAACCACGTGGGGACACGTGGCACCATCTCAGTGGCGGGCGCACGCCGCCCACGTGCGCGCGGCGTGCGGAACACAGGCGGCGGGGACACGTGGTGTGATCCTGAGGTTTCGGGCGCGCACAGTAACGGGCCGGGCCCGTTACTGTAGCAGCCCGAATTATTTCGGGCGCCCGATTTTGGGCCCAAAAGCCCATTTGGCTCTTTCCTTGTGTGGGCCTATAAATAGGCCCTTTGCTTGGGCTTTTTCACCATTTTCCCGAACTCCTTTTGTCACGCCCCGGGGTCGAAACTGCGACTCGGGCTCGCCAACAGATCCGCCACCTATGCGAAACCCCGCATAGGCGAAGCGTCCAACCTACAAAAGTATCATCTAACGACTAAACAGATATCAGAGCTGAATGAAAACTGCTGTAATAAAAATCCGAATCACTGTACAACTGAAAAATAAATATACAATAATCAGATCCACCGAAACTGTAATACAAGTAAAAGCCACCTATACAATATCTATAAATCCAAAAAGGGAGATAACTAAAATGATAAAATACAATCGTGTACAGTGAAACCCACAATCCGGGTTGGTACATCCATCCCACTGTAGAAATCGACACTGGTATGGATCTATCTCGCGACTCCATCGCCTCGAACCGTCCACCGAAAGATCCGCAACTCCCGCAGCAGACACTGCAAAACAAAGGGAGGAAAGGAAAAAAACAACAATGGGGATGAGAACCACTAGAAAAACCAGTAGCCTCCCCCTGTGGGTAAAGCCTCAAACCCCGAAGTATCCACTAAGTCTACCAGAGGCAAGAAAAGGAATAAGAGATGTGGTAAGCTATAAACAGAACTACTGATAAAAGGAAGCTACCACTAAAATGCCTCTAAATGCAGTATCGAAAGAAATGACTGTATGAATGCATCAGAAAATAGTATCTGTCCAAATAACCCAATCTAGTACCACCAGTAAAACTTGTATTGCCTGCTCAGCGAAGTCTGCACACATGGCTCGAAACCGCGGGATCGGCCCACATGGCTCGCGTCCCAAAATAAGTATCAGACCGGCACACATGGCTGGGTCCAAAAGCCTACCTCCGGAGTGGCACTCGAGGGGAGTGACCCACACGAGTAAAGTATCTCAGTAACAAGTATCTCTGTATAGCAGGACTTTGATCATGACTATGATCAAAGTGGAAAAAATCCATCCACTAATGAAACCCCGATCCCCAATCTGGTGCAATAATACTCAATAAGTGGGAAGCTCCATCTACTAGAGAAATCTGATACCCAATCTGATGCATAAGTAAACATCCGGTCAACCGCCCAATGTCCGCGATCGCCGCAACACCCCACAAGTCCAAAATCTGATAAAGTAATCAACATCTGGCTAACCGCCTAATGTCCGCGGTTACCATAATGCCCCTCAATCCATAATCGAGTCTAATCTGTCCCAGACTCAATGGCCTCAACTACACTATCCCGAACCCCTGCTCTAACTCGAGCAACATGCATCTGAATAAAAAGGAGAACAGCTAAACATGGTTTCTCCTAAGTCAGATTCCAATATGAAAGTGTAGCAGAAAAAGGTGGCCTATCTAGATGTCCATACAAGCATGCAAGTGTCCTCATGTAGAATGAAAGAAAGGCATTTAACAGTGTTCTTACACAGATTAGATCATGAATAGTATATACTCTCATAAGGAATAACTCACACAGAATATAGGTTAAAGAACATCATTAATCATTAACATCACCTAAAGGAGTACAACACTTATCAAACCACACATTCTCACATGGATATGCTAAAGATCATTTAACATCACTTAAACATGGACATTCAATCAAGTATCACCAATGAATAGACTAAGGTTCAACAACTTTCATTGATCTCACATAGGATGAACATAGGATCTACCAACAACATCCAATCTCATTTGGAGGAATTAGAAGTTATGAACAAAGCTTAGTCTCATAAGGAATAGGCCTCAACTCACAATGATAACCATCTTTTCATGAATGAACTAGGAATCAAAAGCATAGGTCATTCTCACATCGACTAGATCAATAACCAACATCAACACCCATTTTCACATAAACTAGATCAAAGATCAATCAACTCATTATTCTCACATAGATAGGTTATGAATCAACATCTATGTAGTGGCCCTAGTTCCCATGCAGTGTTTTTCCGATGAATCCACTGTTGGAACACCTAGTATTGGTGTAGCTGGCCCACACTGCATCAATTGGATGCTATTGATGGACCCTGTGTGCTTTTATTTGCTGTATTGGCCTTCGGCTGGGTTTGTCGAAATTTCTGGAAAGATTTAGGCCAAACAGAGGTCGTAGATGGATTCAGCACGGAAAAACGCTTGAAAACGACTATTTATTTGCTTAATTTGGAGTCCGGATGCCCAAAAACGGACACCCGAAAGTTTTTAGTGAAAAATGGTGCATGGGAGGGGCCGTAGACCGCCGGGATGCCACGTGGCGGCCTGTCATTGGCCGGTTCAGGATGCGCGGTCCACAGAGCTGCGCGGCGGGGTGTACAGACCCGGCGCATGGACACGTGGCACCGCCTGATTGGCGGGCCCAGGGCGCGCGGTCTACCGGGTGAGCGTGGCGGTGCATAGACCAGGCGGGGGAACACGTGGCAGCCTCCGGTTGGTTGGTGCACGCGGCGCGGTCCACGAAATTCCTGTCGAAGGCGTGGACCGGGTGCAGGGGACACGTGTCACTCCCTCATTGGCGGGTGCAGCACGCGGGGTGCACGGAGCGCGGGGCTGGTACCTCGGGATGCGTGCGCACGTGCGACCCACGTCGCGCGACAGGCGCGCACGTCGCGCGGTCGGGGTCAACGGGGGTGGACACGTGGCGCCCGCTCATTGGCGGGCGCCACCGCCTTACTGTGCGGGAGGGCGGACACGTGGCGGGCGGTGAGTGGTCCGCTTCGGTGTTCGCTGTTCGGGCGACACGTGGCAGGCTCAGAGGCGGGTCTGACGGATCGTGGATCCCGTCCGACGGCGTGTATTGGGCCGGGCCGCACTGTGCGCGCCCGAAAATCTTGGGCCGGGCCGCACTGTGCGCGCCCGAAAATTTCGGGCGCCCGAAAGTTGGGCCCGAGCCCAATTGACTTATTTTTTTGGGCTTTTTCCTTTGAGGCCTATATATAGGCCGGCTTGGGGTGGATTTTTCCACCCTTTCTCGTGGGTTTCAGCTCTTGTGCCTTATACAAAAGTTCTTCCTCTCCCTCTTGCCAATCTTCTGGTGAAGTTTCAGATTTTCTGGAAGCCGCGACGACTGCTTTTCTGCCTCGTAGTGCGGAGCGACAGTTTACTGTTGGAGGCCCATTTCCGTCGCATTTTAGTCTGGGAGACCTGCAGAGCTACCCCGACCACATTTTTGGACGATTTCTTCGACAGCGGTTGCACGAGAGGTATATCTACGTTTTCCGTGTTGATCACTTTTCCCAGAAATGAGCTTTTATGAGGGTTTGGGGTACATTTTTACGCCCCTTTGCTACAGTTTGGATTTCTGACAGCAGCAACTTCGCGGAATTTTATCTTCGCATCTGGATATCGGATTTCGACGATTCAAGAGCCTATCGACATCTACACTTCGCGAGGATCGTCGTGATATTTTTATTGGAATTTCTGGGAAATTATTTTCAGGTGAAATTCGCGTGTGAACAGTAACTTGTATGCAGATTTTGGAATAGTAATTGTTGTGTGTGATTGTGTATAATTGTGATGTGTTGTTGTACCCAGGACTGTAAGAGCACTTTTTCTGTGCTCTTTGCACTGTGGATCTGGGCAATTGTCGATTGCTGGACTGTTTATCTGTACCGTCCCGGACAGTTAGCGTGTTCAGGTGGGTGATCCTGCTTTCAATATCTATGGACTGCACTCTAATTCTGCAATTATAAATGCATGCATGATAGTATTTGAGCAAAATAATCTGTGCAAACTGTATGATAGTACCCACAGTTAGTAATTGCTAAATTTGATGATCTTATTGGAACTCTTGCCACATATGAACCATTTTAATTGGAAAACTTGACTTAGCACATCTATTATGCATTGTATATCTTACTCAGATGACTACTGTTAGAATTATGCATCTGCTTTAGTTCTCCCACGTCATTTGTTACTTTTGTCATTCTGGACATAGTGGTCTTCCCCTGAGTTGTGGGTTGGGTGGTTTAGTAGCTTTGGATGCATTGTACTCGTGTCTGGGGACCGAGTAGAGTTGGTAGCAGTCTGTAGATTGTTCATCATTGAGATAGTGACATGTGGGACTGGGATCTTTGGGAGATGATCATTGGGACAGTGTGGATTCTTAGTTAGCGAGTGAGACAGTGATTGGATCATAGCCTGCAGGAGCCATACTTGAGATCGACAGAGATGCGCAGATACTTTGCTCGGTGGGGTCGCTACCCACGAGTGCCACTCCGGAGTTGGGCTTGCTACTTCTTTTGCGGCTTGTCGATGTTGGTGTCCCTCTGGCTGAGCCAGTTTTGGCAGTCATGGACATCGTCCCTCTGGCTGAGCCAGTTTTGGCAGCTACGGACATACCTACAGCAGTAGGTAGGCGCAGGTTTGACTGGACCGTTTTGGCAGTCAGTTTGGATTGGGTGATTGGAGTCGAGCATCAGTAGAGACATATTGATCTTCGGTCCTTTTTCCTTGAGCATTTAGATTGAGGCATAGTAGCAGTAGATGTTTTACTTTCCAGCTTTTCTACACTGCATTTCTTTTGTTACTTTATGCCTCTTGTAGACTTAGTGGGCAGGCCGTCGGGCTTGTTGGCGGCACCCACTGAGAACTACTGTGGGAGGTAGTTCTCACACCCGTCGTGGTGTCTTTTCCCCAGGAACTCCAGCTCCAGTTCCTGCGGTGCCCGTTGCTGATCCAGCTCCTACAGACCGAGGTAAGGGAATCGCGAGGTAGATCCTTTTTCCTTTCAGCTTCAGCGAGAGATAGAGGTACCCGATGTACTTTTGGTTGTGTCTATGTTTGAGAGATCTTATAGTGAGGGATCGAGTTGTACTCTTTTATCTTTCTTTTGAGAGACTCCTGTATTCAGGTGAGGACTTTATGTATATTTATGGGAGAGATTGTTTTATTTCTTATAGTTAGTTAGTTTTACTTATCAGCTCTGATATCTGTTAGTTTAGTTGATCTTATTTTTGCAGGTTAGACGCTACGTCTCTACAGGACTTCCTGTAGGGGCGGCGGATCTGTTGGCGAGCCCGGGGTACAGTTCTGACCCCGGGGCGTGACAGATTAGAGTGGTATCAGAGCCTAGGATGTAGGTCCTTGAGGACTTAGGAGCCCTAGGCTTATGGTTAAACCCTAGGATGACCACGTGAGAGCCGAGACTTTTAGCGAAAGTCTTGATTGGGTTTAAACTCTCCCGAGTGGATAGGGACGAGTGATAGACATGTCTTCCTTTTGTAGCGACTATGTTGGCTGCAGACAACATAGTGCTTCGGGAAGGGGGACATGCCTTTTGACTTTCGCTAGATTGGGTCGAGTGTTGCTTCTGGTTCTGATTGTTTGCTTTGTCCCTCAGGTGGGGATGCCTCCTCGACGTTCGATGGTGACGCGTTCACAGCCTTCGTCCTCAGAGCCCGAGCAGGAGGACTCGGGGCGAGGACCTCAGGCTGAGATTCAGGAGCTCCGTGCCCAGATGGCACAGATGGCTGAGGCGGCTAGACGCCAGGAGGAGGCAGTGGCGCGGCTGACGCTCTTATTGGAGCAGAGAGCACAGCCGGCAGTGGCACCCCCTGAGGCTTCGCCGGTGCCTTCTTCCCCTGTTGTGGCACCCCCTGTGGTGCAGCCGGCGCCAGCGATTCCTGCTGAGCCGGTTTCGAGTAGGCCACCGGCCGGGGCGACGGGAGCGTTGACTGAGACAGAGCAGCGGGAGGTTGTTGATTTGCTGATGAGATTTCGGCGGTTCGATCCGCCCCGCTTTTCGGGCATGGGTGCTGAGCCTTGGGCAGCCGAGACTTGGATTACCACCATGGAGCGCCACTTTGAGAGCTTATTTGTGGATGAGAGGTATCGGGTTATTCTGGCTACCCATTTTCTGGAGAGCAACGCCGAGGCGTGGTGGCGGCGTGTGCGACCAGCTGGTCCACCTGGGACGCAGCTTCTTCCCTGGGCCGAGTTTCGAAGCATGTTGCTGGGAGCCTTCTTTTCGGAGAGTGTCCGACAGCGGCTGGAGGAGCAGTTGAAGAATCTCCGCCAGGGAGATAGGCCGGTGCACATGTACATAGCGGAATTCAACCAGCTGTTGGCATGTGTGCCTCATGTGGCCAGAGACGAGAGCCATCGTGTCTACATGTTTGAGAGAGGACTTCGTCGAGACATCTACCAGTTCGTCCGCTCCCGTAGACTGCAGACCGTGGAGGCCTCGATGGAGCAGGCCTTGTATGTGGAGTGTGGAGAGGCCGTGATGGATGAGGTATCTCCGGCCCCTGTAGCGACTTCTGGGGCGAAGCGCCCGGCTTCTGCGGAGGAGGGGCAGTCTAGCAGGCAGGGACCCCCGAGACCTCCGCGTTTCCACCCTCAGGGCCGGGGGCACCAGGGACGCCAGAGATCGGGGGCGTCTCGACAGTCACAGCAGCAGCAGCAGCAGCAGCGTCGACCCCCGCGACAGCAGCAGTCCTCACAGCAGTCTTCTCGGCAGCAGCGCTCAGATAGGTGTGTTATCTGTCGGGGCCCTCATCCGCCGACTCAGTGCCCGCAGAGACAGGGCCGGTGTTTTCGATGCGGGGAGGCCGGCCATATTGCGAGTGCATGTCCCAGGGCCGGTCATCCAGCTCCTTCTTCTGCATCAGCACCGACCGTTCCTTACCAGCCAGCCGGTCCTTCTGCAGCCTACAGCAGGCCAGATTTTGCCTCTTCTTCTTCTCGGCAGCCAGAGCGACGTCCCCCGGCACCGAGCGGTCGTGTATATGCCGCTCAGATTGAGGACGCTTTCGCAGCAGAGCAGGTCGTCGCAGGTATTATTCTGATCTCAGCAGTCCGTGCTCGGGCTCTTTTCGATACCGGTGCTTCTCATTCATTCATCAGTAGATCATTCGCATCCTTGCATGGTATAGCGGTAGCTTCTTTATCATGTGCATTAGAGGTTGAGATACCGGGTCATGTTCTGCATGTTGAGGAGTGCTGTAGAGATTGCCCCATACAGTTGGGATCCTGGATTCTGCCGGCCGACTTGCTGGTCTTACGACAGCTCCAGGATTTCGATGTTGTACTGGGTATGGATTGGTTGTCGAGATATTATGCCACCATTGATTGCCGCGAGAGGACTGTTACTCTTCGTGAGCCGGAGCAGGAGGTGTTTGTCTTCCGGGGCTGTCAGAGTTCGTTGTTCGCCCTGACTATTTCTTCGGCGAGGGCCAGGCGGTTGATGAGTAGAGGATGCACCGCATTTCTGGCGACGATTGTAGAGGTGCCCACGGCGGCGCGGGGACTCGAGGATATTCCAGTAGTCCGCGAGTTTCCCGATGTGTTTCCCCCAGAGCTGTCGACCTTGCCGCCAGAGAGGGAGATTGAGTTCGTGATTGATGTGGTACCCGGAACCGCACCAATCTCGAAGGCACCTTACAGGATGGCGCCGGCCGAGCTGAGAGAGTTGAAGGCCCAGCTACAGGATCTTTTGGACAGAGGCTTCATTCGGCCCAGTGTTTCGCCGTGGGGAGCGCCTGTTTTGTTCGTGAAGAGGAAGGATGGGACACTTCGCTTATGTGTGGATTACCGGGAATTGAACAAAGTGACCATCCGGAATAAGTATCCTCTGCCACGGATTGATGACTTGTTTGATCAGCTACAGGGAGCCTCCGTATTTTCGAAGATTGATCTCCAGTCAGGTTACCACCAGCTGAGGGTGAGGGCCGAGGACATCCCCAAGACGGCGTTTAGATCCCGGTATGGACATTACGAGTTTACGGTTATGCCGTTTGGTTTGACCAATGCCCCAGCTGCATTCATGGATCTGATGAACCGGGTTTTTCAGCCGTACTTGGATCGATTTGTGGTTGTGTTCATTGATGACATCCTGATTTACTCCCGGAGCGATGCGGAGCACGAGGAGCACTTGAGGATAGTGCTGCAGCTTCTACGTGATAAGAAGTTGTATGCCAAGCTTAAAAAGTGCGAGTTTTGGCTTCGGGAGGTTGCTTTCTTGGGCCACATTGTTTCAGCCGCTGGAGTGGCGGTCGACCCGACGAAGATTGACACAGTTCGGGATTGGCCGAGGCCGACGACGGTTACTGAGGTACGGAGTTTCTTGGGCCTGGCTGGTTATTATCGTCGGTTCGTGGAGGGCTTTGCGAAGCTCTCTACTCCCCTGACCAGTTTGACGAGGAAGGGGACGAGGTTCGTTTGGACCGAGCAGTGTCAGCAGAGTTTCGAGGAACTGAAGAGAAGATTGATCTCCGCACCTGTTCTTGCACTGCCGGTTATGGGAGAGGGTTTCGTGATCTACAGTGACGCCTCGCACAGCGGTCTGGGTTGCGTCTTGATGCAGCATGGTAGGGTAATTGCCTATGCTTCACGGCAATTAAAGGATTACGAGAAGAATTACCCTACACATGACTTAGAGCTTGCAGCTGTTGTTTTTGCACTGAAGCTGTGGCGGCATTACCTCTATGGTGAGCATTGTGAGATTTATACAGATCATAAGAGCTTAAAGTATCTGTTCACCCAAAAGGAGCTGAACCTTAGGCAACGCCGGTGGTTGGAGCTGTTAAAGGATTACGATCTGAGTATCCTTTATCACCCCGGCAAGGCCAATGTGGTGGCAGATGCTTTGAGCAGGAGGTCAGTGCATAGCTTGAGTTTGATGATTACCCAGCAGGCACAGCTGATAGAGCAGATGAGGCGACTTCAGATTGAGGTAGTATCCCCTGGGGTCTCTGCGAGACTTATGACTATGGTCTTGCAGCCCACTCTGCTGGACAGGATCAGGGAGACGCAGAGTGAGGACCCCCACTTGGAGAGGATCAGGGCACAGATTCAGACAGATCAGAGAGGGGATTTCTCAGTGGACAGCTCGGGAGTACTACGGTACAGGGACCGAGTTTGTGTGCCATCGGACTTGGAGATTAGAGATCAGATATTGAGAGAGGCCCATTATACACCTTATACCATCCATCCTGGAGGTACTAAGATGTATAAGGACCTTAAGGCACACTTTTGGTGGTCGGGGATGAAGCGGGATATTGGAAGGTTTGTTGCTCAGTGCTTAACTTGCCAGCAAGTGAAGGCAGAGCATCGTGTTCCTGCTGGCAAGTTGCAGAGCCTTCCAATTCCCGAATGGAAGTGGGACCACATCACCATGGATTTTGTGACTGGGCTACCGAGATCGCAGAGTGGAGCCGACGCAGTCTGGGTGATTGTTGATAGACTTACCAAGTCAGCACATTTCCTGCCTGTACAGATGACTTGGTCCTTGGAGCGCCTGGCACAGCTATATTTGGATGAGATCGTGAGGCTGCACGGAGTACCAGCGTCCATTGTTTCAGATCGAGACCCGAGGTTCGTGTCACGGTTTTGGGGGAGCTTACAGTCAGCCATGGGTACTCAGCTTAGTTTCAGCACAGCTTTCCACCCACAGACAGACGGTCAGTCAGAGCGCACCATTCAGACGCTTGAGGATATGTTGCGTGCGTGCGTCATGGATTTTGGAGGAGGTTGGCACCGACACTTACCCCTGGTTGAGTTCGCGTACAACAACAGCTTTCAAGCGAGCATTCAGATGGCTCCGTTTGAGGCGTTGTACGGACGCAAGTGTCGGTCGCCCCTATACTGGAGCGATGTGGGTGAGAGGAGGACGCTGGGGCCAGATTTACTGCTGGAGGCGGAAGAGAAGGTTCGAGTTGTACGTCGGCACTTGGAGACGGCCCAGAGTCGCCAGAAGAGTTATGCAGATGTTCGGCGGCGAGACCTTGAGTTCCAGGTTGGTGATCATGTCTTCTTAAAGGTCTCGCCCTCGAAGGGGGTCCGGAGGTTTGGAGTGCGTGGGAAGCTTAGTCCCCGCTTCATTGGACCCTTTGAGGTGCTTGAGAGGGTAGGCCCTGTGGCTTATAGAGTTGCTCTACCTCCCCGTTTGGCTGGTGTTCATGATGTCTTCCATGTTTCGGCCTTGAGGAGATATGTGTTCGATCCGTCTCATGTCATTGACTTCGCATCCTTGGATATTGGCGAGGACTTGGTTTACGAGGAGCGCCCGTTGCGGATTCTGGCTCGTGAGGTGAGGGAATTGCGCAACCGGGCAATACCTTATGTGAAGATCCTTTGGAGCAACCATGAGGAGCGAGAGGCTACCTGGGAGCTTGAGACGGCGATGCGAGATGCCTACCCTTTTCTGTTCGAGACTTCTGGCTGAGGTACGTTTGTTTTTGCTCTGTTTCGTTTCGAGGACGAAACTTTCTTTTAGTGGGGGAGGATGTAGTGGCCCTAGTTCCCATGCAGTGTTTTTCCGATGAATCCACTGTTGGAACACCTAGTATTGGTGTATCTGGCCCACAGTGCATCAATAGGATGCTATTGATGGACCCTGTGTGCTTTTATTTGCTGTATTGGCCTTCGGCTGGGTTTGCCGAAATTTCTGGAAAGATTTAGGCCAAACAGAGGTCGTAGATGGATTCAGCACGGAAAAACGCTTGAAAACGACTATTTATTTGCTTAATTTGGAGTCCGGATGCCCAAAAACGGACACCCGGAAGTTTTTAGTGGAAAATGGTGCATGGGAGGGGCCGTAGACCGCCGGGATGCCACGTGGCGGCCTGTCATTGGCCGGTTCAGGATGCGCGGTCCACAGAGCTGCGCGGCGGGGTGCACAGACCCGGCGCATGGACACGTGGCACCGCCTGATTGGCGGGCCCAGGGCGCGCGGTCTACCGGGTGAGCGCGGCGGTGCATGGACCAGGCGGGGGACACGTGGCAGCCTCCGGTTGGTTGGTGCACGCGGCGCGGTCCACGGAATTCCTGTCGAAGGCGTGGACCGGGTGCAGGGGACACGTGTCACTCCCTCATTGGCGGGTGCAGCACGCGGGGTGCACGGAGCGCGGGGCTGGTACCTCGGGATGCGTGCGCACGTGCGACCCACGTCGCGCGACAGGCGCGCACGTCGCGCGGTCGGGGTCAACGGGGTGGACACGTGGCGCCCGCTCATTGGCGGGCGCCACCGCCTTACTGTGCGGGAGGGCGGACACGTGGCGGGCGGTGAGTGGTCCGCTTCGGTGTTCGCTGTTCGGGCGACACGTGGCAGGCTCAGAGGCGGGTCGGACGGATCGTGGATCCCGTCCGACGGCGTGTATTGGGCCGGGCCGCACTGTGCGCGCCCGAAAACCTTGGGCCGGGCCGCACTGTGCGCGCCCGAAATTTTCGGGCGCCCGAAAAGTTGGGCCCGAGCCCAATTGACTTTTTTTTTTGGGCTTTTTCCTTTGAGGCCTATATATAGGCCGGCTTGGGGTGGATTTTTCCACCCTTTCTCGTGGGATTCAGCTCTTGTGCCTTATACAAAATTCTTCCTCTCCCTCTTGCCAATCTTCTGGTGAAGTTTCAGATTTTCTGGAAGCCGCGACGACTGCTTTTTCTGCCTCGTAGTGCGGAGCGACAGTTTACTGTTGGAGGCCCATTTCCGTCGCAGTTTAGTCTGGGAGACCTGCAGAGCTACCCCGACCACATTTTTGGACGATTTCTTCGACAGCGGTTGCACGAGAGGTATATCTACGTTTTCCGTGTTGATCATTTTTCCCAGAAATGAGCTTTTATGAGGGTTTGGGGTACATTTTTACGCCCCTTTGCTACAGTTTGGATTCCTGACAGCAGCAACTTCGCGGAATTTTATCTTCGCATCTGGATATCGGATTTCGACGATTCAAGAGCCTATCGACATCTACACTTCGCGAGGATCGTCGTGATATTTTTATTGGAATTTTGGGAAATTATTTTCAGGTGAAATTCGCGTGTGAACAGTAACCTTGTTTGCAGATTTTGGAATAGTAATTGTTGTGTGTGATTGTGTGTAATTGAGATGTGTTGTTGTACCCAGGACTGTAAGAGCACTTTTTCTGTGCTCTTTGCACTGTGGATCTGGGCAATTGTCGATTGCTGGACTGTTTATCTGTACCGTCCCGGACAGTTAGCGTGTTCAGGTGGGTGATCCTGCTTTCAATATCTATGGACTGCACTCTAATTCTGCAATTATAAATGCATGCATGATAGTATTTGAGCAAAATAATTTGTGCAAACTGTATGATAGTATCCACAGTTAGTAATTGCTAAATTTGATGATCTTATTGGAACTCTTGCCACACATGAACCATTTTAATTGGAAAACTTGACTTGGCACATCTATTATGCATTGTATATCTTACTCAGATGACTACTGTTAGAATTATGCATCTGCTTTAGTTCTCCCACGTCATTTGTTACTTTTGTCATTCTGGACATAGTGGTCTTCCCCTGAGTTGTGGGTTGGGAGGTTTAGTAGCTTTGGATGCATTGTACTCGTGTCTGGGGACCGAGTAGAGTTGGTAGCAGTCTGTAGATTGTTCATCAGTGAGATAGTGACATGTGGGACTGGGATCTTTGGGAGATGATCATTGGGACAGTGTGGATTCTTAGTTAGCGAGTGAGACAGTGATTGGATCATAGCCTGCAGGAGCCATACTTGAGATCGACAGAGATGCGCAGATACTTTGCTCGGTGGGGTCGCTACCCACGAGTGCCACTCCGGAGTTGGGCTTGCTACTTCTTTCGCGGCTTGTCGATGTTGGTGTCCCTCTGGCTGAGCCAGTTTTGGCAGTCATGGACATCGTCCCTCTGGCTGAGCCAGTTTTGGCAGCTACAGACATACCTACAGCAGTAGGTAGGCGCAGGTTTGACTGGACCGTTTTGGCAGTCAGTTTGGATTGGGTGATTGGAGTCGAGTATCAGTAGAGACATATTGATCTTCGGTCCTTTTTCCTTGAGCATTTAGATTGAGGCATAGTAGCAGTAGATGTTTTACTTTCCAGCTTTTCTACACTGCATTTCTTTTGTTACTTTATGCCTCTAGTAGACTTAGTGGGCAGACCGTCGGGCTTGTTGGCGGCACCCACTGAGAACTACTGTGGGAGGTAGTTCTCACACCCGTCGTGGTGTCTTTTCCCCAGGAACTCCAGCTCCAGTTCCTGCGGTGCCCGTTGCTGATCCAGCTTCTACAGACCGAGGTAAGGGAATCGCGAGGTAGATCCTTTTTCCCTTTCAGCTTCAGCGAGAGATAGAGGTACCCGATGTACTTTTGGTTGTGTCTATGTTTGAGAGATCTTGTAGTGAGGGATCGAGTTGTACTCTTTTATCTTTCTTTTGAGAGACTCCTGTATTCAGGTGAGGACTTTATGTATATTTTATGGGAGAGATTGTTTTATTTCTTATAGTTAGCTAGCTTTCCTTATCGCTCTGATATCTGTTAGCATAGTTGATCTCTATTTTTGCAGGTTAGACGCTACGTCTCTACAGGGCTTCCTGTAGGGGCGGCGGATCTGTTGGCGAGCCCGGGGTACAGTTCTGACCCCGGGGCGTGACAATCTATGCCCAACATCACACATTGTACGTTAAGGATCAACAACTATAATTCATATCACAAAGTGAAGGCTAAGGATCACTTAACCAACTACTCTCATATAAGTCATTCTCAAATAAATCAACCAAGTCATTCTCACATAAGCAACCAAGCACTTCTCACATAACCCCATCAAGTCCTCACATAAATCAGTCAACCATTCACATATAACTATCACCATCATTCTCACATAATTATGTTAACCATTCATCACAAGGTGTAGGTTGAAGATTAGTTTTCCAATTACCCTCACATAGAATAGGTTTAAGGATGATCACTTATAATCAACTTCATATGAGATAATATAATTTCAACCAACTAATCATTTACTCATGCATAAGTTAAGGATCAAATAACTTAATCTAAACAT
The DNA here is from genome assembly GCA_029168755.2 of Tillandsia fasciculata. Classification (NCBI taxonomy): domain Eukaryota; kingdom Viridiplantae; phylum Streptophyta; class Magnoliopsida; order Poales; family Bromeliaceae; genus Tillandsia; species Tillandsia fasciculata. The sequence goes on along the minus strand of CM054931.1, from coordinate 15,162,119 downwards.
GGATATCCAAGCATATTATACCAAGGAGAAGAGAACTACAATCAACTATGCCATGAGGGAAACCAATAGCCCGAGTCAGTAAATCGTCGTTTTCGGCAAAGCACAACCACCCACCTGAAACTTGACGATCTGATGCCCGATCTGGCAAAATTTTGGCGTGAGTAATCCTTATCCTCCCAGGAGTCCGATGCCGCAAAAATCATCCAAATCCGCCTCACGGATTGGGCGCAATCACTGAAACAATGCACACTGCGCATTCAAATTCCAGAATTTCGGCAAGTGCAACAAGGTTAAATAAAAAGTATGTGCAACCTCAAATACCTCAAAATGAAGTTTCCAGCAGTAAAGCAAAGATATCCTCTTTCATACAAACATCTTCAAGTCCTCAAAAATCCACCATTAATTTTCCTTAACATTCAAATGTAGCAAAAATCACAATGCTGTCCAAAATTGCTAACATAAACTTGCTAGCATTTCCAAGCTTAATTAGGGGCTTTTCCAAAGGGATTTATCCACAAATCACAACAGAGAATTTGCTCACCTTGAAGTTAAGAAGAAGTACCAACTTGAATTTCTGAAAAAGACCTTATATTCACAAAGTTATCTGCATTCCAAGGTGCATTGCTCAAATCAAAACTAAAACAGGGACTGCAGTAAACCTTATAATAACACTTAGAAAGATCATTAACGTTACCTAACCAAACGTGCTCCAAATCCTGCAAGAGAGGTACCATTAGATTCCTTGTCGAGAGTAGATACAAATTGAGATAAAGAACTCCAATTTTCATGCTCGGATGAAGGAGAAAACCCATAAAAACTTTGAACTATCCACCAAGTTCCATCTGTACACGAATGCAGCAAGGTGCTCCAAAGATCATGCATAAACCCTATTAAAAACTCAGATCTGGGGAAAATAATACACCCCAATATTGTAGATCTTCGAGTCCTAAAAATTTTCCCGCAAAAATCATCCAAAAATTTCCATCCTACAGCCCAGAAAGGCCAAAACACTGAGGACTGTTTAGGATTCCAGACTAAAATGAAGGGTCCCAAAGATGGCCTTAAAACTCTGTAAAAATATGAGATCTGAGGAGAGAGTTCAATACAAAAATTGTAGCCTTACCTCTTGTAAAAATGTAGAACCAAAAATGAGCTCAAAATTCCAAGAAATGAGTCCTAGGGAATTTTCGCACTGAAACGCGATGGGAAGGTCCACCAACAGCATCAATGGTGGTGCTTGCTTCAAGGAGAAGATGATGGTGATGAAGCCTCTTTAGTCCATCTCTTTGCCGATGAAGATGAAGGAGAGGAAAGGGAGAATGCTCTGAAGAAGTCTCTCCAAAATCTCTAGTGCCAAAAGAGGAGGAAGAAGGAGAAGAAGCTCATAAATAGAAGAAAAAGAAGAGAAAAAAAAAGGAAAAAAGGGGGGGGGGGGATTACTGTGCGGTGCACAGTGCTGGGCTCGGCCCGGCGCTGGCCCAACCCGCGCCCCAGGCGGGGGCACGTGGCGCCCATCCGGGCGCCCCGCCCCCGGGCGGATGGCCCGGATGGGGCCACGTCGTCGGTGGCGCCCGCCACTGGCGCGGCGACACGCGTCCCGCACAGGGACGCGCGCTGCGCCAGCGGACGCGGCCACGCGTGCCGCGTGGCCTGAGCGGCCCTCTCCCGCGCCGACGCGTGGCGATGCCGACGGCCGCTGCGCCTGGTGCACGCCACTCCGTGGACCAGCCGCCTGAAAGAAGACCAAAAAGCTCCAAAAAATGCCACTTTTTGCTATTTTCGCGCGCTGAGTCCAATTCCGAGGTCCAAAACTCCAAATAATGCAACCAAATAGCCGTTTTGATCATTTTTCCGCACTGAATCCAAATACGGTGTCCGTTTTGTACAAAATTACTTTTATTTTTCGACGAAACTCCCAAACAGGCAATCTTGATCCATTTCTCGCACTGAGTCCGTTTCTTGGGTCCGATATGCGGGCAACCAATACTATCTACAGAAATAGGCCTCCACAAGCTATCAATCACACTGTAATGACCACGAAGATCCGGGTCTTCACACTTTTGCCCTTGGATCCTTTAGCAAAGGTTTAGCTTATCTTCTTGGGCATCTACTGAAGGAGGCTCAGAATTTTGGAGGCCGCGGCGTTGACGACTTCGGCATCGTAGCGCAGAGCGACGTTCTTTCATCGGAGGCCAATTATCGTCGCGTTTCGGTTTGAGAGGTCCACAGAGCTACTACGATAGTATTTTTGGACGATTTTTGCTGCGTTGGATTCACGAGAGGTACGCCTTCGATTTTCGTGTTGATCACCTTGCTGGATTCTGAGTTCGTGTCATGGTTTTCGAGACATTTCTAAGCCACTATTTTGCTGGTGGAGTTTTTGGACAGCAGCCCCTTGCCGAAATTTTATCTCCGCGCTCGAGCATCGGATCGAGACGAGCCTTATACTTTTTACATCTACTCGTCGTGAGGATTATCGTCGTATTTTTTCGGGATTTTTCTGAGGCTTGCCCGAAGGTATACTGTTTCCTCTTTTACTGTGCAGAGTTTTACAGTTGTGTGGTTGTGAGATTTTGCGCACCTATACTGTGGAATTTGTAACTCGACCTACGGGGCTCGGAATTGGACGTGCAGGTACCCGTTTCGAAGGTCTTGACGCGACGATCGTAGTAGTATTTTTATCGGATTTTTCAGAGCCTTTTCTGCAGGTGAAAAATTGACATTTTTGATGCTGATTTCAGATTGTGATTTATTTGGATAAATTTTGGAATAAAGTGTAACTTTGGAGCTTATTGTTGTACCCAGGGGTATTCGCGGGTGTTTCTGAACCCGTTGGGGTTGAGGATTATTGGAGGTTGTTGCTCCTAGGTATTTTCAGATATTGGACTTTGGATAGTTAGCACCATCAGGTGGGTGGTCTTGTCTTCAAGATTGATGGACTGGACATTAATTCTATTATAGTAGGACTATGCATGATTGCGAGTTTATTGGGTAGCATGCTAGAATGTGAGAATTGATATTCCTGGTGTTATTTATCTAGCATGTGATCTTTTGCTTTCTATCATTGGTTAAATTATTGTTACCTTGGAACTTGACTTAGCACCCCGTCATATGCTGCATGTGTAACCAGACCAGTAGAAAACTCCAACTTGTGCTAGGATTATTCTGCTTTAGACATCCACACTTCTTATTATTTCCTGGACTTAGTGTTTTACTCGCCCAGGTAGTGGGCCGAGTGGTCGGGATTCCTTTTTGTGTGGGATGCATGTTACACTCGTGCTTGGGAGCAGAGTGGAGTCTGGTAGATGTAGTTGGTCGTTTATCTATGGTGGGAGCCGTTTGGGTAAACGGCGGTCCCGAGATGTCTTGTTTTCTTGTTTTATTCGTCGCCACTGTTATAGCGACAGTTGTATATCCGTGTTAGTAGGACCTAGGACCCAGACTGCTTTTAGACACACATGATTTCTGTAAACTAATATTTTTTTTCCAAATCTCGAGGGGTCGCCGGAGCCTGTTCTTGTTTGATTTGGGTGATGGCAATAGCCCTTCGGGGTTTGGAAAATAAAACTTATTTAAACGAATTTTCTTAAAGAACTAAAACATATTAAATTGGGTTTCTCAGATTAAAATAATTTTCAGTAATAACTGTCATCTTCTTATTACAACTTCCTCACCTGAGAGAGTTTGGGTGATCTGGGTTCTAGGGATTGTTTCTTTTCGGGACGAAAGCTACGGGGGCCGTGCCTGGAACCTGTTCTTGTTTGATAGGGTTGTAGGTGTTGGTCTCCCGAAACTTTCGGGCCCTTGTTGGTGTCTTCCGCATGTTGTACCGAGGTTGTCGTGTTCCCGAGCTGTAAGGGGGTCGGGAACCTCGATAGGCTGAGCCTGGAGTCTGTTCTTGTTTGATTGGGGTTCTAGGCGCCGACCTATCAGGGTTTTCGAACCCTTAAGGTGTCGGTCCTTTCTGTATTATCTATGAGTTTGGTGTTTTGATGTGGGAGCCGTTGGGTTGACGGTGGTCCCGGCTGTGAGTATTTCCAGCCAGTGAGATGAGTTGTGGTGTCAGTTACTGGCGATCTTGTTGATCGTGGATTTGGACTATAGCCTGCATGAGCCATATTGAGCTCGACAGAGATGCGCGGATACTTTCCTCGGTGGGGTCGCGCCCCTCGAGTGCCACTCCGGAGTTGGGCCTGTTACTTTGCTATCACGACTTGTCGATGCAGTCCCTCTGGCTGGGCCAGTTTTGGCAGTCACGGACACCCTACGGTAGACCCGTCCTCTTGTGGATGTGCGGCAGTAGGTGGGCGCAGGTTTGACTGGACCCTATGCGGCAGTCAGTATAGATTGGGTGACTATACTTGAGTGTTAGTAGATGCATCATGTTTTCTATCTGTTCCACTTTTTGAGCATTTAGATAGAGGCATAGTAGCTGTAGAGTTATTCTTTTCCAGCCCCTTTCTTTCAGTATTACATTGTTACTTTATGCCTCTAGTAGACTTAGTGGGCAGACCGTCGGGCTTGTTGGCGGCACCCAACTGAGAACTACTGTGGGATGTAGTTCTTACACCCGTCGCGGTGTATTTTTCCCCAGGGACTTCTACTCCTGTTCCTGCTACTCCTGTTGCTGATCCGGCTGATCGAGGTAAGGGAGTCGCGAGATAGATCCCTACCAGTCGTCGTCCAGAGAGTAGATGTACCCCCTTACTATGTTGAGAGTTATATTTTGAGAGACCTTTGTAGTGAGGTTCACTTGTACTTTTTCTTTTATAGTTGAGAGACTTTATATTTTTGTGAGGACTTGGATTGTATGATTTTATTTCAGTAGTTTACTTTCAGCTCTGATATCTGTATAGCTATAGTATCTTTCTTTTGCAGTATAGACGCTTCGTCTATACGGGGTTCACTGTATGGGCGGCGGATCTGTTGGCGAGCCCAGGGTTGCAGTTTCGACCCCGGGGCGTGACAGTGCGAACACCACTCGTAACCACAACAACGAGACTCAATAGTGCGTAAACACACCTGAGCTCCTAACCACTATACAAATACCCCGCGCTCTCATGTACGTCACAAGTCATCCTAGGGCTCAATCCTAACCAAATACCTAGGCATCGTGTACCTATTCTCTGATACCAGAAAATCTGTCACGCCCCGAGTTTTGAAAAGTAGGCTATTTTATTTATTTATTTATTTTTTGAAATTAAAGTTTAAATTATTTCAGGCGTGAACAGATCGCCACATGTATAGTAAATTTCATGTCCAATTGGACAAAGCCTTTCCTATACATGCACGGCTAAGCACTTACAGCCAATACTAGAGTAGTATAAACTACGCATACATCAATAGTCATTTTATAATATTTTAAAACATAATGCGGAAGATAAAATATACTGGTGACGTAAGGGTCGGCACTATCGCAACAGCCTCACCAACGTGTCCCGACATCCCAGCACCCGAACGACCTGAAAAATAGTCACCTAGGGGGTGTGAGATACATCGACAGTGTATCCCAGTGGGCACGATGAGCTGAGAAATAGCTAATCGTACCTACTGGATACAATAATCTGCGGATAGTAAATAGATACAAAGGTAAAACTGAATAATCAATAAAAGACTAAAAATAAGTCAACAATATAACTGAGCAGATATGGGTACAGAATGAATCAGTAAAGCATGCTAAAATACGAAAATATAACTATGCATCAATAATGAAAAGCAAGTAGTACCCAATCGATGCCACTATCGGCCACGGGGACCTCAGGCGAAGATATCAAAGCAGGACCAACCACAACCATACTGGATTCCACCTAGCCGAGCTGAACAGCAACCCCATACCATTGATATAGCCGAGAGGATTCTCGTACCTAACGGCACAGTCGAGAGTTTCCTCATATCGGTACAGCCGAGGGGCTCCCCGTACCTAGTGATACAGCAAGAGGGGATAGCTCACGGGTCAACCAGACCCTTTACCGGTAAAGAAAGCAATGTGGGGGATCAATCCCACAGCGTACGCGAGTGAACAGCTGGTGCACAACGATCATAATGCTAATGCTCAAGCTCACGGTCCATAGACCGGGTAATCAGCAACATGCCGGAAATCCCCACAGGGATGCAGATGTCTATATATCAATTATGGTCAATCATGCGTATCTAGAATATAAAAGCAAGTACCTCTGGAAACAAATGCAGTATAATAAGCAACAGATATGATAGCAATCAACAGGAATGATCAGACCATGAAAAATCTACTGTACTGAGATATAAGAACTGATAAGCAGGTGTACAGTAAATGTCCAAGTAAATGTCTATCATCTAGAAATATAAGACATGTAGGCATAATCAGGGCTAGATCAAGAACAAGTGTCTGACTAGACTAAAGCAACCAGAGGGCCGAAAAGATAAAACATGGACCGAAGATAAACCCACCTGTGTGTAGGCGGACCAACGACTCCAACAGAAGGCTTGTGGGCCGGAGTCAGACTGCAAGGACCTGAATCATGAATACTGATCAGGGATGGACTCACACATTCCCAAACCACAGATTCACACTATACAGATAGTTGTAAATAGGGAACTCCCCTAACTTTTTCAAAATTTCATGTTATATATATATTAAAACTTACTAATTAAGCCACTTTACTAAAATCGATGCTCGATCGGAGCCATAATTATTTCAACACTTCCGGAAAGGCCGATTTGGCACCGGAAGCCACCGACGCGAAACGAGAACCATTGGACCAGCCAGTACAGTGTCAGGAATAACCAGAGACAGGTAACAAGATCCATTCATCATTCTATTACATCGAAGTATGCGAAACTTGCGCCGAAAGCCGTTAAACCGACGATTTTGCCGATTTACGATTCGTTAACCGATTGCCGCTTAACGAAGACCAACAGACCTCTAACAAGAAGCTTAGAGGTCATGTACACACTGTCCAAGACAGTCCACAAAGTCACATTTGCAACTTGGTCCTTCGAGTTCTTTAAAATTGCATAAATACACTAATTTAAACACTATTTCGGTTCGTTCTCCCAATCCGGGAGGTTTTAGACTATGCCGTAAATTATAGTAGAGCGATCTCGATGCAAGCTAACCTGTGCTCACTGATTTGAGTGGACACGAAGTCCGAAACACAATCGGGTCCATGATTACATAGTTCACAATAGCTTGGTTTACCACACTAACCTAACTACTTGATCAATTCATTATAAAGCAAGAGCATCATGTTCATGAAGGACTTCAGAGTCTAGGGCTCACCTCAGGCGCGACGCAAACTAGCCGGAAATATCGCCGGAGCAACATGGCTCAAACCCCAAGCTTATAGAGCTCGGTTTGCTAGATCTTCTAAACTACTCGGTCATTTACTGAAGTAGAGTGAACATAAAGCTCAGGAGGCTTGTAGGAGTCGAGGGCTCACCATTGGGTGGTTGACAAACAGCCAGAATAAGGTTGGAGCCCACTCGGGCATTTCTTCAAACAACTAGAGCTCAGTTTTCTTAACTCAACAAAACATGTGTTCTGGAGCAGGCAACGAGCAAGAAGCAGCATGGGAAGCCTGAATGGAGTGCCCAGGGTGCAACCAGATCCAACTCGGGCGTCGTGAAGCGGCGGGTGGCCAGAGCCCGACCCCGAGTCACCAAGCTCGGTGCTCTAATGGCGGATTCTTACACATAAGCTTCCCAGTTCATGAAAGGGTCCAGAATGCTTCTACATGATGCAAGGAAGCTTGCGGGTGCGGTGGCCGACGGTGAGGAGCGGCGGATGGCCGGCCGCCATTAATGGGCCAACCTTCGACCTTTAATGGCAAGTTTTTATCCGGGCCGCATGAGCCGCATGCAAAGGCACGAATGGGTCACTCTCGACCTGGTGGAGCTATCTGGGCAGGTGGCCGGCGGTAAACAGCAGCGGCGGCGGCGGCGGAGCAACCTTGGGCGAACCCGAGATAACCCAAAACGAGGGTTTCGAACTGCGAAGTGCACACTAATCCAAACGCCATAAAACTTTATGGGAAGGTTCCACAGGCCCTACAAAAAGTTCCCACAATTTTGTTTCGGAGTTTGAGCCATCGAGTGCGGCAAACGGCCGCGGCGGAACTTACATGCATTCCGGCGGGTGCAACTTCCCCGCCGGCGACCGGGAGCACCACAAGGGTCGGGGTTCGGCTGGGAGGTTCACCAAGAGGTGAAAAAGGTGCTCAGGGTGTCTAAGTATCAAGAAAAACAAAGAAAAGGGAAACCTCACCTTGTCGGATCCGAGGAAGAAAGGGTTGGTGGCTCCGGCGGCGCGCGGCCACGGTGGTGCACCAGCCCACTTTGGCTAGACTTCTGGATGTAAAACACAACCGCAGCGAGGTCAAGCACAGATCCAATGGCTCTGGTGCACTACTTCATGTCACTAACCCAATATCAATAATTATCCTTGAAGACCCTTGCTTTTCCGGCGACCGGGGACTGTGGCCGGCGGCGCTGGAGCGTGGAGAAAGTGCAGAGGAAGAGGAGAAGACGTGGTTGAGGCTGCGGTTACCAGGGGGCTGCGGCTAGGGTTTGTAGAATACTGGGATTTCGGATAGCGCACCGACCTCATGAGATGGCGTGGTGCGGATAAATCGCCTCGAGTGTGTTCCGTATTGGATTACAGACGAGTTCGGGTCAACTCGGATCAACGCTGAAGCCCCAGATCGATTCGGAGTTTTCCGGGCTTTGTGCGCCGTTGAGGACTGGTTTCGGGGAAGCCTCGACTTCACAGTGGAGTGCAGAAAATTTGGAAATACTTGGAATGGGTATACTTTCAAATTACAGCGGAGTTTGGGAGGTTCCGGACTGACGCGGAAGACCCGAGGGCAAAAAGTGAGTCGGAACTGACAATTTTGGAGCCGGTTTTTGGATTGAGCACCCCGACTCAACGATTGAGCTTTTTGAGGAGAAAAAGCTGTGAACATGTGTATTTTCAGATTACAGCGGAGTTCGGGAGGTTCCGGACGGAGGCGGAGGCCCCGAAGGCAAAAAGTGAGTTGTTGTGGGCTTTTTGGATTATTTAATTATTATTTGTAAATTAATTAGTGGTTTGGGGCTTGGGTGTGGGAGGTTTGATGGAAAGAAAAGAATTAGTGATTTGATTTGGTTAAGGGTTTGGATTTAAGGTGTTGGGTGGAGATATTTCTTTGTGCATTTAATGCACCCAACTAGCCCCACCTCCCCTTTAATTAGCAATTAGCCGTAGCTAATTAAAATGCCACCTCACCACTACCTCTTCTCCTACAAGCAGAGGATACATAAGAAAACAGAGGAAAAAAAAAAAAAAAAGGAAAAAGGAAAAGAGAGAAGAGAAGATGAAGAAGGATGATGAGGTGGGTTGAGAGAAAGGATGTTTTTGACCGTGGTTTTGATGTTGGATCTTCTCCTTGATGCCGTATGGAGCTACCGGAACGTACACGTCGACCCTCCTATAAGGTAAGTGCAGTTTTTGTCTTTTAGAGTGAGTGAGAAGCTTGGGTTTTCTTCTTTGATTTTTTGGTTTCGGATGGAGCTCCTGGTGGTGTTGGTGGTGGGCTGTGGTCCACGGTTGTTTGGGGGTCGCAGGAAGGGCGCGCGAATGGCGCGCTGGCAAAGCACGCACAGGGCGCGCGTGTAGCCGCGCGCTAGCGACCGCGCGTAGGGCGCGCGCTGGTAGGCGCGCAGGGCGCTGACGGGCGTCGCTGGGCGCCGCGCAGCGCCTGGTGCGCGCAGCGCGCAGCGGTTGCGCGCTGCGGGCCAGGGCGCCGCGCGCCAGCCGCAGCGCAGCGGCCAGCGCCAGCAGCAGCCGCGCGGCAACATCGGCAGCCGCGTGGCAACATCAGCAGCGCGGCCGGCGGCAGCGGCTCGAGCGACTGCGGCTATTGGTCGGCGAGTGCGCTTAGCGAGGGCCGGTGGTTGCCGTGGTGTCGCAAAGGTTTTAGTGAACCGTTTTAACTTGGTTTTTCCTTTTCCTCTGCCAGGGCATCGTCATTGGGCGATTTTCGGCGGGGTTCTGTGCGGAGCCCGTTTTGACTGTGCGGCACTTGGTTTTTGCTTTAACTGTTGTGATCGTGTGACCTTGTAATTAGCAGGTGGATTTTGGGTTTTGGTGGTTGAGTGAGCTTTAATCTTTTATGGTGCTGCTTGTTGCTTGAGTTTTTGTGGGTGTGCAGGGGAGGTAAAGTTGTGGATTGTTGGTAAATTGTATATTGAGAGAGCTTATTTTTGTGACGGTTGTGTGTGTGTGCTGTGGATGCATCTTTTATGCTGGAGTTTTGGTGTGTGTTTTTGGTGGCAGCACGTGAATCACCATCAGATTATTTGAATTCAAATTATGCAGCTGGCAGTGTGTAAAGGTGGAATTAGAGAATTTATATGTGGACTTTATTAAATTGGTGTGCAATTGGAGTTTTTGTGTTGTGGGGGTTTTCTTTGGAAGCTGGTGCACAGGTGAGATGTAAATTGAGTATATACTTGGATTTGGGAATTCTGTAAGTGAGATGTTATGTGTGCGCAAAGGAAGCTTCTAAGTATTATGTATTTTGCCATGGAGTTGGGGGTTCTTCTATCTACAGCAAGTGAGAGGGTTGTTAAATTGTGAGTGTGCTTTGGATTATATAGTGTGTGGATGGTTGGTGTAATTGTACTTTTATGTGAACAGGATGTGAGCTAAGGTGGGCCTTTTGTGTTCTGTGTTTGTATTGTGGAATTACCTGTTGATGATGGAATAAGGGATTTTGTTTATGTGATCTTGATTTATTATGTGCAATTGGAGTCTTTAAGTGTGCTGTTGGATTGAGGTGGTTTGTAAGTAAATTAGAGGATGATCTAATTTATGCTTTGGGAGCTGGTGGTGTGTATGGATCGATTTACTTAATTTATTAATTGTGAACTTGTAAGTAATCTGTGCTGGAGCTTTAGTGCATGAGGGCAGAGTTGTTGAATGCGCACGGGATTTTGTAAAAGACTCAGGGATTTTATTCGAGCTACCGGGGATTTTTCCGGATTCACAGTAATGTACGCGCGCAAGACACGAATTTCGAGGTTTCGTCAGTTTGAGGATCCGGCACTTCACCGACTTCAGCGTTTGCCTGCGGAAAGCGTTCCAGGTGGGTTGGAATTTCTTCGAGATTTATGGAATGCCCTCTAATGCTTCTGTAAGCATATTGATCATGTTTAGCTTATTTATCATATATTGATCATGTTTAGCTTATTTATTATATATTGATAAATCTGATAGTTGCCTAGAAAATTGTAGAATGACATTCTTGAGCCCCAGACATTTTTAGTATGATCTAGAGGTTATTTGACACTAGACTGCATGTTCATTTGAGATTCAAGCTGCATCTGGACCTTCATATATTTTTAGTACCCCGTTTTAAGTAAAACTCCATTTTTTAAAAAGGGTTTTTAATTATTGAGAACATTATAAATGGTCCAGATTGTTCGAATTGATTGTGTACTCGTGCCAGAGGGCCGAGGGTATTTTTAGAGCATCGTCTGTCGAGTTCTAGTGTCATGAGAGTTCTTCTTCCTTGTTGGGATCATGAGTGTGTTTATGATTTAGTGGCGGAGGTAGTTCTCCCACTTAGCTTTGAGGATATTTGGGGTTCTGGCAGATCGAGTCGTGGAGGTTTCCCGACTCAGCCATGGTCATGCATTATCAGATTGAGTCGTTGAGGGTTCTTCGACATAGCTGTGAGAGTGTTTGGGCTATTCCTGATTTAGTCGAGGTTCTTTTCTGACTGAGTTGGTGAGAGTGTTTGGGCTATTCCTGATTTAGTCGAGGTTCTTTTCTGACTGAGTTGTGCTTTGAGCTTGAGGTACCGATCTGTTTGATCGTGGACTATAGCCTGCATGTGCCGCTTATTGAGACAGTGAGACAGATGTGATACTTGAGTTCGGTGGGGTCGCTCCCCTCGAGCTACGCCCCGGGTGTGATGATGATACCGAGCCTGACGAGGCTGCGATGATGCGACTAGTTGATACACTAGAGTTCGCTTGAGATAGTCCGTGTGGGACGCCCTACGTAAGTCCCGTCCCAGTGTGGATGAGGTGGCAGTAGGTTTGGCGCAGGCTTGAATGTGCAACCCTATGAGGAAGTCATTGAGATTGGGTGACATTGTGGAGGAGTGATGGCATAGCATGTTCATTGATGAGTTTCCCTTGAGTTATGTTAAGGCGGTTGGAGGCATATTATTGCCGTTAGTGATGCATAGCAGGGCAGAGTTAGAGTTCCTTCAGCATGATGTTGCGTACTTATTAGCTGTAGTTCATTTCCTGCTTTCCTTTTATCTATCTATCTGCATACCTATCTGTTTTGGCCTCCAGTAGACTTAGTGGGCATTACCGTGGAGATTGGGGACGGTAACCCACTGATGATCGGCCTTCTGAGTAGATCTCACAACCGCTGCGTGGATAGGTTGAGGGCGGTTCGGCTTTTGGATCGCACGGAGACAGCACGGATCGAGGTGAGGGCGCGGCCGAT